>JAUYWH010000008.1:4428680-4471671 GCA_034779795.1 Ctenopoma multispine | reverse complement strand
CTATCTATCTATCTATCTATCTATCTATCTATCTATCTATCTATCTATCTATCTATCTATCTATCTATCTACAGTATGGAGTCATGATTCAATTCCATTTCCCATAGTGGAAACTTACTTTCTTGTTTGGTCAGCTGTGCTTAAACAGCCCTGATTATAACTTGTCCAGCATTCAGACTGTGACCAATGCACTTAACCAAGCAGTGTACCCTAGTCACACCACACTGTGCTTCTCCACCCTTCCTCCTCCACCTCCATAATGCAACCTTTACTGCCATTTTTACTCTAAAACTGTGGTCATGCGATCAGGCAATAAATTAACCTCTGGACCCTGACTGAAGGCTGAGCCCTTGTGACTTGCCAGCCGAGGCTGAGCTGCTGCAGAACAGCGTTGATGCTGCACTGCAACGGTTTAGTCCGAAGATAGCCTTGCTTTTCCACAATGTTGTCCTTGCTTTTCCACAATGTTGCACTGGAATCTAGATGATTTCCCCACAGGACC
This sequence comes from Ctenopoma multispine, assembly GCA_034779795.1. Taxonomy (NCBI): domain Eukaryota; kingdom Metazoa; phylum Chordata; class Actinopteri; order Anabantiformes; family Anabantidae; genus Ctenopoma; species Ctenopoma multispine. The sequence continues at coordinate 4,471,169 of JAUYWH010000008.1, read as the reverse complement.
CAGGGAAGTCCTGTTCCTCCCCCGGAGAGAATCTCTGACATGACAACCGCTGTGAATCTCACAGAAGACTTCAGACGGATATCATATTTTTGTGTGCTCAGTTTCTAATAATGAAACCAGTAAAAAATAAGTCAGTCAGTAAGTTCAGTGCAGAGAGACTGGTGATAATGAGGGTTTAACGCACACATAGTTCCTGAGTGGGATAAACCTGTCCAGTGTGAGCTAAATGAACATGTCCTGAACCAAGACAGTGTTTTACTTTAATAATGGAAAACTCAGGAGGCATAAAATCAGGGTTTATATATAATGCTGAAACAATTTGTCTACCGACAGATGAAATAACAAAATTAACACCCAGATGTACATATTTAACTGAAGTTGCTTGAAGTGCAGGTAAGTGGTCAGTAAGCATCTTGATAGTAATTTTGATGAAAGGTCAGAGGAGCTAACTTGTTCCTACAGCTTCTATTTTTGGATCATAAATCCCTATCGACTGTGCCAGCAACTAATCAGAGGCTCATATAGGGTTTTCAGTCTTTCCCCGGACCAATCGTAGCCCCTGATTGGATCAGCACTAATCCTCTTGTATGACGTCCCACTGGTGGAATTTGCACAGGCCTTCCATCTGACCGTAATTACAAGACCCAAGAGATCTTCAGTATCCTGAAAAAGCAATGCGTGTGATGTGACTATATTCTTCAAGCTGATACTCCACTTTACTGTCTGGTTGCTGTGCAGCACCAGTCGACATGCAGTATGCAGCCCTCGAACTGTGCATTAAAGCTGTTAGTGTTAAAATGACCCTACGTTGCCTAGGGGCACCACTTCACTCAACTTCTCTGTACTTAAACATTAGGCCGCTGGAACGCAGGTCTGCTCAGAGCCTGTCGTCTAACTGCTAAACGTGTGTAGGGGTGGAAAAAGGCCAAATTCCCCTCCCCGCAGTTAAAATCTCAGACGGTGGTCTTTAACGCATTCTCCTACTCCAGCTCTCTCCCTCCCGCACTCCCAATAAAAACCTCTGACCAGTAGTTGACCTTTTGCATGGTCCCCTTCTTGGTGCTTCCCTCTCCTTCTTTCCTTCTCTCTCTTTCTCTCCATCCATTCCTTTTTCCCCTTTTTCAACGGCCTACAGCGGGCCAATGGGATCCAGCAGCTGCAGGGAGAGAGAGGTGGGGTTTGGGGTTGGCCAGATGAGGGTGTCAGGGTCAAAAGGGGTCACAGTACTGGTATAGTCATCGAAGGGGCTCCGATGTGGGGGCATCGCTTTCCCCTTCAAAGGCTGTGCAATGACGTCCACACACCTCTTGCACCCCTTCTCCTTTGCACCCCCTCCACCTCTTACTCCCTTGCGGCTCCCTTTGGCCCTGCTATTCCTTGGCTCTCAGGGGTCAAGACAGCCGAGGGTTAATAAAGTGATACCAGGTGTTGGCCAGAGAGAAGTGTCCCCCCCCCCTCTTCTCTCTTAACTCCCACCAGCAGCAAACTGTGCCCCCCCCCTTCCATTTCACACCACTGAATCCTGCTGGGACATCGAGCCTGAGAGTGAGCCCTTTGGAGTGGCTGTGCATGAAACAGTAAAAACAAGCCTAACGTGCAGGGCATGCCTTCTCTTTGCTCGCATATATGTGTAAGTGTCACCGGTTTCCTGCATCTATGTGCATGTGTTTGCACATGTATGCGTTTGCGCAAAACTGCCACTGCAAGCAAAAGTGTATGGGGGTGAGGAGGTGGGATAGTGGACATACTAGCAAGCTGAATAGCACTGGAGCTTTACAGGGCATCTGGAACAATACAGGCTTAACGGACCCAACAAAGTGGCCGATTAAGAGGAGGAACCTTGGAAGCAAAAAGATCCCAAATCCTACCACTGTCATTCCCTCGGATCAGGGGACAGACAAAAAGGGAGAGGGGGTACGGCTGACCTGTACAATGAGTTGGAGGTGAAATAGTGGTTTTATCTTTTCACCACTAGAAATGAGGAAGTTGAATTACTGCAAAGATCAAACATATTTATGACAAGAGCAAAGTCCTCACAAGCAAACAAGCAAAAAACTAATAGAGGGAAGCTGTCAGAATATAGTTACTAGCATCAACAAGATGCTGAAATGAATGAGAAAGTATTCGGGCTTGACCATGTGTGTGCAAAACATGAGCCAGGACATTTGCAAAAACACCAGCAGCTTGCCCCCAACTTACAATCCAACCCGCTAAATGAAAGGGGTACTAATTAACGCTAATTAACATCAACGACAAGTTGAGGCCATTAGTCCAGCTAATCCCCAGTTTACATTTTCCCCTCTCACTGGAACCCTGCTGGCCAATTCTTACACAGTCACAGAAAGGACGCATTGTTAACGAGCTCAGCATCAAAGATACAATGCTCCCTCAAAATGAGTTGCCTCCATTAGGGCCTGAGAGTTGGTCCTGATCCGAACACTCTGCTCAAACAGCCCGGGGAGAGGAAAAATGAAGGGGCAGCGAGGTCAAGCTCCACGTTTAGACTGCTCCATCCGATCCATCAATGACTCATTTGCACTCCTTCACGACCCTGGCCATGCAAAAAAAACACCTACAACAAAGCTTAAAACGGTTGTAAAGGATCTGATACTGTAAAAATACTTGAAAGCAAAGGGTTTTTTTTTTTTTTGATTTCAGCTTCCTATGTAGAAGACATAAATGTAGGGGGGGTGGGGGGGGTGAGCTCATGAGTGGATAACATGTTGAACATAAGCACAGGTGCTGGCATGAGCATGTGTGGGCAACAGTGTGGTAGCAATGTGAAACAAAAGCCCTGCTGGTTCTAGAAGTGTAAAGTGGATGAAGATTTAGATTGTGGATGTCCTAAATATATGATTCCACAAATACATTGTCCAATTTTTGTTTACATCAAAGCAAATGTACACTTTTTTGAAGACAGTTAGATGAAACACCACTCTCACAAAGCCACAGTCAACAACTGGAAACAGGGGAAAACAGCAAGCCTTGGTCTGTCCAGCAGTTACAAATCCTGCCTCCTACATCCACACATAAAACTGAATGTGCCAGATTATTTCTTGGCTGTGAACAGCTGCCAAGTAACCAGTGGAGACAGCGGGAGGTTACTTTGCCAGTTACAGGAGCCTGTTCTCTTCTCACAACATCACAAAATAACGCTTACTACTTAGCATCGGAATACCAACAGCCTCCTCATTGTAAGACGAACGGGGATGTGTGTTGTAAAAACACAGTTCCAGGAACTTCTAATTTAATCTTTGAATCTAACCTAACCCTGGAGACAGGCAGCTGTCGTCATAGAGAGATGTTTCCAGAAGCATCAAATATTGACACCAAAGGGTACGGCGTTGTCATGTAAAAAAAGGATCTTTTGTGTTAAGAATGTTCAAACACACTACTTATTGCTGACATATTTTTTGTGTGAAGTGTAAGTGAAGTGAAGAAATATTCCAGACTATGTGCATCATGATTTTATGATTTTTTTAAATCTTAAATCTCTACATAGCATGAGTTTGAGAGTTTGAGATAATCAGGTCTCATTAACAGACTTGCGCACAGTATTTATTGTCTAATTTGACAGATTATTTGACCCTGGTTTCTCCCCTGAAAATAGTCAACATGGCAGAGAGATGACAACTTGTTCTGGATGCGAAATCACTTCCTCTGACCACCACAAAAGAAGAAAAACGCCACACAAAGTCCACAATTGTCTTATTGTAAAGCAAAGCTGAATATAAGGCAAAGCAAGGGTCATGAAGGAGTTTGGGTAGTTTTCTTTGTGACATTATTTACTGTGATTACTGTAGTTTTTGTGGTGTCACTGAATGTTTGTCTTTTGTTACAGCCCGTTATGCTCTTTAATGCTTCCTACCTGCTGGACAGTTTTTTAACCATCATTCCTTTCTGCTTTGGAAAGTAAATACAATAAGTTCCAGCACATAGCCAGAGCTGGGTTGTTGTGTTACTTTTTCGACACAGCGGGTAAGCACAATAGAAACACAGCTGTAGTGATCAGTCTGGGCTCCCCGGGAGCCACTACAGGCCCATAGCACATGTTCGTTAATGATCAGTTACAAAGGCCACAATGGTAGCTGCTAGTTGCTGAGATCTGTAGTCCTTTGCATCTGAAATCCTCTGAATGACTGCACCTTCTGCTAAATGTTTAAACCCAGGATGCACCTCCCTAGATTGATTACAGTTGAGTCAACAGTTTAAACTCTCACTGAGTAGGGTTTTTGTTGGTTATAAAGAAACTTCAGACTTCTTCAGTATGTGATGTCGCCAAAGTTTCATTGTTAATCTTCATCTTTGGATGAAAGTGACTGCAAAATAGTTTTAAACAGTGTGTAATAGACCATTCATCTACTCGTCTCCTGTTTAGTTAGGGAAACTTTAGTCATCAAACTGACTTTGCCTGCAAAGGTTTCCACTATTATCTGAGCAACCAGTATGCTTCATACCAACAAGAACAGATTTCAGAGCTCCTTTCAGAGCTCCCAAAATGGATCAAAGTGGTATAGATGTCCTAAAACTGTGAACAATGTGACATGAGGTCGAGGAGTTTAGGTGGTGCCTTATGATGGCTGTATCTAATCCAAACAACTCCCATAAAGCACTAAACATCAAGAGAAGGTTTCAAATGTTCTGAACACTAAAGTGAGGAGTTTTAAAAAAGGGGGCTGCCTGAACAAGCTGACACATAAACACATATTTGTGCACACGCCAGCCAAGCACGCACACATGCATGCTCTTTGCACATACATGTATATATGTACTCTTGAACACATGCTCACAAACATACTCATACACACACAGAGGCACCTATCCCTCTAGGGCGACCCACAACCCTCCCCCATGCTTGAAACCTGATCTGTCGGCATGCAGCGCGGAATTCTCCAATCGCCCTGACTTTTGACCTCTGCCCTTTTTGGCAGCGCACAGAAGAGAAGATGAAGTGCCCAAGCCTCTCTCTTCCCCAACACAAAAAATCCCCTGTTCTAGCAGCCCTCCCACACATGAACGCACACACACAAACATAGTAGACACATACACACACCGATTCCCATTTGGGAAGTCTTGAGGCCTAACACCCTCTCTGGTTCCCGTGAGGCACATGATCAAAATAACGATTCTGGATAGGTAGCAGATCAGATATGAGCGTGCATGTATGTGTGCGTGTTTGCAGTTTGTGTATGCGCTGGACAGACAGAGAGAGGATAATGACAGAAAGTTTGACTTCTGAAACTCCTTTGTTGCATCATTCACATAGTGAAGACATCACAAAGCTGTTAAAGCTTTGATAGTTTTTGTAAAGGGGCAACATAACAGCCAGTACTTGTTATCATTAAAACGCATCCTCATCCTCATCATCACCATCACCATCATCACAGTCATTTTCATTGTCCTCATCAACAGAGATAAAGAGACTAAAGAGAGACTCATAAAGACAGACTGTCACAGTCATGTCTTTCCGTCATTTGCCCCACGTGGTGTCAGTGTGCATTTTTTTGTCTTCGTAAATAACATTTCTTATGTGTTTTGAGTCTCATTTGCTACAAATGTACACCTACACCAAGTGTAGTGTGTCTTCTGCTGGTAAAGTCTGTTTTTTGGAATCTTCACTTCACTTGAAGGCGTATAAGGTGAAACACTCAATCATGTGTAAGAATAATGACATACTGTAGTTGTGTGAAGTTGTACAGTCGTGTAAAAAAAGGTTCTAGCCCTATGCACTTTTCTTCCCTTTACACTCCGGGACAGTCACTGCAAAATGTGGGAACTACACATTGTCAGATTCAAAGTTCATGAGAGACACTCTCGTCAATTAAAACTGAAAATATTGTTGGGACTTCGCAAAAATACTTCATTAGCAGATTGCTGTTTAGCTTAAAACCTGGAAAAATGAAACTGAAGTTGTCTGTAATCACTTTTTAATGAGAAGTCCTTTGATCTTTAGTATTTCTTCCCTAAATTGTTGCATACCTGGGTTTTAAGGGCTGCTTTTTTTCCGCTAATACTCCGCTTAAGATGGCAAGATCATGCGCAATAAAGTTAGCGGCGTGTTAGTTAAAAAATGAGCTGACAAAAGTAGTTGCAATGTTTCGTTTGTGGAATTACCCTAATTCAGATATTAGAAGGTTGTTTACGTGCCTCTTCTTCATGTACTGTATGTTGGGTGTGAGAGGGTTCCCATGCATCCGTGTATCCCAAAATGCATCTTTAAAATCCCCGGAGCACCACCTCTCTCCTCCACCATCTGACCTCTGCCATTTGTGCATTGTGTGTCTCCGGCATGACTGCTCTCGTCATTTTCCCCTTTGATTGGCCTTCACACAATGTAATCAGTGTTGCAGCTGTCTGAAAAGGCCTCTTGTGCAGTATCTGAGCAATGCCAATCACCCCAATGCGTCCACAACTTTGCTTTTAGTTCCATTCAGGCGCTGTGACAAACGGCAAACTGTCTGGTGAGCATGTGTCAAGCCACTTGATTTACTGCTTTGTTTGACTGCACTGGCCCTTTTTTGAATGTCGCCTCCGTCTTGTATGGCTTTACTGTATTGGTAAGAATTGCCATGGCCGTAAGCTTGAAATTTTAATGTACAGACAGACTGAGATAATTGTTCCACTATGTGACTCACTTGATGTACTTCCAATACACTGCAGCTGATTTATTCCTTAATTTTCTGTTTTCTGGATGAAATGTCAATACAAAGCATATTTGGCTTTATCTGCACAAATTCAATCAGGCCTTGAATCTCAAAAAATAACAGAAAAATGTTCAAACCAACATATTTTCTATATTTTGATGTGTAAGAAAGATCCAAGTGAGTAACCTTCTGGAAAGTGCCATGTGGTTTGAGTTACATTGTTAGTGAGTGATGTGCTTTTAACTAGGTATAACCTGGTGTGCTGGACCCCTAAACTGTAGCCAATCCATTAAGACAAAGCTCTCTTGATCCTTTTCTTTAAATCCTCCACCATGGCTGATTAAATGTAGCCAATTTTCACGCCTGTGCTGTGGAGGCTACAAAGTCTGAATGGCTCCTCACAGAGCGGCCTCGGTATGCTGTCACTCCAACATCCTGAAGAGGAAAGAGCAGCAGGTAGGCTGCTTCGTGTCTTTAAATCCTAGTGAGGTCTTGATACTTCTGTGCAGTTATGGTAGACTACATGCGACCTGACCTGTGATCAATAGGTTGCCCTTTTCTTCTCAGTATGCACATCAATTCACAAATATTCTTTTGCAAAGTTTTTCTTCACAGAACAATCACATGACAAACTGGGCGAGCTGCTCTCGTGGCTTCATAGAGAAGGCGAAGGCAGTCTGTCAGTCCAAAGCTGAAATGGTCTCAACGGAAACATCTTAATCGTTTACTGAACCGATGTGATGAAATTAAATCTGGTAGACATCCAAAATAGGATAAATATCTCCCGAATTTGGTTTTTCCTTACTTTGTCCAGTTTAGTTTATTATAAACTCTTTATTTAAAAAAAAACACATTCCCATCAGCTTCAGCTGTATTATGTAGCCGGTGCTAATTAGCATGTTATGCTAAATTGTTAGCATTCTTACCAAGATAGTTAACATGACTAATTTTATCCCTGCTAAATGCCAGTATGCTGACATTAGCATTTGTCTTGAAGAATCACTCGACCTCCAGCTGGCATGGATATACACTCTTTTTGTTTGCTCAGGATATTAGATTGTAGTCATAGTGTGCGATGGGCTTTTGGGTTCCGTTTTAAAATAGAAGAAGACAGATTAACAGCTTAATTAGTCAACTGACCGTGGAGGACAAACTGCTTAAACGTGTTAATAAATGTTGTATGTTGAGTTATACTGTTCTTTATGTCATACAAATGCACATGTGTAATTATTTATTCACAAGGTGACGGCAGATGGGCCACTGTGGTCAGGAAATGCAAACATTTATTTATTTTAATTATTAGTTACAGACTTTACTGGTCATCTTAGAATGTGGTCTATCTCCAAATAGTGTGTTCATCATGTGCATCACTGGTGAAATACTTTAAACCCGGTTGGACGAGGACATGTTTGACAAGGAGTTATTTTGGTTTGTCTTGCGTCGAGTTTTGATAGGAGAGTTGAAAGACTTTTGCATAATTATAATTGTACTGATTGGGATATCATTATAAAAAAAGTATTTTTTTTGACAATCCTGCAGACTCTTAGAATGTTTCCTATGATGCGCTGACCTTTTTCACCTCCTCAATCCTTCTTTCATAAGCCATTCCAAAAGAAAATAACCCAGCTACAGACAAACCTAGTAAATTCCTTCCCCCAGATCAGTCCAAACAAAGCATTACCTATGCATCACTTGACTCCTAATACATGACCCTTTGGACAACAAACTACCCTCCTCCCTCTCTCCAACAGGGTGTTAAGACCTGTCTCTATTTTCCCAAGGGAATGCTGGGAAAGCAAGGCCTCCACATCTGTCCCCAGCCTTAGGCATAAGGAGAGAGGCAACAAGACGGAGTGAGAAACATTCCTTCATCTGCAAGAAGAAAAGAATGGCAACCAACAGAAGGGAGAAAATAAATAGAATAGATAAGGAAAATAGTGAGGTCTGTAATCGCTGACACCAAAAAGAAACTGAAACTGGAGAGAGATGGGCAGAAAATGAAAGGGTCATTTAAAGAGGGAGATTTTATGAATGAGAGATGGATCTTGCCTCCTTATGAAGCCATCCATCACTCCTTCAATAGCCCAGTGGGCAGAGGGAGAGAAGCAGGCACCCTGGGCCCTCCTTCAAAAGGCTGGGAGGAGAGAAGGGAGGAGAGGAGGACGGCTGCAATGTGCTGGTGGAGCTGTGATCTTTACCTCCCTCCCTCCTGTGAAGTCAGCAGGGAAAGTGATTAGGCCTGCCTCTCTCCTCCTCCTCCTGCCGTTTCCCTCCATTTTTACCTTTTAATGCTGTTTGTAACAGTTTTGGGCCTCTCAAAGATGCTTGCTGCTAATTTTTACACCTCACTAATATATTGTTTATGGAGACTTTTTTTTTGTCTTAATCCACAACTTCAATACACCTGCAACGCACAATTAATATTAAACTAACAACTCTTTGGATCCCGTTGTTGTCTATGCTAACTGTTTAATCAGGATTTAAAAGACAAATCCAGGATTGTTATTTGGCTTAATAATAATCTGGTTATATCATCTGTTTTGCTGCATTTGGAAAATTAATTCCATCATTTTTACACACAACATAGCATTCATAAAGTACCCAAACTTCCAGCCAAATTAACACATTTAAAAATAATTTCCATAAAATCTGTAAAGATTTTTCCGAACGGATGTGTGTTTCTACTACTGGAATATAAATATTATAAGAGATTATATATTTATGAGACTATAAAACTAAATCTGCTTCCATTCCACTTTGTTGCAAATTAAAAAGGTGCATTCCAAGTTTAATTTAATTTACTGCTGACATGTTTGTCTTTTCTATCATTTCAGTTTTTATCTGGTTTAGCATCAGCTCCACACAGTATAGATGCATATTACCCAGCTTACCCAGGATGACACAAAACAATTCAGCTGGTGAATAAAACACACAAACTGGTGCCAAAATTACTGATGAAAGTAAACACGAACAAAAATGCAATAATTTATCATATACATTTATACAGTATCATCACTATTGCAAAGATATTCACATACCTGAAATTAAGAGAAGTGTTACCTTCATAGATGTGTATTTTTTAATCACAACTAAAACTATTAGAAGAATATGCAATATAGGTATAGTAAAACAGAAGAAGAATCAGCTTTATTGTCATTGATTACATTTACATGTTACAACAAAATTTTGTTTCATGTCTCCAATGGTATGAGCAGTGTTGCTACAGAAATGAGATGTAAACACACTTTCACACCGGGGTGTGACAAGTGTGAGATGCTGTTGACCCCTGTCTGTCCTCCCTCGTTCTGCTAAGGTCCCTTAACATTAAGGTCACAACCTAGCAGTTTTATTGGCCCTCTAAAGTCATCAGTGCTTTAGGATTGGATGAAAGCCCTCTAATGGAGTCAGTAATTGGTTTAGTTTATCAGTTTATTAGTTGCTCTGGCTGTGAGAACAGCTTTCACGTATAAAGTAAAGTATACGTCATTAGCAGAAAACTGGCTTTAGATTAAAATAAAAGTACAATACTACTTATTAGATACTTATAAAGATATGTTTTTAGGTTTGCAAATTAAAAAATTAAGGAAAATAAAAATAAAATCTGAATTTTGGTGTTCTGCTGTATTAAAGGCTTTAATGGTGCAAGTGCTATTTATACAAAACTCAACTGCTTCAACCAATTTTTAAAAGTCAAAGGAGTCAAAACTCACCAGATATAGCAATAATTGTCTTAGTTTGTGAAACACTGGAGTCTTTTTCTCTTTTTCTTTATTAACTCATTTATTTCCTGACAGCCCAATGCATGAACTATTCCTTACTCTGGAGGAGAATCTGCTGCAAATGAAATCACCAACTTAAGCTGTCATCTAAAATATATTGTCTCCTATTTGTTTTCTTGTTGTTCAGAGCAATGACAGGCCGTCAAAGGCTCAGTGCACGACCTCCTGTAAAGAGGAAAGCTTTTTTCTTTGGTCTTTTCTCTCGGGTTCCCCATTATCTGCGTGACCCATCTCCTTAAAACACTTCGGACGAGTGAAAGGTCCTGACTCTGCTTTGAGCTGTGGCATATATGTCAACCTTTGCTATTCAACCTGCACACTCACACACCCCCACCGCAGGACAAGAAAAGTGTAACACACACAGGACACTGCATTCTCACATGCATACGAAAACTGGTATAAGGGCACATTACACATCATCATTGCTTTTTGTTTGAGTCTCTGGTGCACACTTGATGAGTGCACTGAGGTTTCAGAAGAGAGCAGGAAGCTAGTTCTGGGTGAGCTGTCAACAAAGAAGAGGAAAACAACTGTATAAAAGTCCCTACCCCCCACCCACTCACCAGCCTTCTCCATCCTCACCCACATACTCCTTTCTCCCACTGACCACTGTTCAGAATTGCCCCCTCACCCCTTTAACCCCCCCCCCCTCCCCCATTGGGCCCTTTCACTACACGACAATGGCTGCCAGGGGCTGTGTTATTTGAGGCACTAAAGAGCCGTCCCACCTGCCCGCCCCCAGGACAATGCCCCTCCCGCTGAGAGCTTTCTTCCCCTCACCTCCCTAATGACAGGTTTCATCCTCTCTGCCCTGACCCCCAGGAGGGGCTGCAGCTCCCGACTCGGCCCACCGCCTTTCTGCCCGCTGACCTGCTCCGCCAACAGGCCCGCCTCCCGCTCACTAACACACATATAGACACTTTCACTCTTTCACACCGACTGTATATATGCAGGGAGCAGATATGGAAAGTAACTAAATACATTTACTCCACTACTGCACTTTTATCTCACTTTTTACTCCTCTACATTTATTTAAGTCATAGTTTTTCTACATTCTACATAATATACACAGACTATGACACTAATGATGAAACTTTCTTACCATGCCATTTTTATGTTCCTTATAGTAATTACAATGATTTGTTAAATTCTAACCTAAAGTCTTTAAGTTGGTTACCTGTCATTCAGTCTTCAGATGCTTAATGTCTCACTCATTGTGAACATCCATCCACACTACACTGTCCCTTTCTCTTTCTGCATGAAGCATCTAGCTGACTGTTCACCTCATTCAACCTCACCCCACACACACAGCTTATGGCTGTTGACAGACGAAACCACCTCTCTCATTTTCCTGTTTTGCAAATGATTCAACGTCTTACAGAGCCTAAAGGGTCATGAAACATGCTCAACACATTAACAGTCATGCAAACGTTACATTCAAGTAAGAAAAATTCTGCTTAATTATTCTTTTGGACTTACATCTTACAGGAAACCTTTAAGTCATCACTTACAAGGTGTCACTCACTGGCCAACATAAGGTACTGGTCATTCATTATCTAAGCCTCAAGCAGCTATTCTCACAGAGGAAATCAATATCTCTGTTCTTATGTAATGTCTGTCTTTGTGATGATGATGATGTATCCCTGTCAAACAGACCAGCGTGTATTGGCTGTTCTGGCAATTAAGCGTGCAGAAGCTAAATCACCATGAGCCAGTGATGCTCCTGCAGTTAATTAATGTCTGACTGACTCAGAACGAGAACGCTGGCCATTTTTATTTAGTTGCATAGAGGGAAACTTTCTTCCCAACCTTGTGCATACTTCCTACTTCATCCCATTCCCATGACTGTAAGTCCTGATCCCATTTTAATCCTGAGTGATTATTTCCTTTGTTAAGTATTACACACATCCTATCCTGAGAACAGGGGTCGGTCTAAGTGTTTAGATGTCAAGGCGATATTGTTTAGACTGAATTTATATTGAACAAATAACCATACATCATGAAGTCATGCTGAAACAGCTGCTGGTAATAGAGCAACTGTCAGATGATAACACAGATACAGTGACTTATAACTCAAAGCAAGTGAGCTCAGTGGCCAAAATGTGACGACATTATGATTGCATGTGTGAATTCGTTTAAAGGAAACATCATCCGGGGACATCCTTTTATATGAATACTTTAAATTGTGATGATCATATTTAAAGAATACATCACAAAATACATCTCAAATCAACAGAAGGGTCCCAGCAACTGGAACTACAGAATTTTAATTTACTCATGTTAATTAACCACAGTACCTATTTGGTAGTATTCCAGTTTTTATGTTATGTTATGTTATGTAATGTATTTTGTTATAACATAATAAAACGTAATTGAACCAGACTCTATAACTTTAAATGTCTGGAGAAAGAAACCGCTGTTACCATTTAGCAGAGACAGAAAGTGAGTGGCGGTGGGAGTGTCACTGCTGCCTTGAGGCATTGAGGAGGAGAGAAAGCCAGAAAAGGAGCCGCTGAGCAGCAGTGACATGAGGGCGACAGGGTGTGACAGGATGAACCAACAGACTGGAGGGTGCACATGTAGGAATCTTTGACTTTCTCAGAAACTGACGCACACAACACAACATACATACAGATCAAACGATGGTACTAAATTCAGGCACCATTTATAAATGAGTTATAATTAGCAAGTAATGGCTTTATTAATGAGCAACTTCTTTGTGTTGTGTCGTATATGGTTTCTCTTAACAGTTTTGTTTTAAAAGTTGGAAATCCAGTATTAAAAGTGTAATAGCTTGTTAATAAATTAATTTAGCCTATAATTATGATATTAAGTAAATTCTACAAGAACTAGTAGCAACTTAAGTACCTTTCTAAATGATGCCATTTAGTTTTTTTAAGATTCCCAAAGACATAAAACAGACAAAGTAGCATAAAGCATTTATTCATGATTAACTGCTTTATAAATAGGCAATTTAGAAAATATTAGTAAGCAATTATTAAGGACAATGTTTGGATTGCTACACTGCAAAAAATTATAAGTTTAAATTTGACCTAAACACTAGTATGGTTTTCACAAGTAGTCAGTGAGCATCCAAGTTACCAGGTATATTTTTACCTGGCATCCTGAAACAGAAGATCACGTAAAAACTTAACAAATTAATTAATTAATAACAACATTGCAAGTTTCACCTGTAATTATTTATAAGGTAAAGTTACAAAGCTGTACCAAACCACGAAAGGATGCGTAAAGGGGAGACACTAACAGAATTCGTGTCGGGGATAAGGATAATCAGCTTTATTTTCATTGATCACATTTACATGTTACAATGAAATTTGACTTCTGCATTTAAACCATCCCCCCTCAGGGCAAGCAGTGGGCAGCCATGAAAGATGAGCCACGCACACACAGCTTAAATGCTAACTTGTGCACGTAGTTTTCTGACAAAACAACACTCTACCTGCATGGACATGCATATTCACACACCGGCAGCTCTGAGCACTCAGACACACCTGTATACAACTGGATTTTTGCACTTGTCCTATAAGTTTTTACCAGCACTGCTTATCTGGAGCAGTACGTCTCCATACTCTGATGAATGTTTTAAACGTCCACGCTGAGAGGTTTTGAATGATTTCTGTGTGTGAGTACAGAGTTTAACTGAACTCTTCTGAGTTAGTTTTGACATGATATTTGTTACTTTGAATCTCTCTAATTAAATAGTCACAGTAATCAGTTTCACGTACTACTATGCATTGCTCATTGAGATATACTCCACATGACTGCTAAATATCATGCCCATATTTTCACTCCACTCCAGTACAACCATACACACACGCCTCACTGCTTGTTCAGAGCTCCACCCTGGGGGGTCACAGTGGCAAGGAGGGAGGGATTTCATGCTTGACCTTCCCCTCACAGCTTTGTGAGCCCCTGCACTCCCGTCTTGATTCTCTTGACCTACTTGGTCATCCTGGAGCAAGCCACTTATAATACCTACATCTAACCAAGCAGCATGTCCGCTCTCTCTCTCTCTCATACGCACACATCCACTGCACATCTGTCTGGAGGTTTCTTCCTCTGTAGGGATCTTTAAAGGTGGCCTCTGACTGTGACTGATGCAAAAGTTTAGAGATAAAGGTTTAATCCCTTTGTGCCAAATACTGTTTTTGACTACTGACTGAATTCTGGGAAATGCACTGCCCTGGATCCCAAATCCTTTTGTTTGTTTTTAATCCAAATCTCTTGGGATCTCTCATGTGTGTGGAGGACTACAACATTCACATCAATTTAAATAGAGACGAGTCCCACTGAAAACACATGCAGTCCGCTCAGAAAGGCCACAGCCTACATAACAATACAGATGTACATTATATACAAGCCGTGCTGCTTTTCCTTTCTAAGAAATATGATATTAAATGACTGTTGTGTCTGTGTGTGTCATGATTATCAACCAATAATTTGTGTCACAGTTTTGCCCAGTGTCTTTTGTCTGATGGCATGGCGTTAAGAAGCCACTGATCACAGCGCAGGCTGTCTTTGCAGTAAACTCTGGGGATTCCCCTCTTCCTCATCCTTTCTCACCCTCACACTCTCTAGACTAAAAGAGGAGATGGATGGAGCTTTGGCAGTACTCAGAATCCAAAGCCACTGTTTCTCCCCCTGGCGTGCACCACTTAAAGGCCTCCTGTCTCACGCTGCAGCCATGCCAGTAGTTGGAAACCATTTTCTACTCAGATGAGTGCGAACAAAGACATGCATGTGCAAGAGTGAGGAAAGAGAGGGGCAGAAGGAGGAGGCCGTTGGTGTGTTTGGTAAACAGCGAGAAAGCCGAAGGGAGTGGCCAATTGGGAGGAGAGGAAGAGGGGAAGGGGAAGTGGAGGAAAGGGAACACGAGAAGGGAGGCAGAAGGGGATCGTGCACTGAGGTATAGCTCAGTCGGAAGCCGGCAAAGAGTTGAGTAAAGGAAATTGCAGGGGCTTCCATGTCACAATCCACAGAGGGGTGATCACAAAGGAAGGGGACAACACACCTGGCACTGAACAAACACACATGTATACACAGACACACAGCTGGAATTGTCTATACTGCCATACGTGGCACGCATGCATCCTCCCTCACATACAATATGCATATTCTGAGGATGTGAGAGTCAAATCCAAAGACGACAAAGCCCTCATATCAAAGCTCACACACTCCCAGTTGACCCAGCGCTTCCCTCTGACCCTGTTGTTTTATTTGAGCCCTACTAACTCTCCTAATTAAAGCTCCTTCCTATTATTTATACCTCCTCTCTGCTGTAAAAGGCCTGGTTTTCAAAGTGCTAATAAAATAAACTGAATGGGGCCAATTTCTTTATTTGTATGTGTGTGAAGAGAGTGTGAGAGAAGAAGCTGGGGAAAGGAGGGGGAAGCTGGAAGGACAGAGGTTTTAGGTTCAGAGGGGGGTAAAAGAAACAGAGGTCAGTGGAAACAAAGAAGTAGGAGACCCAGGGGTCAAACTGCCTGGTGTCCACAGTCACCGGGCTGGCGCTGTTGAAGGGCGAATGGCCCAGCTTGTATAATCACTGGGGTATGTTTTGTCCATGAGTGTAGGATAGAATATATCATGGTGCTGCTGACACATGAACAATAGATCACGTTTTGTGGAAGTCCGAGTGGAGCATTTGCAGCTCCTTTGAGGTGGCTGGAAGAGCAAAGATTAACCCTGCATTTACTGGCCTTGTGTATGGCTCACCCTTTTGACCTGAACTACAGCCTAAACAAAATCGCTTATGGATTAATATATGACTCAAAGACACCCTATAGTGTGTGCCTCAGTAAATCATCCTCCTAAGAGTAAGTGGGATACAATCATCATACCATCCTATATACATATATATGTATACGTATATATATATATATATATATATATATATATATACGTATATATACATATACATATATATATATATATGTATATATATATATATATGTGCATAGCTTCAGAGATACTTTCCAATAACAGATTTGTAAGAATATCTTATGTCAGACCATTTCTGTTATTTCTGAAATTCCCCACTTGAACCTTCTTCACACCGTGACTGGTCAAGTGTATGGAGATAAGAAAGAAGTCGTGGTTTAAACGTCTCCTTCTAGCGGTTTTTCAAAATGTTACTGTTACTTAGCTATTACCTGTCACAGCATAACAATATAAATCCACACTAAACCCGCTAAAAATGCAGATTTATTTAATGCATATGTCCACATTAAAACATTTATCTCCTGTTTTCTTTTTGTTTAACTTTTCAACATGTTAAAGTCATTTGAATTCTTTCTGGGACCGTGAGTTTCTGTACAAACTCTAATAGCAATCTGTCCAACAGTTAATTAAATATTTTGGCCGACAAATAAACTTTATTATAAATGGAACTACACATTTGCTAAAACTTGAGAAATTAACAACAACTAGGCTACAGCACGTGGAAAGCAAAACCACTGGCCACATGAGAAAACGTGGTGCTAATTAATTGTTTTTTTATGATATATGAAGCTAAGCTATAAACGTGTTCAATCTCTGTTAACGCTCTCTTTGGTTTTATGACGATAAACATGACAGATTGGAGGTTTATGAGTGCAGCCGGGGCTTTCTTGAGCAGCTATAAAGGCAGGTATGTGGGCATCATGTGTCCTCGTGGTTTGCTGGATGTTCCTAAATGCTGGCTGCCATTTAAATCTCGCAAGATATTCTAAACAATGATGTTTGAATAACTTACAGCCTCTAAAAGTAAAAACATCATCATTGAGTAATACTCATAGGGAGAAGCAAAAACTAAATATGGTAATTCTGAAAATGGCTTCAGGCTGTGGATGAGATATAAACATGATCATGTAGGGTGCTGAGTACTCCAAGGGGTTAAGTGAATGTAATCCTCCTTGAGACATAGTGCTGAAGAAGGAGGGAAAAGGGAGACAGAGAAAGTCATGTGTCAAGGTTCAGACTCACACAGCCCAATAGAAGCTGAGGGAAGATTTGGGGAAATCATTATATTCAAATTAATTTATTTATATAGCACCAAATTACAACAGAATCTTTTCGAGGCACTTCACATAATAAGGTCAAAACCTTTTAGAGTTATACAGAGAGAAACCCAACAATTACGCTAAAAAGGTCAACATGGGACACAACCAGCTCAGCTAAGAAAGGCTGTTTAAAATGCTGAATGAAAGTTGATGAGAGGTCAAAAGAAGTTTATGAGGAGGAAGTCAAAGGTGACTAGCCAAAGTGTGCAAACTGGGTCATAGCATGCACGGAAAATGGTATGACTGACAGCAAGTGGAGATGGAGGAGGTGGTGCAATAGGAATGAGGCAAAGGTGCACAGGTTCAAAGCTAGCAAGCAAGAGTGGGAGGATCACAGAGGTTGAGCAAAAAGGACTGAGAGGGAGTTAAGATAGGGCACAGCAGCAGCCCAGAGAGAAGGCCTTGAAAGAGTCTTATCTGTGACCCATCTGTCTTGACATGCACACTCCTCTGGTTAGTGCCCTGGAGGGGAGGGAAGGGGAGCTGCATGCGTGTCAGTAACTGAGAGTGCAGGGCTTAGGGCTAAGGCCTTGGCCTGTGCACTCTGGCCCGAAAACCAGCCTAACCAGCTCCATGTCTTAACACCCCCAGGAAAAACTCACTCAAACTGAATTACTGCTGTGATCATGTGAATGACTGAGCTGGGTAAGGGGAACAAAAAAAGGTGGACGCACATCAGTAAAGATACAGATGTTACTTTCTTTGACAACCTGCTGTCGATGTTCTCCGTCAGATGATTTGTCATAAACTTTGTCAGCTGTGTCTCGTTTCTTTTGGAAAAGACACAGGACCACCAGATTTGCAATGATTTTTTAAAATATTTTTGTAGTTGTATATAGTGGAAAAACTGAATAAAAAAAGATCCAGTGATGTTATTGATCCAGATATAACAAAACACCTACATCCATTGATGTAGTGAAAACGTCTGAAGTTTGACCCTATTCTAACACCACATGGCTTTGGTGAGAAAGAAAACGCAATGACTCAACAATCTTAATCCAGGTCTACTTCCCAGTAATGGTGTCACAATAATAGATTTTTAACTGGTTATTATGCTTCAAAAAGTTGAGAAAGAATAACACATTAGTCGTGATCAGGAATTGATGTATAAGGTCAACTGAAGTTCCCACCATCACTGTCCACAGCAAATTTCATCAGGCCAAGTAGTTTTTCATCAAGTCCAACCTCCTAAGATGTTTGACTTTACTTGCATGTACACCACACCTGGGAGATTTACCATAATGAATACCTGATGTGGCAAAGCAGTTAATTCCGCCTATAAAATAACTCCCTTCCTCCTTCCTGTGGGCCCCGGCTGTTGTTTATCAAACGAGGCAACGTCCTGTCATGTGACCCCTCCTCCCTCCCAGCAACCCACCTGTGTGGACTTTTCTCTTAATCCTGCTTCAGCCCCCTCTTTTTTTTTTGCTATGCACTTTGAGTACTTAGACTACTGAGTGTAACTAATTCTCCCACACAAGGATATTGTCTTCTGCCTATCTCTGCTTTTGTCCTTCCCTTTCAAGCTGGCCATTCACTGATTTCATTAGTTGGCAGTGTGGTGTGAGAGAGAGTCGGCGAAGGGTGGGGGACTTTCCAATTAAAGGACCTTAATAGCCTATTACCATCACCTTAACTTCAACTCTGTTTGGTTTTTACAACATGAAACCAGCTAAAGATTAATCGCCAGAGCAGCATGGGAGCTTTTAAAAGCTATTCTGTCATTATTAAGCTATAATTAGGACTGATGATTTTGAGCTGCCTCCTAGTATAATGTTATAATATGCCACAAATAGTAGTATTGCAATTAATACCCAAAATTACTGTTACTTTGATAAACTATTTTCATATTTGTATTGACAAAGCATTGATATTGTGCAATAGCAAGGTTTGGCACAAAAGACAATAAATGATGGTTGTCTTTAGCGGGAGTTTAAATTAAATGTGTTTAACAGGCTTCTCTCTCCCGACACACATTCTGCACAGATCCTGCAGCTGACCAGGGGGCCAGAGGATGAGGACAGTCCCCTGGGATGCCCAAACCACCCATTCTCAGACACCCATTTGCTGTTCCCCACCCCCACTCCTCCCTACCGATGGATGACCCTGCAACCAGCATGGGTCAGCTGCGCAGAAGGAGCCCCCCGCACCCCAGCCATCGGTCCGGAGCCGCAACGTAAATCAGCGGCTGTTCATCGCGGGAACCCTGTCCTGCCCAGAGTCCCAGCCCAGCCTGGCACCATCTGTCCCAGGCTTGTGACGCAGAAGCAGTTCTGCCAAGGTGGGTTCCCACTGACCTGCTGCACCCTCAAGGCCATATGGGCCAGACCTGAGACCGGGGACAGATCCATCACCACTGGAGTCTGGACATTGTAGAAGGGGTATACACTGTAATTTATATGAATACACGTGTGTGTGTGAGCTGACAGACAATGCGTTCTGAGGTCAGCAGGTCAAGTAATGTTTCTGAAATACTAGATGTATCGGATCAAAACATTTTAATACTCTTTCCTCTTGCTTTCTTATGTAGGTATATCTAATTATTTGTCTATTTTTGTTTCCCAATATAGTTCTGTGTCATAGCACAGAAAATGTTTTGTAGTTTTCTAAAAGTTCTTTGAAATGCAGTTTGGTAAACTTCAGACAGACTGTGGCTTCCATCTGACCACTCTACCATAAAGGCCTGATTTATGGAGTGCAGCTGAGATTGTTGTCTTTCCAACAGGTTCGCCCATCTCTGCAGAAGATATCTAAAGAGCAAGTGACCTTCCTAATCAAGACCCTTCTTTTCCTCTGACACGCTGTTTGACTGATCAGTCAACAGAAGAGTCCTGTTTGTTCCAAACTGGTTCCATTCTTTGGACTTTGCCCTACTACAAATTGTGGGAACTTATACACGCGGGTGTGTCCCTTTCAAAACTAGGTCCAATCATTCAATCTGTCACAAGCAGACTGATAACTAAATAATTAAATAAGATAATTAAAGCAAAGGGTCTGATAACTTCTGTAATTTTAAAGAGATTTTAATTTTAAACACATTTGAAAAATATTTAAAAACATGTTTTCAATTTCTGATTATGGGTTATTGAATGTAGATGTGTGCAAAAAGGGGCAGGGTTGAGTTATTTCCACTGTAATTAGGAAATTGCTCATATGAAAAGATACTCAAGCAGAAGAAGAAAAGCAGCAACACAGGCTAATTGTAAATGGTGTAAGAATCTAATTGTAACCATTTTAACTTAACGTAATAAGCCCTAAGTCTTCTGATTAGGCCTTAACTCACTGCTGTAGGCAAATCTCACACATAAAAAAACAGACAAGTCCCTGCACTCCACCTCATCACCCTTGACGACTTGACATCTTTTCCTTCTCCATCATAACAGCACCTGGAATTGTGACACGTAAATCTTATCAGCAGAGACAGTCTGCACGTCCCCGGGCAGTACAGCCCAGCTTGTTGCTCACTCCCACAGCTCTGGCCTTGCTCTGCGCTCCCTTGGGCCTGGCTCTAATGAGTGATCAGGGGTCATAAAGTGGTTGTGTTACTGTTTTCCTTTTTTCCAAACCAGTGACACCAGTTGTTCACACTCCTCACCTGAACCTTTTGTGAGGCCTGACAAGCTGTCAATTCCAGGTGGAGGATGATTGTAGAAGACAACACACATTACCTTGAGGTGACACCACATTCCACTGGCGCCCTCTATTTATGAGCTAACAATAACTTTGAATAGCTTTGCAGCAAAGCATTAAATGTTTGCTTTGGCTCTGACAAGTATTTGTTTCTGCTCTCTCACTCTTGTACCACATCAGATTTAAACAAATATCTTTTAAAATATCTAAAGTGAATTAATCTCACAGATGAACGACATTTTGAATAAAGGACTGTTGTTTGTTAAGACTCCCACCAACAATTTTTGATGTATAGTTGTTGTCTTTTCACCCTCACAGGCTTGCGGGGAGTTTTTTGGCCGTCATCAGGGTTGCGGGAAGGACAAGAAGACCTTCACAGTGACACATACAACCCCAAGAGAAAAATAGACGCCCACCTACAGGCACACACACATACATAACACAAAAAGTGTGTTATTCTGAGAGAAACACAAAATACTGACAATTATGAAACTTCTGGCTTGTTTAGTCAATTACTGTAAAACTGAAATAAATACAATTGAATTAAAACTGACTGAAATACACAGTGACATGTACTTTGATTACTCTTATTATGTTTCTAAATCAAATTAGATTTATTGTAAAATTTATAACATAAAATCTACAGTATATTGAGTGGCTCAGTTTCTCATAAATTAGCCAGGGAGCTGCTCTGGTGTTATTTCACCACTAGCTTGTGTTTTTCGTATGAAATACATGTTCAGTCATAATGAAGACATCTTTTGGTAGTTCACTCACTCTCCCGGTTCAGTTTGTCATTTAATTTGTGCACATACTGCCCCTATGTGTTCAGCCAGTGGTACTAACATTATCCTACCAAGCACAGGCAACATCCACATCACTTATATTATGCATTACTCACTATCATTCACCTCATACTGTCATCTGACATAAAATGCATCTATATATAACAAGTTCAATTTATTTCAGAATACCAATAAGATGGTCTGTAAATAAATATAACTAAAATTGTACTGTTCTACACCAGCATTACATAAAGATGTCAGTGAATATCATATTGAACTCATTTGACTGTTAAATGTATATCAGGCTTACAGTTGTGGTAAAAACACCAAAAAAGGAACGTATCACAAGGCCGAGCTGATGCATTGAAGGTTCTTTACATTCTCTGTACTTTCTGTGGCTCCTTGGCTTTGAGCATTAACAGATCACAGGAAGACTTGGTTGTTAAGACTTAAATACAACCTTGGACTCACAATGTTTCAGTTGTCAATCGCATGTGTAGACTCCAGACTTAATAAACATCTTTATGAACAAACAATTTGTATTATTTATTTACAGCTATTTAAGAACACAATTTTTCTCTTTTTTGCATTTTGGTTTACCTGCAGAAACACAGACATGACCTTCCACTCCACTCCCACATTTGGCCTGTAACATTACTACACAAACTGGTCCCTTTCAACACATACATAAACACCAATGTACAAGGAACTAGATGGAACAGTAAATGCCAGTGTTGTTTAGGAAATAGGGCCTTCTCTGATAGTAATATGGGCATATTACTCCATAAATGTTAAATCACTGAGATTATGAGTGATGAGCAAAAGCACTGTAATGGAAAGTTCCATTACTGTCCAGTGTAATTTAAGTGTTGCTGAACCAGTTGCTCAAGAGCAGTGTGGCCTCAGAGCAAACATCTCCAATCACACGTGGCAAAAAAGAAACCTCACAATGCTGACTCAATGTTTCGAATGATATTTGTTGACAAAAACCCATTTTGGTTTTTAAATCTGCAACAGAATCCAATCTGCCAATAAACCAAGGATGCATAAATACAAATCAAAAGTACCTCAAAGCATCACAGCTATGTGAAATTACACAAGAAACACTAATCTTTCTACCTCCTCCAAAGTATCCACCTGCATTCTTCACAGCTCAGTCCAAATTTACTCTCCTCCAGTCTTCAGTTTCTCCTCCACTGTGTGATCTCCCCTTGAACCTCCCATGCATGGTGGACTCTTAACAAGGGTGGGGTTACTCTTCCACTGCTCTGGAGTTTTTGCCTGTATCGCCAGTGCATGAACACAGCTACTCAACTCCTCCTTTAAAGCCTCATTAACCAGACGGTGGCGCTGTATCAATGGCAGACCCTCAAACTGGCTGCTGACAACCAGGACACGGAAATGGGATTCAGAACCGACAGGCACAGCATGCATGTGGCTTTCATTGTGAACCTCTAAGTGATCTGGTTTTAGCATGTTGGTCAGTTTGGTTCTAATGGCCCTCTCAACAGGCCGGCTAGGGTCTGCGTCCATGTATGGTTTGAAATGGGCCAGAGACCGGGTTAAGGCAAGACTGGTGGAAACAGGCCGAGCACAGCGGAGGACACTGGACAGCATCAAGAAGATGTGGCTGGAAACCACCTACAAAAAATAAATGGTATAAATAAAGATGTCTGTGAAGATTCTCAGTCATCTGGAAGTTGAGTCATAGCAACTGAACTTATTTTTTGTTAGTGACCACAAATCAACTTCCCTCAGACTGAAGTGGCTATTTGGATGAATAGCGAAATGTTTCAACCTAACAAAAACGTGGCCATGACTCAACTTCCAGATAATTACAAATGAATTCAAATATTATTAACTTTGCAAATTCAGAATTTATTAAACGCACAATTACATAACTCAAACACATGGCATCTACAACCTGCCATACAACCAACTACCCATGTTACTTCGCCCTGGGTTAACTTAGTGCAGAAGCTGTAGATGAAATAATCAATCTAAGACAGATATACTGAGAGTCTCAGCTGTCCATCCAAATGGATATTAGCATACATCGCTTTATAAGTCACTATTACAGTCACATGTGAGTGAGAGTAGCAATACTGCTCCATTCAAGTTCAGTTCCATTCACGCTAAACTTGAGCTAGCTAGCTAGCTAACTAACTGTCCCTTTGCTAACGTTAGCTGTTAGCTTTTCGTAACAAACAAAACATGTCGCTAAGCAGGACTCAGACAATATAAATGTTTCTACACCAAACAGCTTCATAAACATAACACAACGTCACAAAAGGTAAAGTTACCTGACGCGTAAAGCGACTTAAGGTGCTGCTCACCTTGTAAACAGACAGTTCGCGTCGCACTGGAACCGTTAGCGTTAGTTACCGGAAGTGTTAGAATGCTAACTGGGTTTTGTAGTTTTTAAGCATTTTGTAGTCCTCTAAGGCCGCTACAGCCTTTTAACTCTGTGAAATAAGGCTGTTGTGGAAAAGTTTTGTAATAGTTTTGCATTCTCATTCATCTTTTTAGCAAAGATGTTAAAGATATCAAACAATCCAAGGTCTCATTTATTTTTCCATCCCGCTGTTGCTCAGAAACTTTAAATTTCTGCCAAGCAGAGCAAAAATTTGCGTTCCAGTCATTTCCTTAATAAAGAAAAAAAATAGTTTGAAAACTCATAGGTTTAATGACATTGTAGCGTGTAAATTATAAATACCTCATGAAAACCAACAAGAAACGACAGAAATTCTTCAAATTATTTCCACTTGTTTATTCTTTATGGTTCCTTGTTATCCATTGTGATTCCAAGGGGTCAGCTGCACATCAAAGTGCAAACCCGACAATCAACAATGAGAAAATATAAGAAAAAATCCCACACACCTTTGAACAGAACGGATGTTGTCACATTTAGGCTAACTATGATTCATATCCAGTATTTAACATTGATGTATTTACTTATATTTCATTCTCATTTACAAAATACACAAAATCATAGACAATAAACAGCATTGTTCATTTACACTTTTTTTATAACATTTTTTTCTATTTATGTTTCCACAAATAGTTACACTACAGATTCTACAGCACAGTACAATGACAAAGGTGATAAATTCTTTGTTACGTTTAATTAATGGCAATGCAATCGTATAGACAAAAGCTTCAGGACCTAGGTTTGTTTTAATAGTACACACAATTGTTAGCTATTTAGTCCTGTGTCATTGAGCCATCGCTCAGAAATTTAGTGGACAAGGCCAGCATGTAGTAATGTGCTCAATTTCCCAATAGCTTCAAAGAAGAGAATAAGAGACAACTACCCAAACACTTATTGCTTTGTTAACTTTTTGCACTCACGATTGACTGTTGCTCTGGCAACAAGTTGATTATACAAAAAAACCCTGTAACATAAGCAAAGATATGTAGCTACAAGAGACGTTCTTAACTTGGACAAAGCCTGGACTGAGACAATTTAGCGTTTTAACAGCATTTCATGTTGAACAAATACCACGGTTACCTTGACATCATTATTCTTAACTGCATGGGTGATACAGGAAAACATACGTAGGACTTTTATATTTGTACAGTTAATGTGTATTTATACTCTATCGCTGCGCTTTAAAGGTGGGCTGTGGGTAAATTTTTGCTCTGGCCTCATTGGCATCTGAAGCTGTTATTTCTTGCAGGTTTTAAAGAGCATCTAGATTCCCGAATACAAGTTCTCAGATGAGTAGAATTTTAGGTCCACTTGTTCTGTTTCACATGAAAGCCTACATATACTGACCACTAGTATATGTTCAGCTGTCAAAGATTTTTAAAAACTATCTTATACTATTATATTATAATTGTTTTATTTACATATAGTCATACCTATAACAGAGGATCAATTGTGTAATGTTAAACTCAGGCCATAAAAATATTTGGCAATAATTAATGAGAGGTGGGACTCATGGCACACTCAGAGATGATGGGACAGATGTCAGAAGAGTTTGATTAGTGTGTTATGGAGCGAGATGGTGAAATGCTAGGGGACAGGGCATCAAAGCTCAATGCATCTATGTTAGCGACTGCACTCATATTCACTATTTTGTCATTTGGTAAGTTTTGGTATTTGTGCTCCTGTTAAACACACACCTTGTTCTTCATCAAGCTTCTAGCAAGGCTGCATCTGGACACGTCTTGAAAAATTCAAGGCATTCATAATTGTGCATGTACTGCAGTGTACACTTAGTGCAATGGGTTGTCTATTTATTCAACTGTCTTGCATCTATGTATGGCTGCTATCCTACAAAATGGCAGTTTGGACAAAACGTTTTTTTATTTTGTGAATTTGTTAGTCTGTGGTTGTTTTTGTTCTTTGTCCTTTACCTAGCAAATGCGAACATATCACTCACTTTCCCTTTTATAGATCGGGGAAATGTGGCAATAACTTTTGCTCACACTCTGTGCTGTTACCAGTGGGGGGGTATATGACAATCAGCCCTTGGCAGTGAGTTCTCTAAAGTGAATCTCTAGCGACATTTGTGTAATAAAGCACAAGTAAACACACGGTCCCAGTGCACTCCACCTTCATATCCTCATTAGCAGAGTATTCCTATTCAACTGCAAGTCATCCTCACTGTTGTGTGCCCCAGGGACAACACATCCCAAATTATGGAAATGTGAACTAACTCTTTTTAGTTTGGTTGAATTATTTTACTATTTTAACTCTTTTAATGACTCTACCAATGTTAAGCTCTAACCTTTAAGACTTTCTTCATCTAAAAACACATGTGGAGCAGATGTGGAGTAGCTACACCAGAGCTGCTCTATCCCTCAACCAATCAAAACAGTGTTTGTAAAATATGAAATGGTAAAAACAAATACACACAATTTCCATATTGCACAGAGATTCAATATTGCACTAAAAAACACACTCACACTAATATATCTGTTCTAATTGATCTGTCATCACTTATACACTTTGTGCCTGACCTGAATACATCAAAACTAAAAGTGTAGAGCTTTTGTGTATTTTATATATATATATTCACCTTTTTGACTTCTTTGTTTTTCTGCCACATGTAATTTTATGATTTAAGTGGATTTTGAACACATTTTGTGGCTTTTCCTCTAAAGAGAGTGGGGGGTACTGTGATGTTTGGTGTTCATGGTATTGCCTTTAATGGTCAGAAAAGCCAAAATGCTGTTTACATGTTATACTCACAATTTTCATAAAATGACATACATACTTTGTGACATGCATAACACCCTCTAAAACATATTTTTTTAGAGACAAACATACTGTAAGACCAAGGACAAGGTACTAAAAAGGCATTTCTTAAAAAAGGATATACCGTATGATTGAAAATGGTGAATGAGTGTGAGATTCTAAACATTTTCATCAAGTCAAGAAAATTTTAGCGACATTCACACTGGCAAATGTTGTGCTTTAAATGTACATTTTAACAAACAGCTTCATCATAGTGATTAAATGGTAACAATGAGCAGTTTGAATGTATCAAACGTATTTGTGAATGATCTCATGACGGATGATCAGAAACAATGTTTTAAAGGGAAACGGGGCTTGATTGATCTCCTTGCCCAATTGTAACAAAAGCAGAAACAAACCTGGAATGTCCTATAATCTATAAAATGGCAGTAAGTCTGTACACCAACACAAGACATCAGGAAAGACTAAAGATCATTGTTAAAGAGAAAAGCCGGGAGAGTAGTGTCTTGGTTTTACCCTGCAAAGTCAAAAATGCTTCAAAATAAAGGCAAACATACAATAGCGAAGTGCTCAGGACTTGGCAGATGACTTAAAAGAATGGAGATGACTACAGGAACAATGGCTAGTGGTCATTTCTATGAGTCTATTTGCATGGCTCATTATCAAGAGCCCCTATCCCCTAAACCTCCAACCCCAGGTGTATATTATTTTTATAGTAGGGACTGAATGTAAATTTACTGTTGTATTCTACAGAAATAAAATGACTCTCTTTTCACCAGTTCTGAGTAATCGTCAATATTTCAGCTCAAGACTTACTCAGGCATTATAATGTTTGTCAGAGCGTCACTAAACTTTGTAGCATTGAGAAACCCTTGTCGAATAATCACTAATCCTGACTATGTGCTGTATATCTCAGAAGATTTGCCTAGCTCTCTGCATTGCGTAATGAGCACAAATCTGTCATTGTGGAGGAGGGGTTAGAGGGTAGGATGTAGAGGGCTCTTGAGCTGTTCATTCACAGTGCGGCGAAAATTCTTTTGCCCCATGGAAAGTTATTAGCGCCACACTATTGCAGCACCTGACCTCGAGTCTCTGGTAGTTTAAGGGCCAGAAAACTGCCCGCCGCCAGCGCCCCCGAGGCAAAGAGGATGGGTACAGCCTTGGTTATGCCAACAAACGAGGTGAAGATGCTTATGCCCAATACAGCTGCTAATTTACAAAGGGCGTTGAGGAAGCCAAATGCTGTGGTTCTGAGAAAAAAAAAAGAGACAGATGCTTGTCAGTGCTTTGAATATGTTTTAAGACAGAATAAAACACAACCAAAACCACAGCAACAGACAGTTACAGACATATTCTTGCTGATATCAACTGTGGAACTTTCTCAACAGAGGGTGTAGGGACTCTACAGAACCACAAGAGGGAGCTAAATGTCCTTAAACCAAAATTCTCACTAGCTGTTCTACTGCTTATTCCGGCATTGGCAAGATTACTGAATCATATTCCTCACATATGGTCATTTATTGCTTCATATTAGATTCAATAAGATTTATGAGCATTTGCAAATAGGGCCATCATTTTGGAAGATCTCCAAACAAGGAGCATTTGTGGTCTCTATATTAACAGAACGATTGATTACAGCAAGTAAAACCTGTATCAGCATTCATATTTGTGCCCGACTATTGTTTTAAGAAAAATGTGAAATTATCCTTTAAGGAGAGGCCAAAAAAAAAAAAAAGCACATCCTGCTACTGCCATTAGGTGGCAACAAGACAGCAAATAAATACATATTTAAATCACAAGCATGACCAATGATTTCATCACACAATGTCATCCAGCTCTGTAAACCAACCAATCACTGTGCGGCAACTCCTATGACATCATTTAACGCGTCACTCAACAGCAGTGACCCTGTCGCAACAGTGTCAACGAGATTTCAGGGCATGCCTAGATTGCCTACCTCTTGTCAGAGGGGTAGAGCTCGACGGTCAGCACATCCAAGGCATTCCAGGAGGCAATGCTGATTCCCCCAAACAGACAGAGCAGAGCAATCATGGCTGACTCACTGTTGCCAAAAGACAGGAAGAAACAGCTGATGCAAGAGATCACACTGGAGCCCGCTAAAGATAGAGAAAGAGGGGGAAAAAGGGTGTTGTTGAAAAAGACAGTTCCTCCATACTGTAACTCTCTGCACATGTACACATGTAACTGATGTTGCCCTGGTCCCAACTCACCCAGCATCCTCAACCGCCCAATCTTGTCCATGAGCAGAGCGGAGACAATGTTGCCTGGCAACACGGCCAGGGTGCCCAGGAAACTAACAAAGTACACCATGTAGGCATTGTTCTCATCACTGATGTCACTGAGCAGGCAGCCCTCTTTGTTATGCAGAAAAGTGCTGTTGACAAGCTTGCAGTTGATCAACCTGTACTTGAAGAGATCTGGAGAGGAAGGGGGATGTGGGCAGAGGTGAGATATTGGACCTTTTATTCCACTGCACTGGTATATCAGAGGAAAACAAGGTTTTACTAACATTATTATCACATTCGCAGGAAGCTCTAACTATAAAATACCAACAGGAAATGTTGTGTTTAATGAACAAACATCAGGAAAACAACAGGGTGGATAAGGATCAGTACAAAGTGATAAGACACTTAACCTCTTACCACCAAGCAATTTTTTAACAATTATTTTTCTAAAATTGAATGTAATGTGTTACATTAATCATCAGTGATAAATCATTGTACAAAGTGAATCCTTTAGAATATTTGCACAGAGTCAGCTTTGAAAAAATATATGTGAATCATTACTTGACTTTTTTTTAGATTACATTTAGTTTTAGTTTTATTGAACGTGGACAGCTCTAGATCTTGCTGAGATTCAGTCAAATGAAGCCTGATCTTCATCACACCATAACTTTGTCTTTGTTGTGCTCTGGCTGCAACTCTCGAAAAAGCAGCTGCAACATACCTGAGCAGTGAAAGTGAAGCCGGAACTACCTGAAGACCCAGAGCCTGAAGCAGATTTTGATTTGGTTCAGTATTTTAAAATATATTTTTACAGAAAGAGATAGCCCTAAAAAGCAAACACATTTCTAATATCTACCCTAATGAGGAACTCACGGCTGACACTGACTGCAGCTGTGGGTGATTGCTTGACACATGCAAGGACTACACGCAACTAACAAAGCAAGACGAGAGCCTGGCTGGCTACTGCATCTATTGTCTCCGTGTGTACACAGCTGTTGGCTCTAAAAGACCACCGTCCTTTGCTGAAATATACAAGAACACACATATATACACATTTTCGGGATGTAACAACTTTTGTGGCGCTGTAGAAAAATCAGTTGATGCGAGACTTCTCTGCAGCATTAAAGCTCAAATAATGGAGAATTCATTCCGGGTTGCTAGGAGACATCGCAGGTCTGCAATGCTGAATTTGGTGAAGTGCCAGTCAGTCAGTGTGATGGCAGTGAGGGGGTGGGTTCAGTGGGTATTTGAGCCATTTTGACAAAGCAGTGTGAGCTGATTTTGCTCTTTTACACTGTTTTACACGAAAACTTGGTAAATACAGAATCCTTTGAAGGTTTGCACCTGTAGTTATTTATGAGCTCTTTGAAATCACTATAAATCGCAGTAAAATAGACTTATTCACCTTTTGCATACAAATTACTCTATGTAGGTTCTAGAAAAACACATTTGTATCTCAAACTTCATGAGCTCCCTTGAGGAGATGAGGGCTGTTATAAAAGCTTTGTTGCCTTTTTCCTCGAAAACTCGGTTTCTTTTTCTGCGCCATACAGTACACAACATTCACAGATACAACACTTTCCTTCTTATATCTCATGTGCTTTCACACGTTTCATCCTCTCAGGAGCAGATTCTAACAATGCTGATTATAATTCTCCCCTTATCTGCATGTCTGTTTCCTACCTGTGTTGTAGAAGAGGGTGGCAATAAAGGTGCAGTTCTTGAAGAAGGTGTTGCTGGAGGTGATGTCCTCAAAGTAACACTCCTCAAACAGAGAGTCCTCAAACACCATAGACTTCATTTTCAGGTTCATAAACCTGCAAGCAGTTAAAGACAAGGATAAGAAAAAAAAAAGACGCAGGGGTAAAAATGCAACAGAAGGACAAAGACGGGAATGCAAAGACACAGAGAAAGAAGTATTTCACCACTTCAGGACTATTAGACTGTCAGATATTCTATTACCATATTGCTTTTTGAATAACAGCTGAAATCACATGCAGTGTTGAGTTTGAAAAGGCAAGGTCAAAGGAAACATCAAAGTGAGTCGTGTTAAACATGAACACGTCTGCCGGGCTTTCCATCCAATCAAAGTGATATTTAGAATAATATATTTTGAAACCTCAGTCATATTTTCATCTAGCTTGTTGTCATCCATCACAAAGTACTTACGCCTTTTGAATAAATGCACCCATTAAGTAGGGAAATATGTAAAAATAAAGAAAGTCAAAATGGAATAAAAGACATCTGCCTGACATGGAGATTCAACACTAACAAGCAGGCGCTGCTAACTCACTTATCATTGAAGTACTCTCCCTGACGGTGGATCTGGTTTTCCAGGGTGAAGTTAAAGGTGACATGTTCTACTTTCTCCTTGACAAACACCTTGGTACGTGAGGAGTACTCCTGCTTCTGCAGGTACTTGATCATGTCAGGGAACCACACTGTAAGACCATAGTAGCTGGAGGAGGAGTAGGAGAAGAGGACACAGAGAGAGAGAGAGATAAAAAAGGTACTTCTGTCACATACAGACTGAGAAATAATGAGCTCTGTTGTACACATGAATACCCAAAGGGACAGAAGAATTGCATGATTTCTCAATCTGCTGACTTTTTATATTGTATTTTTGTATTATTCACATGGGCGCTTTTAAAATAATAGGTGAATCCTATAAATTACACAATGTCTCAGCTTTAGCAGTGTACTACATAAAATACATTAATGCAAGTGATAATAGTGTACAGAGCAATAAAGTGCATTATTTTATACATTTACACAGTATTAATCTAAATAGTACATTACTAGTCCAATATTAAGATTTTTAGGAGTGTTTTTCTAATGTGCTATTGCTACTTCTCATTATGTATAAGATCTGAATACTTCTTCCACCTTCCGTCTGTGTTAATCATTCTGTTGCCAATCATATTTTCTTTTACCAAAACTGTAAAACTATAAAAAACGTTTATAACTATTAACACTGTCTTGTTCATTTAGACAGGACATAATGTAGAACGTCATATAATAATAATAATAATAATAATAATAATAATATAAGAAAAAAAACATTATGTTGCTGTGATCAACACTATCCATCTCTGTTTGGTTATAGTAAACATATGAGCTTCACTGACACGTTTTCTGTGTATCTGGTAATATATAAATCACAGTATGACCCAGAAAACATGCTGCAGTAAATCATTATTCAAAATGATCCTACCTGAAGGACATAGAGAACCACACAGCCATCATCATGTAGGTGGTGCGGCGATACTCAGGGGAGAAAACAGTCTGAAAATTACTCCACACCTGAAAGAAAAACATATAATATATAGTGAATTTTGGTACAAAGAACACATGAATCATTCATCTACCGCAAGACATAGGGCTATATCCCAAAATCCCTTTATAGCTCCACAGAAAACAAACAGACAAAATGCACATCCAGTCACAAAAAACACATCATAAAAACACAAGACAAACATACAGTGAATAAAACCTGGGCTTTTACAGGGTATCACACCATTTTATTTGAGCTCTGGTTTGTTTTCATCTACATACAAACATTACATGAGGACTTATTCAGTGTTCTTCATTTGAGATGCTTTTGTGGTGTGAATTTTGTAGAAAGTTTAATCGACAGTGCACAGTGATAACTGACGGATTGTTCAGCCCTGTTAGCGCAGTACAGTTGTTGATAAGGTTATTTTTAAGTGTTTATGCTTCACCCCCTGCACCTAGCTTCATAGTCAGCATAGAGACACGTGAATGGTCTTGAGCTTAATCAAACTTTCTGCAACAAAGCAAACAAATGCATTTTTCATAATATTCAACTATCCAATTAAGATAGATGCTGTGTGGAAGAGACTGCTCTGTCTGTCTGTCCTGGTCTACCTTAAATTCTTTCACTTTCTGTGTTTTATCTAAGAAACAGCACCTGGTGGAAAAGTGCAGTGAGTTTTATCTTCCATTTCTCATGCCAGGCAGCGCTATCACCCATGTTCACCAGTTCATCCATCTGCTTCATGGTTTTGATGGTGGTCACCTGGGGGGAAAAAATCACAATCATTAATGCTTAGATTTCATTTCTTGTGCTTAACTGTTGTTAATAGTCTTTCTTACATTTTTCATCAATTCAAAATATCATAATTATGGATGATGATTGACTGAAATTATGCATAAAAAACAAAAGGGTAGTGTGTGGGGTAATACACTGTGTTGTGTGTTTTGATGTGTACTGTATGTGATACCAAACATATAAAGCTCATAATTACTTAAAAAAAAAAAATTATATGTATGTAAAATTATATATATGTATATATGTATAAATAATAAACCTTTACTTTAAAAGACTACAGATGATAAGGAGAATGAACCCATCTTCCATATTATTATATTTTCATATAATTTTAATTTAATGTATTTCAACAGCTAACAAATGACATTCGCCATAAAATATGCACAACTAGAGACAAAGACAATAAAAAACACAATTCCACTTAAACATTATGGAATTAAACACACCTAATGTTTCACCATTAAACCTGTGGTATCAATCATGAGCAGATACATCTGATCATTTGTGCTCATTCATTTAGTAGGGAGAAGTTGTAAAGGATGGGCTGGTGGTGTAGTGGTTAGCACGGTCGCCTCGCAGCTAGAAGCTAGAAGGACCCGGGTTCGATTCCCGGGGTCGGCCGGGTGCCTTTCTGTGTGGAGTTTGCATGTTCTCCCCGTGTCTGCGTGGGTTTCCTCCCACCGTCCAAAGACATGCATGTCAGGTTGATTGGGCCTTCCGAAATTGTCCGTAGGTGTGTATGTGAGTGTGCATAGTTGTTTGTCTGTTCGTCTGTATGTCGATGGACTGGCGATCTGTCCGGGCTGTACCCCGCCTCTCGCCCGACGATAGCTGGCACCCCCCGCGACCCGAAATGGATTAAGCGGTAGATAATGGATGGATGGAAGTTGTAAAGGATTTTAATGTCTGTTTAAGCCTTAATGAAAATTCTGTAGCTTCAAGTATTATGAGAGTACAGTAGTTTAAAAAAAATCTGTCTTATTTTATTAATATGCTAATTTATTCAGCACAGAGCTCAAAACCTGCTGCACTACAGACGGATACATGCACAGTGTGAGGACATTCTTTTACTGGAATGCAAAGTGACTGTGACTTACAGAGAAGACCCTCTCTGGGTAACCCTTGGCCCTCATGTTGGTGTCATGGACCTGCTTCAGAATCATCCAGGCCTCATCATGTTTCCCATTCTGGGGGAGAAAAGCATAAACCAAATGTACATGTCAGTCTTGTTGTAGACCCTCATGGGAAAAAAAACACAGCAAGAAAGATGAAAGTTTAACTAACTAATATTGGACTAATATTTACAGACAGAAGAATTGTACAATATCAAAATACATTGACTAAAGTGACAATAGCTAAACTTGACTTACAGTAAATAAGCTACTATAATATATATTTTACACCACAATAAAACATGTTTGTCCACATATTGTGTTTTAGCTGTGTGCAACCCCTTTATGTATTATACATTTTACAGACAGTGTAAAGTAGTATTCTGGAGTATGTAGGCAGCATTCCACTTTGCAATGCACTGATGCTTTCTGTTTTCCTGTTTATGCATTCAAGAAGTCAAAATGTATTCAGATATTATTTCCACAATGTCTGAGTGTGGCTAGAGCTGACAGGCTGACCTCCAGGTAGAAGCGGGGGCTCTCAGGCATGGTGGTGAGGGCGGAGATGGCCGCCACAGAGGGGAAGGCACACACCAACACGAACACACGCCAGCTGTGGAACTGGTAGGCTGAGCCCATCTGGAAACTCCAGCCTGTACAGGGAGTACAAGAGAGGCGGTGTTAGAGAAAGCATGAGCAAAATGGCAGATGTAAGACTTGAATTCTGAGAAGAAGAAGCAGCTTCCTCTGTTCATACTCGGCCTGGTTGTAAGCATGTGTTTAAACTGCATTACAGTAATATGTCAAAGCAAAAAATTTCTCTTAAATCATTTAGTCCTGGTTATTCCTAATCTTGTTAAGGCG
Source organism: Ctenopoma multispine (assembly GCA_034779795.1). Lineage (NCBI taxonomy): Eukaryota > Metazoa > Chordata > Actinopteri > Anabantiformes > Anabantidae > Ctenopoma > Ctenopoma multispine. Next base: position 4,435,770 of record JAUYWH010000008.1, on the reverse strand, counting down.
ACTACAGCTGACCATTGTAAAGATGGTAAATTTAAGTTTTGTACGTGTCCATGTGTCCTGCTTTCAAATCCAGTGTCTTCTGCATAGTGATACATCATAAGGATATCGACACAGCATCTTATTTTGAAAGGAAACATAAAATTGCAGCCTCTTCACCAGAATTAGCTAACATGTGAATTAACTGTCTAATACATTGCCTTTAATGATTTTCTGACTGTACGTTTTCTTACCATAGTGTGGGATAATGGCCCAGGCCATGGCAGAAGCATAGATCCCACCAATCATCCAAAACATGCAGAGCCAGCTCAGATGCTCTCCTCGCTTCTCCTGGGCCAGGAACTCAGAGTAATAGGAAAACACAATGGGGATGGAGCCACCAATACTGTGGAAAAAAGAGAGGCATGGATGAAAAAGAATTAAAAGAACAGCACGGGAACAGAACCACATGAAGCAGGAGAAGCAACTTGTGTGCAATAAGTAAAGAGGAGCGGGAACAGAGCAAGACAGAAGACAACAGTAACTTAAAAAAGAAGCAAAAAAGAAAATGAATTAGGTCATGTGGAGAAAGAATCAGTGGGAAAAAAACAAATGGAGAAAAATGATCAAAATGAGAAATAGGACACAATTAATCTGGAAAAGGTTAAAGTTCATCACGCTGCAATTGGAAGCAATATCGACAATGAATAGGCTGCTATGCACATTCCCCTTTCTAGAACCACAGCTTAAAATCGGAAAAAGGTAGCGTTTGACATTTTGCTACTGCTGCTAGCATGCAATAACATAATGTAGACAGACTGCAATGGAGCTGCACATGGTTAACTTCATTTAAACAGTGGTAGCTACAGTTCTGTGCCTTTAAGAACAGTTAATTCCCTATGAGCAACTACCTGTAGAGATACTGAGAAGGAATTAGTAACGCTGAAGAGCATCTTGCAACACCACAACACCACACAAAATATCCTTTGAAATGTAGAAAATATCACTGACACGTTGGCAGGTAGCATGTTTGTTCCCCTTAACATTATTATAAATGCTGTTCTGTTATCTGTCCTTTCTGCTTGTCAAGTCAACTGATGCACCGCTGTGGTCGTGACTCATTTTTCCAGCTCTGGCTGCTGTTGTGCCTGCGTGACTCATCTCTCTCCTTACCCCACACCAGAGGCCAGGCGGCAGAAGAGGAAGGAGACGTAGCCCTGGACGAAGGATGAGAAGAAGGCAAACACGCTGTTGATGGAGAGGGAGATGAGGAGGGTCTGCCGTCGGCCAATCCGGTCAGCCAGGCCACCCCAGACAAAGGCCCCAACCATCATTCCCAGGTACACAATCAGACCTAAAAGGAGAAGAAAGAGAGTTGTTGTTTGAGAAAGATGAGAATAATGGCAGGAGAATAGAAGAGATGATGAGAAGGAGGAAGAGAGACAGAGGGCATGATCATTTATGAACTAGTGAATTATCGTGCATCAGTGAGCTCATTGATATTACTTACATCCCTCACTTCTACTCTCATTAAGTTTCCAACATACAAATCAGCTCATTATCAGACCACTGAAATATATTTGAATAAAGCATGAAACGGTATCAGTATAGCAGAAATATCTTAACTGTACAGTATACTACCACAGATCAAGTGGTCAAGATTAAAATATATTTTTTCCTCTCCACAGCATCTTTAAAAACTACTTAACATAACAAAAACACACACAAAACAAATCTTTATTACAAAGAAAAGGTTTGTTTCATGAAGATGTCACAAATTAAAAACATACAGTAGGAGAAACAAATCAAATCAAAGACATGAATGAAAGAGAACTCTTACATATTTTAACTTAAGCATTATGTTTGCTGCATCTTCACGCCTCCCGTATTATCCCATTTGACCCAGTGTACACTGAATATTATAGGAAAAGCTGGTGTCGTCTTTCCTGCATCAAGAAGTCACCACCAGAGAGCAGACAGGCTGATAACATAAACCAACACCCCCTCTGCCAAACCAGTCTTGTGATTTAAGGTGCTACCATGACTCATATCCCATTTACTTATCCAAGCCAGCCTCTGTCTGTCTGTGGCGCTTATGATTACACACGCACACACATGCACACAGGCGTGCGCACGCACACACACACACACACCTATTGACATCATGTCAGACTTCATGTCTAAGCCTGCAGTGACAGTAGTGACATTACTCTTTAAGAATAAGAGACTACAGTGCCTGGTCTGGACATCTGTATTTCAATTTATGTATGTAAAAAGACAGTAATCTTGATATTATACCACTGGACTGAGAACACAATCTATTGTTTTTACACCTAACCACAAATTGATGTCAAGACGCTGAGTCAATACAATTGACTTTATATCAGTTTAAGTGGAAACAGGACATTACTACCTCATTACTGCAGGAAAACAAATCATAAAACAATCTCAAGTTGAACTGTCGCTGTTTCCAAGGTCAATAAAGAAGCGTCAAACTCAATTCTGAAGCCAACTTGGATGAGTAGATGCAGAATCTGCAACACTGTCCTCCCAAGAAGAAGAAGAACGGCAGCATCCGTCATTTTAGCAAGTGACGAAACCCTCTGAACCTAACCAAGCCTTGCATCATAAAACACATTTTATTTATCGAAAGGATATCAGGGCTGACTGGGGAAATGTAGACGACATATAATGCTACTGACTTTGGAGAATTGCTATATGCATATTGAAAATACAGTATGGTTATGGTTGTGGAAAAATCATGAATATAGAAAATAAATGATGATGACTGTATGACTGGATGAGGTCCGACATCTATTAAACAGGTAGGTGTGTGTGTGTGTGTGTGTGTGTGTGTGTCATTCCCTCATTTTCTCCTTTATCTGTTTATGTATTTCTGTGTAAATAGTATTCGACTGTGGAGCAAGGTGACTTTCACTGCTTTGTTTGATTGACTGCTGGGGGTTCTCTGTGTGCATACTGTATGTTTCTCTGCTCTGGTGTGTTGGTGTGTGTGTGTGTGTGTGTGTGTGTGTCTGTGCGTGTGTTCCCTCCTTGCAGGGCAGAATAATGTAGGGACAATAAGCCAGCGATGATGACGACTGGGCTCAGCAGCCATCTCTGCAATGCAGCATCACCAAGGTAGATGAACAGACAGCTACAGCGAACCAGGGCAGCTCATGTCTTCTCAAGCTTACCCATTAAGCTGCGGAGTAGGAATCTGACTGCTGTGCTGACCCGTTACCCTTTCAGCACTCACTGTAACTGGATCATTATCTCTCCCTCTGTCGTCACATACAGCCGGCTCAAGTCTGTCTGCGCGTGTGGGCTGAATGTATTAGCAGATGCAATTGGAGTAAGTTACAGTGCAATTTATCTCATTCCTCTGAGGGGTCAAATAATTGATTGGGACTATGACTTGATTAAAATGCTTCACTGAAAAGCAAATCCTGTCATCAATGTTAAAAAAAAGGTACAGTTGGCAACTTTGCAGTTTAGCAACTGAAAAGCAGAAAACAAGAAGAGAAAAAGTATTTTTCTGATTAACAATGAATCACATGGTTATTTCTACAATACGTAATGATGATTCATCACTGTATGGAGGGTTTTAGCATGTTTGAGCTCATTGTTTTGCTCACTGCACAGCTGACCGTGCTGTTCTGAGTCTGGGTCACAGGAAGCTTCTCTGTATTAAAGCTGGTTTTTCGAGTGTACTTCTACAACCAATCTTTCATAACTTGTACAACTGAAACAGTTCTTTATCATATCACGTAGAAGCTTTCAGTTTTTTTCTGAAGCAGAATAAGAGCTGTACAGAAAGAGAAATGAGGGGGGTGAGGAAAGAAAGGACGACAAAGAGGAGAAGCAGTCTCCAGACAGCTGAGCACCTCAGCACTCTGGAGAGGAAGACGGGGGGAGGGGAGGTTGGACAGTGAGAGACAGGTAGCTAAAAAAAATGTAAAAAGACAAAAGGGAAAGAGAACGATGGCCAGTCTGCACAGTGACAGGCATTTGAAGGCTCCAATCTAGTCCATGTGTGTAGGTGTGTGTGGATAAACACGAAAAGAAAAAGTGTGTGCCACTGTACGGGTGTGTCTGTTAGCATGGGTGAGGGAGGGGCCAGGGCAGAGGGCTACTATTAATAGCCGGTTTCCCCCCTTTCTGCCAGAGCGCACAGGGCCTTTTGAATTACGAAGGGCTGAAACTCTTAAGCACTGGAGGAGAACGCCGTCCCTCACCAGCTGACTCGGCCAGTCGGCCATCTCACTCCACGCTGCTAACCACTGAGAGCTGGAAGAATAAATGAACGGTTTTACAGCAGCAGAGACAAAGAGAGACGTCAGCTTCCAAACGGTGGAGATATCTCGTGAAAGAAGCTGTTTGGTTGAATTATTGCCTGCGTGCATACAGAACTCTGTTTGTCACATGCATGGAAACAGCACTATAAGCCTCAGTCCATCGTGCTGATGCAAACCTCACTTTACGTCTGTTAGGCTGTTGCTTAGCTGCCTGGTCTCATCATGTTGCCGTTTTTGCTTCGATTTAGTCCACCCCAGCTGCCCTGCCCTGCACTGCCTGTTTGTTATGTTGCTGTTATTTTTTAAGAAATTGTATTGCAGAACCCAAAACACATATCCCTTAGGGGACAAACTAAGTAGGTTCTTATCTTATTTTAAAGCTTTCATTCTGATTGTGCTAAATCTAATGTGGAAAAACGAAGAACAAATTGGTGATGTTTTCTCCGTCTCTTGTTTCTGTGTTATGGAAATGAGTCTAATACAAGGCTGCTTATTGCACCTTCTCGATCTAGGATTGTAGTCCAATAACAGGTTTAATTACTGTCGGTTACTCTGACAACAGAGAGCAACAGCTAATCACGTAAAATGTTACTGAAATAAAAAAGGATAATGTGAAGATGCTCTCTGTGATGTTTTCTTAAATTATAGGAACATCGCACACATTCAAAGACAAAAACAGGGGTCTCAACCCAACCAGAAGAGCCAGAAATGAAACTCTCTTATTTCATACTAGCAAATACTAACAGTGTGTGTCATTCAACTTATCATTAACAGGTGTGTCAAGTGGGCTCCTGCAAACAAGAGCATCCCAAAATCTGCCTGTCAAGAATCAACCCTCAAAAGCACAGAACCACAGACAAATAAAACTTGTTGTAAGTCTAAAACAGAACTAATTGTATTAACTCATTCATTAACAGTAAAGAAACCACTTTTTTTACATTAAATTCCATTTTACTTCTACTAATTTAAACACGTATTTAAACACCTGTCTCCTTCCTGTGGGAATGGTAAAATAACTTTAACACTTTAATACTTTTAGATAACAAGTATTGTTTGCAGTTTACCTAATATTTTCACTGTAATGTACCACAAAAGTGTTGTCACACATTCTTAAGAGTCTAGGATTGTTAAGAATTCTTTTGAAACATTGCACTAATTGTTTGTAATTGTAATTTTCTCTGTTTGTAGTATTGCTATACAGTTTGTGAATATATGGTTTGGTTTTTTGGCAGTTATGCAATTAAAGCTTGTGTGATTTTCAAACAGGAAAATCTGAGGACGCCCCTGATTACAGGCAACCTCTTGATACACCTGTTGGTGATCAGTTGATTGACACCTCTGCTGGTTAGAAGTTAAAAGGACTTCTGCAGAAGCCATAGCTCAGTCTTTTGACAGTGAGTTGATTTGGGTCTGCAAGCCTTCTACCTTTTCAGTGCATGAACATTTTTTGTAAAAGAAATCCAAAATATGGCTAAAAAAATGTTGGATCATTCTATAAAAATCTTACCACCAACAGAGGGAAAATGTTCTGTTTGATGATAATTGGCATTTTATTTCATTTTAGATAAATAATATGTAAGCAAAATGCCTTTCTGACACTAATTTCCATCTAAGATGTGTACCAAAACTTACATCCCTAAAAATAATTATATCTACCAGGCTACAGGGTCCAAGCCTGTTTGCCTACATTTCTTCTGCCAGCATCTCCCACAGGAGTCGATTAATCAGCAAGACCTACATAGTTCCCATCTGTCTCCCCTCTCTTCACGATTTGTGTTTTGTTTTTTACACCTTCATCCCTAAAAATGTCACAGAGTGTAGTCTCGACAGTGTGAAATCTTCCTGAGTGCTTATACTTACTGAGCACTTTTGGAGAAATCTCTTTCCAGTGTAGCAGAGCTGCTGCATGTGGAAAACCTCTTCTTCACATTATAACAAACCGACCACACTGCAGTTTTAACCTCTGCAGCTTCACAGCAAGGGCAAATCAAGGACACTGTTTCTATGGTGCCTGTAAGTGTTTCCTCACTGTTGTGCAAAAACACAAAAGCAACAAAAGCATCACTGCTGTCAATAAAAAAAAAAACATTATTTTTTTGACTGTTGCTGGAAACATGCCATTACCACAGTATCCAAGTCCCCCAGCCTGGATCTAACAATGATAGAACAACATTTTTTTTTTTTTTTTATGGGCAGAGGTTTGTTTTTGCATCTGAATGCTTCCTGTTACCGACTGATTCGTGTTCTGCATTAAACCACAGCTCATACATGAGGAGACTCGCTGTCATCACTGCATATGCACTGTACATTGCATATTGTAGGCGCACAATACGTGACTCTAACACAGTCCGTCGGGCTAAAGTGGCCAGCACTATGACAGCAGGGGAAGCTCTATTTGTAGTGTGTGAGAAGAGGGTGAGAATGGGGGATGGGCACAAGGACACTAGGAATCATGGGATGCAGAGAGGCATGAGCAAAGTGAGTCAGGAGTGTTGCGTAACAGCGGCTGAGGGCCAGTCGTGGCTCTCCACTGGCGTGACACCAGCCAGACAGAAAGGAGTATTTTTATTCAAGTACAAACATGAGGTACTTGGATGTTCTGTTTTGTTAAGATTTTCTACTTTAGCTCCACATGTCAGAGACCTCCAATTGAACTTATCAAAAACTGAGATTCTGTTCTTTCCGGGCGACAGTTGCCCTCAGCAAAATATCTCAATTCAAATTGGCTCGCAACTGCTAACACCTACAAAGTCAGCAAAAAGCCTTGGGGTCTGGATCAATGACAAACTGAACCTGAATGATCATGTGGCTGCGAT
>JAUYWH010000008.1:4337294-4428580 GCA_034779795.1 Ctenopoma multispine | reverse complement strand
GAAGTAACTCATAGTTACAGAACCCGAATTGTAATTTGCTTGTGTCTCCTTGTAAGTCGCTTTGGATAAAAGCGTCTACCAAATGAACTAAAGTAAAGATCGATTTTTACTAACGGCACTGTTTATCAGACATTAAAGTTCATAAAATCGATTTTTTTTTGCATTTCTTCTTTCCACCTTTCTGTCTGTTTCCCTACACTTGCTATATTAAGTTATATTAAGGCTTTTTTTGTTTTCCTGGAGGAATGAATTAAATTCAATTCAATTTAATTGTTTATTTGTATAGCATCAAATCACAACAAAAGTCATATCAAGGCGCTTTACAGTGTAAGGTGTAAGACCTGACAGAACACAACTATATATATAGAATTATAAAGAAAACCTCACAATCCCACTTGAGCAAGCACAAAAAATCCTTTACTGGGAGAAACCTCAGAACCAGGCCTTGACCGGTTGGGATGAGTGGAAAGAAAATAGACTGATTTACTGATTTTAATTTAAAGTCACGTAAAATTCACTGTCCAATAATCATTGTCTTTTTGCTATCTTTTGGCCTCTAAAAACTCCTGAAGGCAATGTCAAGCTCTCTAGTTGCTGGCTTATGTTCAATAACTGTCTGCTGTTAGATCCTCAGCAATTAGTTTACTTTAATTTAATTTAATTAGTTAACTTTATCAACACTAGAACAGACGCACATACACAAGCGTTCACACATTATGAGTTTGACAAACATCCACATGCATATTGTTATGGGGCATATGAGTAAGCAGCCACTCACACAATGTATGCTACGCAGATCCACACTGCAATCCATACCTTTTGCTGTCCTTGGACCACATGGGAAATCACACAACCCAGTAACCAATTAGAAACATAGATGCGTGTGTGTGTGTGTGTGTGTGTGTGTGTTTGTGTGTGTGTTTGTGTGTGTGTGTGTTTGTGTGTGTGTATTACTATTTTTCCATATAAATGAGAAAACGTGGTGCACAGTGGTTTTACAACACACCATGCTGCACTTGATTTGCAAAGGGCTGTTCATCAAGGTTTCAACTTTTTTTTTTAATGAAAGAGGAGACTTTTACCTAAGAGACGAGGTCACACAGAGGCCACTGTTGTAAATGGATTTTGTATAATATGCATTCAGAGTGGTGCTGAATGCATGATGTCAATTTTATATAGCACAGATGCTCAGTACACAGGCAACCCCGTCTGCAGGGAAACAATGTTCATTGACGTGGCAGCAGTACAGTTAAGTCGTCGAAACCCTGTGAATGCATTGGAAATTATGTTATAAGAGCTCACCTCATTCATCAGACTTGAATAATGCAACTAACTAAACATTAGAGAAAATCTAAGTCACTTAATATTTGGATTAAATCCGCTCAACAGACCATTTGATCTAATTTAGTTTTCATTCACTTTGATGAGTTTTCAAGGTTGTAGATTCAACGTCTGTTTCAGTTCCGCGTTTTTTAATTCAGCTGTGTTCTGATTTTAACAACATACGAAGCTAAAACATGTTGTACAGAACATTTTAGCAATATGGAAAAAGCTTGTTTTGGTTTTAGATTATGTATAGTAATGAACTTCTGTAAACTGCCAACATTATCGATATTTCATTTGCTGGAGTAAAACAAACATTTTAGTGGTTTTTAAATAAAACTAAATGTTCGGTTTCTTTTTGTTATATTTGTCCTCTGGCCCTTGCTCACAGTGTCCTCGATGGGTAGCCAACGACAGATGGCAAGGCAGGTTTAGGCTGGACATTGACTCTCAGAATAGGAAAGAATCACGAGGTCTTTGCCAAATATACAGCATAAAGAAACAGATGTACAGCAAGTGCTATGAGAAGGCAAACAAGAGGGTGAAAAATGGAGTACATGGGCACAATCACCTTGGGGCACACACACACACACGAACAGAGCAGCTGAACTGAAGCAAAGCGCATTGTGTTTAGATGGGGGTGGGTGGGTTTGATTTGAAATTCTGCTGCTGTTCAGAAGCACGGGCAGTTGAATCTTAAATAGCTGAAGTTTCTGTGCCAGCGAAGCTGTAGAAAAGCAATTACTGGGGGATAAGCTGCAAAGGTAATGGCAAAGATAAGAGAGATAAAAATGTGAATCAGTGAAATAAACTCCCAGGGGAGGCACTGAGATTTAAATAAACTGAAAGTGAACAGAAGACAGTAGATCAGTTGAAAGAAAACTATTACCCAGACTTCACTGGTACTGGGGGAGCTACTGGATGTAAGCACTCCTCCCATGTGTTTTTTCATTGAATTTGGAAGCAAAGAGTGATACATGAAAATCTTACCCAGCATGCCCTTGTTGGGCTCAGATAGACACATGTCCTTCTCTGCACTAGGCAGCACGAAACCGACCACAAAGATCTCCACGCCGTCTGCCATCAGTGCCAGCCCCAGGACAAAGTAGAGCGTCCACTGGAACTTCCCGTGGCCACACTCCTGTAGGATTGTCTCGTACTGCTGAGCCAGCTCCTCTCGGTCTTTCCTCCTCTCGCCCTCGTAGGCCGACAGATCCCTGAACTGCTGCGCCTGGGCAGCCGTTACACCATCAATTCCACCGGCTTTGCCTGAGTCGGCTCTTGGGATGCCCTGGTACTCGCCTTCATAAATCTCATCATCCTCGTCGTGTCCTTCAGTAGAGTCACTGTGACCTTCATCGTCGTTGGCCCTGCTGTCATTGCGATAATATCCACCGTCATTGCTTGGCACACCGGCGTAGTCGTCATCGTCATCCTCTTCTTCAAAGCGTTTGTACGAGCGCTTGGTGTACTCATCGGTCATTTTGTCCATGCCGCGGCCCACCTTCTTCCCTACCTGCTTCTTAGCCACTTTGGCAATGTCCTTGGCGCCACGGACAAACTCTGAGCGGTTGTCTCTGTAGCGGCCGTTGTCATCCATCTTTTGATTTGTTAAGGTGGAGTTCAGTTGTTTCTAGGAATAGGAGGTATCAGGACTGGCCCAAGCACATGAGTGTGCAGTGGGGATTTCTTTGAGCTGATGAATTCAGCACCACGGACAGCTCCCTGCTCTGACTGAGGCCAGTGTAATGTCGGATACCAAATCCTGCAGAAAAGCAAAGAGAACGGTTTGTGTTAGCATTCTTCATCAAACTGGCACGCACCTACTGCGAGCACTTTTTAAACAGCCTAGATGAGAGTCAATTAACACTGAAACACAAATGACCATTGGCATTCACATGGTGCTGGCATTTGCAGGACACATTATCTGGCTCAGCACTAATGGCTGTTAAAAACAAAAAAAAAAAAGACATGACAGCTTTAAGGAGCTGACATTAGAGCGCAGCAGCCCAGCACTCGTTTATTGACTCAGTAGCAGTTATCTCATAGCTCTCTCCTCAGCCAAGCACAAATCACTGTGTGGCATTTACAGCAGAGGCTGACAGAAGCAGCCTATAATGGGCCACGTCGTGAAACGGACATCTGTTATTAACATGTCTTTAAAAGATCTGTCCACATCTATGAAACATTCACTGCACTAATTATGTTGAAGTCTTTTACTTATTGAGCCATAGTTCACATCTGCTTTCTCTTTCTCTCCTTTGCACCTGTGAACATCATTATTTGTTGTGTCCTGTCTCCGTTTCCTTCAATCATTCTGTATACTGTCATCTGTATTCGTGGAAAAAAGGACCATCATGAGTCTATCAGCAGGCCAACCAGCTCTTTTCCCTGACACCTCCCTGTCACTGTGATGCTGCCCTCGTCTTGCTGACGGGGACATACTGTGCCAAGGAAAAAGCTGTGAGTATTGGGAATGGGCAAAACAAACACAACAGGGAGAATACCATTACCATATGTATTTCAGTGAGCATCTGACATGTTCGTATTATAGCTTTAACACTCAGATTAAATGACCAGTGGTCAGAAGTGAAACAGACTTGTACCTGTACCTGAGAGAGCGAATGTTTCCGACTGCCGTATTACTACTATTTGAAATAAGCCAAATCTGATTAATAGAGAATACAGATCATAACCCGTGTGATCGCAGACACCGCTTCATTTTATGGATCACAGAAAAGGCTGGCATCCACTTCCCACGTCTTACAAAGCCCTAATATCTGCCAGGAGACTAAGCAAAGATCATGTGTCCCTGGAGAGCAAGTCTAAGGTAGTCAAGTGCAGCTGCAGACCGCATCGACGTCAACCGAACAGCTTCCCACTGTTTCTTTAATGAAAAAAGCAGTCGTAGCTCAGCAGGGAAGCGAGAGAGGAAATGTTCAGCCTGATGGAGACGACAGCACCAAATGCTGGCTCAATGTACTGATTAATACTGTAATTTAAAGGGAGCAACACTGTCTGGCTATGCCTGGGCACCACAATCGCCCAGGACCTCCAATGAGAGCAGAACATCTGCTCTGTAACAACAAAGCTAGAGCAGAAGATGTACTTCCTGAGGCAGCTGAATTTCAACTTGCCAAAGTCAATAATGGTATAATGGTAACTCTCGGTGAATCCATTCTGACCTGGTCCATCCCTGTTTGGTATGCTCCCTCCACTGCCAAGGACAGGAGCACACTGCAGCACATCATTCAATCGGCTGAGAGGGTGATTGGCTGCAATGTGCCATAGCTGCAGGACGTGCACAAATCCAGAACCCTGAATCCCTGAAAGGATGATTGTGGCCCATCCTTCCCACCTTGGACAGAAACATTTTAAAAAACTCCCCTCAGCCAAGACACCGTGCCCCCTTCAAAACATGTTTCCCTGAATAATATATAGGACATTTAAATGGTTTCCAATAGTGACATGATAATAACTGATTCAGTTTATCTGAGAAAACGAGAAACCCTCGCAATATACAGTATAATATCAACCAGCAGACAGTGGCAGTGATTGACAGAACAGCTCCTCCTTTCACTCTCATCACATAAAATGATTAATTTAATTGGTTTAAGTCAAATGAGCTGCAATAGAAAACTAAAATGAAGTCCTTGTCTCTCGAAGTCCAGTGCCCGCAGTAATTACAAAGGTGAGGGAGGTGTGGCAGGAGCAATGCAGGCCTAGCATCCAAGTCTTCTGAGTCAGACTCTACTGTTATTCTATGGCTTCCCTCTGTTATGTTGCACGCCAGCATCCTGTCTCAGCTGGGAACACGAAAAATTAGTTTTTATATGCTACAAACTTTATGATAATGTTTTTAGATACAGTGCTTTATTTACTGTTGTCTCAATGTCCAGGAATCGAGCTGTCTGGCCTCACAGTGTAGTGATCAATGAACGAATGAGCCGTGTAATTAATATCAGACTCACTGGATGGGACGTGTTAAATTAGACTGGATATGTACTAAAATAACCTTGATGACACAATTGTTATCATTATCCCTTCTCATTAAAATGTTTCCTAACTGTTTGTAAAACTCTGTGCTCTGTGTAAACTAGTGCACGGTGACCTAATTATAGCAAGAAAACACCAGCAGATGTAACCAGAAAAGCGAGAGGAGGGATAGCAGGCAGCGGGGAAAGCAGCAGGGAGAGAGTCTTTGAAAGCTCCCCGTGTAGCCTCGAGGGCGTTGAACAGACACAGACAACCTCCACGCGACCCAAAGCCCTGCTGGGACAAGTGAGCTTCTAAGAACACGCTATCTGAAAGCAAGCTTAAAGTAAAACCCCAAGAAGAAGGGGTCTTTTGCTGCTTCACTCAAATCAGCTTCATTATCAACTTGGTTATTAGATAATGCAGCTTGGCTTTTATGCAACCAGATGCCAAGAGATGAAAGCTTTACAAGTGTGTCAGCATTCATATTAAAGAGTCATATAATTTAAGATGTTACTGGTGGAATAAGATTGTACATTTAAAATAAGGATGATAAAATCAGATCATTGTTTTTTTGTCTCTAGGTCTATATGCAACCAGTAACAGAAAATGGATCAGGCCAAACCCGACCCAAGACCAGGAGTACTGTAGTCAAACCTCATCTGAATGTACAGTGCACCAACAGATTACCAGTATGTTACACATTTCAGTCTAAATCAAAATGGTGGACCAACTGACATTGAAACTGCTCATGATGATTTTTATTATTTGGGTAGCTTTGCAGGTTTGTCTGGATCACTTTAATCAGGCAGGGGACTTCACAAGGCGCTCAATAAAAGCAACTACAAGACTGCTTTGGAGAAAATGTTTAGTTTTGTTTTTCATGTTTCTTAAGCTGCACAAATCAACATTCTCCCATTTCAACCTGAAAACTGTTTAAAAAAAAAAAGAAAACAGCAGACGGACACATTTGGTGACTACCTGGTGAAGATACAGAGCGTTTAGCAACTTAAAAAATACATTCAGTCAGGTGACAGGGAAACTCAACGCGAAATGAATGATAATTTCTAGACATTAAAGCACAGACATTCAATATTTTTATCCAGTTCACAAGAATACTGCATAAAACTGGTAAAGCTACATAAAACTACGAAGTAATCACCACAGTTAAATACCATAGATGTTATATGTATCTCTTCACACGGCCAAACTTCACTTCCTTTAATCTGTGTTTCAGATGCGATTTTGAAAGATGGTGCTGAATTTAGAACATGCCGTCTTAAAGGCTGTACTAGTTGTAATGGTTGTGCCTGCTCACTCGTCTCAGATCCACTCTGCTGCGGAAAATTTGTCTTCATGGCTCAGAGAATTTAAAAAACGCTGTCTGCAGACACTAATGTATGTCCCTGTTCTGCATTCTAGGATTTGGCCTGGTGTAAGACTGTAATTCAAAAAGTGCAAGCATCTATGCACAGTGACTCAGACAGGGAGTCAGACAATTGGTTGATCTTCCTTCATCACCATGGTCACAAGCTTTGCAGCGACGGACTCTTGAGGCCCATTTCAATGCAACGAAGCAGCCCCTCACCATCCGATTAGCCTTTCACAAGCCGGAGATAGTGAGATGAGAGTGGGTGTTCATTGACTCTCTGCCTCTGAATGATGGATACTTCCCTGGCATGCATATAATATATGTAGGGTTACTGTGCAGATGAAATTTTCTCACTCGCTGTACATATGAAATGGGTGATGTTTTTGTATGCAGTTGTCCACCAGTGAAGACTAAATGCTTTTTGGAGTAATAAGAAAATGACTGAACTCAGATTGTGAAACAAAGTCTTTTTACAAATTGTTCTGGCATCTGTTATAAAATGTAAATTGATAATAAATGAACAGGTGAGACACAGCCAAGCATGTAAAACCATTTTCTTCTAGTGTGCAGAGAAGATGTAAGACGTATGAGAAGCATAGTCACACAAACACACACACACATACGAACACATGTGCGACATATAGCGTGGAAGTCTAAAAGCATGCTACAAAAAGACAGCAGGTAGAGTAACCTGATCCACTTTTATGTGTAAAAGTAAAGACAATGAAGAGCTGACAATCAGTAGATTTGTGCACTGGGAATATTACATTTCATTTGTGAACATTCTCCTCATATCTCATCTATTTATCTCAAAGACAAACACTGGGGATTTCCAGCAGCCACTGAGGGAGTATTAGTCTGACACTCCCCACTCATAGCTCCAGCTTGAGCATTTAACTGTAGTTCTTTATTGTATTGTTTAAACTCAGATGTTAAGAGCATCTGGTAAACTGAGCTGCCCAAAATAGATTTCCTCTTTTACACCAGGCCTTGGCGCTCAGTGATGGGATCAGGACATTTTATTATGTGGAAATACAAGAGCCATTTAGCAGCGGACAGCTTTTGGCAGGCGAAAAGACAAGTGGTTAGAGGCTCTGAGAAGATGGATGAGGAGGAAGGAACCAATGATCACTTCATAGAGCACTGTGACCGTCGCCTTTAAACCATCTGACTCACCAAAAACACTTTCAGAGTGAACTGATTAAATCCCATCACGCTCACAACTCGATTCATTTTCCTGACGGCATGAGGCGGACGGAGCTACAATCTCTTCTTCTGCTTTCTCTCTACGTTTGGTGGAAAATATTGCTGTTAATTGCTAAGCATGTCTACCCACAAATATTTGAACAGGTGAACATTTTACACTGTTGCTTAGAATCAAAGCTTGTTCATCTCTGATTGACTTACTCTAGAACAGCACACAGGTGTTTGTTGTGTGGCAATATGGTGGTGTCAAACCACCAGAGGCAAAGTTGTTGTTTCAAAAAACCTCCCCACACTTCAAAGTTTTTTTTATAACACAAAAGAGAAAATAAAGGTGGTAATGGCCTCTACTGTATAAAGAAACACTGCTATTACTTTTAAGAAACACTAACACGTGCAAAGGGAAACTATGTTGACTATGATCCATAAAAGACAATACGCTCACAATCAGAAGTAACATTTCTAGTTCAAGCGTGCAGGAGAGTGAAGCAGCCTGTTAAATGTCTCTGTTACCGTAGCTAGTCGTGTGCATGGATGCAGGCTCGACCGCAGCTGGAGGAGCAGCAGCAGCAGCAGTGCGAGCGGAGCAAAATGTGCAAATGAAACCAGCATCAAACATTGATTTAAAGTTGCATCCAGCTCTTCGTTTGCTGCTGGGATGACTCATTGCTGTCTCCAAATATACCCTCAGCATTCAACCTTCCCACGAAGCAGATTAACACTACTTCACAGACTTTATTCTCCATAAGGGCTGAAGCTAATGATTATCTGTTCGTTTCAGCTAAGCAATTAATTGTGGGGTCAAAATATTTAATATAAATCCTGGTATTGCAAATATATTCCAATGTAACGCCCACTACTGTAGTTGGTTTTTATTGCTCTAGTCTAATTTGCACACTGAATTAAACCTCGATGCTCATTTGACAGCACAGATGCTATAGTTAGCGAGTGTGACAGAGGTGTGTGTGAGTGTGTGAGTGAAAGGAATACGTGTGCAAAAGTGAGAGATTACACGGATGTAGCACGCGTGCTAGAGAGGGAGAGGGGCACCGTGAAGTGAGAATGATCAGGTCACTAGCGGCTCCTCAGAGCAGCAGATGGCTGATAATGTCACGCAGTGCTGAATTCATTTCTCTTGACATCTTTGATTTCTCACTGTGACGCACTCAGTGAATTTTCTTTTCTGATTGATTAATTGTCCCGAGAGAACATGATTAATTCATTCCTGATACTCTACATATCCATTTGGCCAAAAAAAATACCTAATTTGGTCAAGGTTTATATTCACTACTGGACTTTTTAAATCTCAATCTGTTTTCTGATGCCTACAATATAAAACTTTTGTCGTAACAGCAGTGACTCAGACATAACGACAGCAGTGCTGTGTCACAACTGGCTTGTTGTTCAGTTTCATGTACTGTGCCACAGGTACGGGTTATTCTGGGGCTTTTTTTCTTTAGTCGGATTTATCTGTTACTCCTCACAACCCACTGACTCTAACCGTGTATGCGTGCTCTCTCCACTGGATCATTACTGATATCTCAGAGGCGTTTCTGCTCTCATAAGTGTAACAAGAGCACTGCATTCTGGGTCGGGTCAGCGCAGCCCACGCGCCTGCTCTGTTTGAAGATTTCCCCCACAAGACTCTGTCAACAAACACCTACGCTCATAATAAAGCGCGGTGTCCACTGCCATGATGGGCTCGCACTGCAGGGGGAACTCCCATCCAGCCATATGTCCATTTATTAGCAGCTCGCCTAAGTGGAAAAGAGGGACGAGGCAGATGATTGTCTGTATATACATTACCTGGTATAATATTACCTGTAGGAGGTTGGACAGACTGCTGAGCAATAGGAAACAAGCTGTTTCCTGCTGACAGAGTTGTAATAAACTTTAGTAATTTACCTTACATCCAGGTAATGGGTACTTTTACATGTACTGTTTAAATACTTAGCAACATGTCAATGTAAAGGTCCGTTTATCCAGCACTTAGAGATATTGATCCGTATTGATCTATACTGAGATGTTTCAAGACAGCTTGAAGTAGTCAAACGACTATGTAATTGGTTACACTGAGGAGGGGGAAAAGAGGTGATAACTGGAAAAGAAAGTGAAATGTTAAACATCTGCATTTAGCTCAAAGCTCCACTGGAGCAAGCGTTGTTTTATGCAGTTCATTTGTGATTTGGAAGAAAAGCCAACAGCAAAAACTACATCAAATATAATGTCTCTGTAGAACTCAAGAACTAATTGTCCATTAATTAAATTTTGCCAAGTCAAGATTAAGGTTTCTATTTGCTGAGACTCATCACCACAAAACACTGTATCGCATAAAAAAAATCTCAGTAATCTCATTTTGCTAACTTTGAAATTTACCCATCCAACCAGCATTTCTCCTTCATTTTTATCTATCACTTTCTGTGGTCTGAGCTTCCAGGGAAGTCCTGCCGAGACTGTGTGAAGGATCCATTAATTATTCAGGTCTTTCTGTCTGGCTACAAGGACAGAGGTACCAGAGTTGACTCGTCCCTCAGCAAATATGTACTAATACAAATAAACAGTCTCTATTAGAGAGCTATGGTCCAGTTCATGACATCTGCATTAACTGCAGTGTGACATCTGGACAGAGTCCGACCGAGAGTGACGCTTGTATTCAGCTGCACCGTGTTCCTGCATGGCTTCAGGCCTGTTCAGTCTAAGCAACATAACAGCAGCCTGAGATGTGATGATTACTTGTTAAGCTTACTGGGTCATATCTCCACCCTGGCACTGGGCTGTACATACACAAGTCCCCTCTGGGAGAATTTGCAACCTAACTCGAGTCACGTCATCATTCCCCTGCCTGATCTCTCAGTGTGCACCATCACCCTGGTGGCACCAAGACGGCTAGCAACACCATGTCAAACACAGTGACGTCAGCCCCCTGCATCCATTTTGGCTTTGCTCATTGCAAAATGGACTGAAGAGCAGTCAGACTGAGGCCCGCTGAGCAGGGTAGATAAAAACATGGCAACACGGCTGCGTGTTTAAGGTGTTTTTCCCTGCAGCTCAAGTTTCACCACTAGTTAAATGTGTTGTGAACAGCAGTCACCTCAAAATGTCTGTTAGGAAACCTCCTGAAAACAAGCAAAGTATAATACAAAGCTACAAAAATTAAAAACAAAAGTGTGACAACTCAGCCACTACAACCACATTAACCTCAGGTAATGAAGTGTACTACTGAAGAAATAACTGGGGTAAGTGGACTCTACAAAATGAAACGATGAATTCATGGTTTAAGCAAGATGTACTTAAGTGCAGCAGTGATTTGAACTGCATATTAACAGCATGTATATCAAGCTGAGGTACTGTCAGTATTAATATTACCATTTGTCAACATGCTGCTGTTTGTCAGATTTATTGTTTTTTATGTTTTGTGTTGTAACTGGCACTAAACACAAGGCACAAAGCCACATTACTAGCCCTGCTAAAAAAAAAAAGCCCTACAAAGTTCACGTTGGGTTGGACGTCGGGTGTAGTGCAAAGCAACACTGCTTTCTCTAAGGAGGAACTGCATTTATCCCAGATGCCAACAAATATGCAGCAGGGATAATGGGACCAGATTATAAGGCTGTTATGAGCCAAACTTCCAATGCAGATATCATCACCAGTGCGGACGCTCTGCTGCAGCTCTTTTCTCTCAGCAAACTCGGTGGGTGTAATGTTTTTATGGTTGTATGGATTCGATTGTTGCCACTGTGAGCTTTGCTCTTGTGTCCATGTGTGCAGCTGTTTGTGTTTCTCCTGCAGCTGTGGCGTGTTTCATTTCATTACGGTGTTAAATTCGATCTACCAAGCATAAGGTAGTGGACTAGAGAGGTTTATTTTACAATTACAAATGACTAATTATGGCCAATGGTTTATAAAGTCATTGTTGAAGTAGCTTATCTGGTTAATCCAAAACCAAAAGATGATGTGAAAATGAAACATTCATTTTCATTTTACAGGGATTTATGTGATGTGGACCCACACTGATGCCCTTTCTTTAGAATAACATTTGAGTGAGTGGGGAAAAAAACTAATATTTTAAAACTCAAGTTAATATTTAGTTGTCTTCTGGAAACTTTATTCTCTGTATTTGACAAATTCCCCTGTAATTTACAACTACGCATGAAGGCTGAGTCAGCTGCATCAGCTTTTATTGTTCTGCTATACAAGCTTATGCTACGTGGCCTGTTATCACTACCAAAGTCCACAGCCCCTTCATTGCTAAATCGACTTGTGAAATACATCTTTAAGAAGACGCCTGTGGATATTACACGTATGCATTTGTTTAAAAAACAGAAAACAGACACCTTCTTTAGCAGGTAGAAAACAAATACAGCTGATAATAGAGAGTTTGCTGCTTCAACCCCCACAGTCCCATCTGGAGTCGGAGGGAAATGTCCATCAATAATCTTCCAGTCTCACAGTAAATATTTAGCAGAGAGGTGTGTTTCAGCAGCAGCCCAGAACGGCTCTTTCTAGAAAAAGGATGCAGCACAAATCAACCAGCGTTTCCTTCAAGCGCAGATTTAAATGGTGCAACAGCTGTGTTAATTGCTGGTCTTGACAACACCCGGATGGGGTAGTTGAGGTGGAGAGCTGTGCTAGCCTTTTTTATTTTTTTAATGTTATGCTAATGTATCCAGCACCATTGCTCACAGCTGCAGGGAGAGGCGAGTTGTAACTTGTGACAGGGCTAATCTCTGTGGACAGACCGGAGCGTGGCCCAATCGGCTGGGGTAGCAGGCAGAAAATGAGAACGCCAAACAGAGCAGCTCCCTCAGCTCCTCCAGGCTTCGAGTGGAGCTCCTGTGTGTTGGGCTTTGTGAACAGTCATTTAAATGGGAAAGCCAGCCTCACCTGCATCACTGAAGTCCCACGTCACTCTGCTTTTGTTGTTCTGAGTGATCGCTGTGTCTATTATACTCTGTTCACACCGTCTAA
This sequence comes from Ctenopoma multispine, assembly GCA_034779795.1. Taxonomy (NCBI): domain Eukaryota; kingdom Metazoa; phylum Chordata; class Actinopteri; order Anabantiformes; family Anabantidae; genus Ctenopoma; species Ctenopoma multispine. The sequence goes on along the minus strand of JAUYWH010000008.1, from coordinate 4,415,739 downwards.
CTTGTTTTATTAAACCAACAGTTCCAAACTCCAGTATCAGTTAGCTGTCATATTAGTTATATGGTGCTGTTATATACATAAAATATATTTCTGATTCATCTTCTATCAGGTGATCAGCTCTAAACAGGGCTTTTTTGAACACGTTTGTTTAAAACTTGAACCAACACAGCATTACCACTACAAAAAGACAGCCTGAGGGATGGAGCAGAGAGTTGGGGGTGTTGCATGCATCATGTCTAATCGAGATCTAACGAGAAGATAACATGAGTTGTTAGTGTATACAAGGTAAAGATGTGACCAGTGCTCTGCAGCCTGACATGGGCTAATTAACAGGCCTGGAAGCCTGTCAGGCTTTGAGTTATACAATCACGAAACTATAAATCACCTATACAAAATAGGACTGTCAGCATCCTGCAGGAACGACACAGTAGCTGCTCCTCTCACTGTCACTCTGCGAGTGGACTGGATGCATAACTACTGGATGGTGATGGATGCAACACACCAGGCATCAGACATGCAAAGTTGCCAAACCCATTAACTTCAAACAAAGAATAAAATAAAACTAATTATTTACCCAAACGCCAGGCAACGTTATTCCTCATTCAGAGAAATAAAGGATACTGTATAAAAGCACATCAACAAGGTATCAAATAACGTCCATCTCAGGGCAATGTCGTTTCAGCACCACTGACATAATCCACCGCAAAGAAAAGCCACATGCAGAGAAGAAAAACGCTCATCATTCTTCCTCTGTCACATTCTCTCCGCTGGGTTTGTACAAGGTCATTTTGGCGCACGACGCAGAACAAGATACAGAGCTACTCTGACTTTTCCCGACGTCGCTGAAATCAAATCTAACACCACATAAACAGGAAAAGTTTCTTATAATCTGAGAAAAGTGCGGTTAGGAAAGACCTAGACATTAAAGAGCGTGAACTACAGATAAAGGGTAAACGGGCGACGAAGAGAGGCAAGGACATCGGTGCCAAAACCACCGCCGAACTACCCAAATGTAGTCCATGATAGGAAGAGGTTCTTACGTTTAGTTTAATGACATTTAAACATAATCCTCGTAACCTCCTACCCTTTCCTCTCTGCTTCCTCCTCGGAGTGATTCCACTGCGCTCGGATGGATGATGGTGATCGCTCGTAACGCACTAGACCTCGAGCGAGAGAGAAGGAAGCGTTTCTCCAAATTCCGCGGTAAAAAAAATGTAAAAAAAAAATATTCTGTGTCTGTAACATTTCTAATTAGTTAATAATATGTCCTCATGCATGATTCGACCATTGCATTGCTGCCCCGCGGGTGCAGGTTTAGGGGTCACTGCGTCGAGCAGCACGGGCCTGTAAAGTCGAGTTTAGTGGTGAATAAGTCACAAACACGGGTTTAGAGCTAAATGTCATTTCTCTGCTGCGTAGAGGGGCGCTAACGGCCGTGGATGAGGAAAACGAGGGAAACTATGCATTTCACAGGAGGTTGGTTTATAAAAAACGGATTTAAAGGTGCTAATTAATTGTCTTACCTTTTGGTGACGAGGTCAACGCGTTTAGGGGGACCGGGATTCTTCCTCTGTGCAGGGAGCCACCCCGAGTACTTGAAACGAAAAGGTCCCGTGTGCCCCTGTGATGTACGCTGACGTAGTAGCAGAGAGCTACACCCTCCTCCCCCTATAACCCCCACCACCACCACCTACTACACAGCATCCTTCTTGGATGGAGACACCGTCCCCTCCTCCTCCTCCTCCTCCACTCCCCATCCTTCTTCCAGCAGACACCATTCCTTTTAGACGTAGGGGGGGGGGGGGTCTGTGTGTAAGACAACAGAGCAGGTGAAGGTGATTTTATTTTTCTCTCGAGTGCTTCAGCTGTTGGTGACACTAAACGCACTAAGTTTACGCGCGCAGTCAGCGGAAAATGCGCACTGAACGCTCATGCGCGATGTCTCTGGGTTGGTGAGTTTCCTTTCCTCCATATGCACCAAACGCTTGGCGCAAGACGAGCCTCTGCACGTGCTTGGGCTCGTGTCTGTAATTGGCCATGTTAGAAAGGGGCGTGGGGGGGTGGACAAGGATGCCCCTGGTGGAAAATAACTGAAATCCTATCCTATTAATTTTATAAAGATGTGATATAAATACCACCTCAGTCTAATATACGTAAACCATGAGACACAGGTCTAGCTCAGTTTAAACTCATATAAAACACTGTAGAACTTTGAGCACCACAGTTTTAGAACTTTACATTACGGGAAATCATTTTAAAGTATGTCCAGGTAGTTCTGCACCTTTCCAAAACGTTCTAAACTTAGTTTCTGTGAGACAATCAGAGACGACTCAAGGATTACACAGCTACGACTTTTTTTTTCTTCTCAAGTAAATGTACTGCATGCTGCTGCTAATCAGATTCTGAGCTGTATGAACGTGGAATGTCGCTGCTATAAAACAAGTGTGATATGTTAAAAAGGGACTTAAAAATGCTATTAATAATAACCTGAAGATACGCAGCAAACAAACAACAAACTGCACTATTAAAACGTATTAACTGAGGATTTCTCATTAATGAATCCTGGAAATAAACAATTCAAAGCTTATAATTGCTCAAAAACCATTCATGGCCACATACAGTGTGCAACACCCCCTGCACCGCGTTAACACCTTCAGTCAGATTTCCACTGATACTCCAGCTGTCGTCTGAATGTCATCTGGAGCAGTCGGATCAGATGAGGCCTTTCATGTCGCTGCAGGCTTTCAGCTGCTATTGTCCCTGTGGGTCATCTATTGATCAGCTGCCCATAAGGCCTGCTCTCTGCAGACAGCAGTAACCCCGTCCTGTATGCGGCTCAGTTTGATAGTGGGGAGTGGTGACACGGTGTGAACACAGCGACAAGGTCACAAATTACTAGTAGGTGAACATCTAACTTGCATCATACAAGTGCAGGTATCAGTAGATATATTGAGAATTTATTTGTTCAGAATAAAACGTTTCACGTTGAAACATTACCTGCTATTTCCTATGCTAACTGACGTACAGTTATAGTTACAGAAAGCTGTGGTGGTAGATATGTCTATGGTTCAGGCAGAGAACTACAGTAAGAAAATATTGTGGTTACAGTTACTGGGTACACACATTAATACCAGGCTCAGAGATCTTTAAATGGAATCTAACCATCATACAGCTCAGAGACCAGGGGTTACCTGCAGAAAGGTACAGAGCCTCAAAATACCAGTAGTGTCAGGGCTGCAGGACTCATTAATACACTGGGATTTCAGCATGTTTAATGGACAATTTATTGGCATGAATAAACTGATCATCATATGACATTTACTACAGATCAGGAAGAAAGAAGCGAAGAGAGAAAAGAGGAGATAAACAACACCCCTCTAGCCTCAAGCTTCACAGAGGAACCTGTTGATGATCTGGCAGAGAACAGACGATCACACCTACACACTTTTCCCCCGCAGCAGGCCACAGCTGGCCAGGCTGCAGCCCTGCCACGCCCGATCATCATTTCAACACACCAAAATATACATCCAGAGACAAACTCTGCAGCACAAGTGTGTTTGGATAGGATTGACTGTAGGATCCAATTTCCCAGTTACAATAATAGCTGGGGTTAATTTAATGATGTGCCCTCTGCCAGATGTTATCTGCAGCTGTAAATGCTGTAATGAATTGTCCTATTCGTTAAAAAAAAGCTGCACACGGCTGAGAAAGAAGTAAAAAAGCTCTGCTGATGCCAAAAAGCTAAATTTATTCCGAGTGCTAAAAAGTGATGCAGTGAAAAAACAACTTACAGACCCAACAGTTCAAGTCTCAGACTATAAACCATCCACAATATCACTATGCAATCATGTGCATGTAACACCACACGTTTGCCCTTCATTATGGGAAATAATCAAAATAAAGAATGAGAGATGATTGAATGAAGATATTTGTCCCCCTCTGGTGGTCTTTACAGGTAATACAATAAAGTGGTCTGCCCAAGTCTCCAGATACCAATACCAAATCAAAAAAAAGAACAGAATCTATCTCTACCTTCACCTTCTAAACATGCTCTCTTCTAATATTAACACTTCATACACATATTAGCTGCACACGTCTACTGCTGCTGCTCAGAGCTAAAAAAAACTGTCAATATTTCACAGTTCATCACTATTGATCAAGAAATGCCTGTAAAAAAAGTAGAAATAATTTATAATATTTAAGATCCAATGACGTCTCATAAAAAGGGTTAAAGACAAAAAGTATAATAACATTAATAGATGATTTAAATAATACACTTATATTTATTGAACAAATTTAATCTGCTTACAATAAAACTGCATTAATAATTAAGTTCCTGTTTCTTTGTGTGTAATATTTAGTCTGTAGAGAACTGTGAAATCATGTTTAGTTGTTTTTTAGCCCAAATATTAAAAACACATACATAAATACATATATATTTATTTAGCCTATATTTTACACACATACAAAAAAAGCACATACACAGGATCATTGTCTCATACTGTGGGTGTCTTTCTGTTCCAGCTCATTTGCAGCATATTTGAGGTATTTAGGAGCCATTTCAGTCTCCTGCTCCACTTTGAGCTCATTGGTGAAATCCTGTGTGTGTGTGTGTGTGTGTGTGTGTGTCTTTCTGGTTGATATCAAACACCTCAGCGTCACCTCTCCGCGTCCACTTTCTGCTGCTGAGGAGGAGGAGGAGGAGGAAGAGCAGGAGGAAGGTTGGGGGGGGGGAGAGAGACAACCGGAGAATCCATCGAAAGCCATTGAGAGGTGCACAGACGCAGGCGCTTTGTTTACCTCCCTTCACATGCCTGCGGACCATGGTGATGACGATGACGGCGCATCCTTTTCATTCGCATATGTAAAAAACGTGGCGTGGGAGGGGGGTGGTGCAGGATTAGATTTTTTTGGGGGGGGGTTGTCTTGTCCTGGATTTAAAGACAACAGAGACTCAGTGGTGTCGTATTCTTTAGAATATGACGCTCGCCAGAAAGCAGGTCGCTGAAATCTGGATTTTACCATGAGAGGAACCGGCATGGACCTGCTGTGGAGGATCCTTGCAGCTCTCAGCTTCGACTGCTTCAAAGATTCATCGTCGTCAAAGTGAGTGCTAATTGGTCCGTGCAGCTTTTAACCACATTTTCCTGATATTCACAGAATCTGCCAGTGGGCATCTGTGACCACGAGCAGTGACTGTAAGGTTCAGTTATTTTGATGTAATTTAAATTTTCACCTCGCTGCAAATGGAAACGATCAACCTGAATCAGCGAGGACGTGTTTTTAAAGGGTTGCGCTAAAAATACATGTCAGTCCAGGCTGTTAAGGATAGATTATTTTTTACCTCACAGTTGTTATGACAACAGATTTTCTGAGTCACTATTATTTCTGCTCCTTTTCGCACTGAAGGTCAGTTGATGTTACACAACTTAGAAACAGTGAAATCCTTTAAATCCCTCTATAAGCTTCTTCTTTTCTGGGTCCACAGACAACATTAAAATGCCCCAGAACATTTACATGTTATGCATTCGCATGACGTCTTACTAGTTTAGATAATGCACCAAGCAGCGGACTGTGTCAGAGACTATAATCTGACACAGTCAGATAAAAACAGATCCACACCTCCACAGTTTCAGTTACTGTTCAAGTTCACCCAACTAATCATCATCATCATCATCAGGTCTTGTTTTACCAGTTTATGGACTTGCTGGAACAAATCTCTACGCAGCCAACATGGAAATCTGTTTCAGTGAGCACCAGAAGAACCTGTTCCCATTTGTCTCTGCTGAAACAATAGTTAAGTGATTAGTGGGTCGATTAACTTTATTAACTCCAACATAATGGTTTGAAGTTTTATGTTATTGCAAGCTGAAATTTTCTGGTTTGTATTACTGACACTTTAAAGACTATATGATGAATTGATTAATTAAGAAAATAGCAAATGAATCCACACTGAAAATATTGGTGCTCGGCAAAAAACCTGCTTTAAAGAGAAGCAGGGTGGAATAAAGTTATAGAATTAAATAGGCCTGATACACTTAGTTGGTTCCTTAATTTTGAATTAGTGTGTCTTTAATAATGTGTCTGAGAGACACGTGGAACATTTGGTAGTTTCAGCTTCTCAAAAGTGGAGATTTGCTTAGATATTATCAATTTTATATATATATATATTTTTTAGTTTGGCCTCTTTACAGACAAAGCGTGCAAATTAAAGTTTGCACCTTACTTATTTAGCAACATTTTCTAGACTAAACAGCTAATCAGATTAGTTAATGAAAGATTATTCTTGCTACTATAGTAGTTGCTTCTATAAAATATACAACTGAGGACCATAAAAATACTGTTTTCATTGCCACTATAGTCCAAACAAGCTTAGATATCTTTTGATAAAAGAAAAAGCAGTTGAGCTATTTGCATTTGGTTTGCTGCATAGACACACATATTTATATTTTTCTATATTAATCATGATCTTTCATGTGTTTATTGAACACACCTAGTAAATACAGTAATTGGAACAGTTTTTTGAATAACTGGTTGAACCACCTTTGGCTGCGGTAACCTGAAGAAAGGATTTCCAGCCGCTGTGGATGATCTTTTCAAATAGTTTCCATTTATAGACAATATGTCTGTAATATTGTGGATATCTAAAGTCTGAGTTTAGTCTGGCTTGTACATGTAAAGTCCAGATCGTAGGTCTTCTGAGATCTCTTTATAAGAAACGACTCGCATCAGCTGGTGCGCTCGAGTCGAAGTAGCTCCAAACCACACCTCCATCCTCGTTTAACTGACTGAGCTGCAGGTCTGTTAACACCTGATTAGAAGCCTAGTTTGACTTTGTATTTGTTCAATGAAGACACGAAGGATCATCACTTTGTGTATTATCAGTTATGAAATATAGTTTGTTTCTATTCGTAACTGAACATTTTATGACTAATTTATGCAGAAAACTCTGTGCCTGTATATATCTACCTTTTTTATTTTTAATCATTTCATATTTTTTTGCAAGCACAATAACCATCTTTCTGAGAATTAATTAAAAACTCTAGTATCAAGAGATGGTTAGACCATCTAACAAGAGGATCTTTTTTTTCCTCTGTAAGGTCAGTTCACTGCTGTGTTACATTAAATGTGCTGACCAGCAGTTCAAAACACAGATATCCAGTTTGCACTGATAAACAAACAAACAAAAGCAGCAACTACTTGATTGACTCTCAAAATAGTGGCCAGTTCTTTTTCAGCTCTTCAGCATGTGGACCTTCATATCTTGCTTGTTCCCTTTCTGATCAGGTCTCCCACCAAGCTGAGTTCCAGCCAGGCCGGCAGCCTGGAGAGCAGCTCCCTGACCGGCTCCCTGTCGCTTGGCCCCGACGTGCCACACTGCCAGTGTTGCATTACCTATGAGGCCCGTCTGAAGCGCCTCTCCTGCGGCCACCTCTACTGTGACCCTTGCTGCGACCAGATCGTCAATCTGGCTTTCGAGGATATCGAGGGCCTGTCCGATTACCCCTGCCCTATGTGCAAGTCCATCCGCCAGCTGGGAGGCCTGGGTCCATCCTCCTCCGGTTACTTCCATGGGCCTTACAGCATCTTGGAACAGCAGTGTACAGGAAAGGAGCATGGGAGTCAGTGGGGGTAAACTCTGCTGTAATGTTGGACTTTTGATTTCTTCACCTACGACTTAGTTGACTTTTAATACGCTGCCCACTGCCAGAACAGCTACGTGGTGACTGTGGACTACACCTACTGTAATGTTATTTTCTCTCTCTTGCGCTGTTGTCTGTGGTAATCAGGTGAAACATGAGTATGCATGACACCAACAACATCTGTAGGTTTAAAGTGCCAAAATGCATCTTGGTAGACTGCCGCAAACTTGCACGTCATAACATGTATGGAAGAGGAGAGTCTGTCTCTTACAGTACACGTCAATCCATTTTATCCCAAAGTGTAGTGAACAATATAACAATCAAGAAAAAACATTTTTTAATAGCATGCATGTTTTATACCTACTTGCATAAAAAAAAACATGTTCAAACACTGAATTTTATTCTACTGGTCTTAATGTTGGAAACTGGAGAAACCAAACTAGAGATTTACATGACGTTAACTGTGCAGTAAATATTTTGTATTTAACATTTCCTGTTAGGCAGATTCTTACTTTGTACATTTCCTGTGAAAGTATTGAGCATTTTGCACATGATTCTCAACTTGTTTTACTCTGACTGTACATATCATGCAAGACGGTTGAATTTAAAATTGTAAGTCTATTGAACAGTGCCATGCTACTTTTTCAGTGTTTTAGATCATATTGTAAATATTTATTTTGTTAAAAAAATAAAGTCTGTGAGCTGTGTATGAGAATGGATTATTTTATATTCATGAGACAGTAATACATGAATTGAGAGTTTCTAAACTGATATGACTTTATCAGGATGAAAACATGCCGATACAAAAAAAATATATACATCTGGCAAATGTAAGTCAAGTTCGTACCAAAAACATTAAATTATACAACAATACAGACCAACAGGTGTAACAGAAGATCAAATTCAATTTTCCATGCAACAGACCTTGTTTCATTCCATGGAAGACAAGCAAATGTATTGGCATCACACCTGGAAAGCTCTGAAATTGTAGCTGATATCAATGTGCCTTGATATTGATGTGATGAATATTTACAGCAATTTAATAATTCATACTGCTATCAAGTGAGGTACCTTTTGACAGGAGACAAAGTCAGCATCACTAATGCATGTGAAAGGTCTTAAAAAAAAAAAGATAAATCAGAAAAACATTTTTTCCCCAAATACATAATAATGCAAATTCATTCATCCCTGGGAATGACGCCAGTGCATCTACTTGACACCCACATCATGCGAACAACAACCTGTTTGGATTTAAAGGAGCAGAACCAGTTGCTTCCTCTGTGCTTTAAATAAAGCCAGACATTTCCTAGTGCTTGACCTAAATGCTTGCTGCATACAAATATACCACCAAGCAAAAAATAAAGGATATTATTAAAAGTAAAAAGTAGAGGAAATAAGCTTCACTTTGCTTCCATAACTGGCACAGTTTTAAGGTACGACTATCAAAACACAAAAAGTAAAATGACATTTAGTTTTTTCAGTACCACCACAAAGTATTGGAGATATTTTGAAAATAATACTTTGGTAAGAAATCACACTTCTCTACATTTATGACATGAAATTTGACTAATAATGGTTAATAATTCTTAATACTTAATCTTTCTTTTAAGATAAGATTATTCTACATAAGCCTTAAAATGATCTTAGTTGAACAGAAACTGAAGAATATACTGCAATAAAATTCAGTGACTGTGGCCACATACAGGCTAACATAACACTGTGAACTGAATATAGGCCTCTCACTGATGCCAAGCATGCATACAAGTGGAAAGATATGAGAGCAGTGCCAAAATAGCTCTCATGCCCTAAATTCCACATTAAAGCCACTGGTCACAGCGCCTGGAGTTCAAAAATGACAGTTTCCAGAAAATATAATTTTCCAAATAATCTGGAAAACAAAAAGAAAATCAATGTGTCCTTCTGCACATTAGCATGTCATAATGAAAATCTAAAGAGCTAGTAGTAAATGTGACACCACTATCTGTGTCCTGCCCGACCATTGTAGGCCATTTAGGATAAGAAGCTAAAATAGAAACAAGCTTGTGTCTTGAAGGGCAAAGTGACTTTTACAAAATCTGTCGTGACGGCTTCTGCTGCATTTTAAGTTACTATGAAATGCTTATTTTATTAGTTAGCATCTTAAACCCTTATTTTGTTATTAATTGCTTCACTGGAAGTTGCTATTTCATTTACTGAGATTTTCTTTTACAAAAATACAAAACAATTACAGTCACATTTTTAGTACAGTACAGAAAATGAATAGCAGAGTCAAGAGCTCTTGTGCTGATTATTTTATACTGCTGCAGTCCACTGTGCTCAACCAAAAGTTTGTCACGTTTAAAGCCAAACAACAAACGTGATACCAGCGAGCATTGCTCAGTTTCATAGTTCAGTTCAGTTTTGTGCAAGCAATATGGGTCTAGTACCTGGTCAAGGGGTAAAACGCTGTGTTTCATATTTGAGAACAGTAAAGACAAAGGCCAGACCTCAGGAAGCTATCGAGCTGTTGCTTTTAGGAAGCTTGGTATTGCTAGGTGCTGGGTAGTAGCGCTGTTCGGGACGGGTGTCTGCTACTGAAGAGTGCCCAAATAAGAAGGTGTGCTTGTTGCTCCCACCATTGTCCTTGTTGCTGGGCCTTGACGGAGGGGCTGTAGCAGGCAAAGGGCCCCTGGAGGAGGTCTGGTGGTTGGTGGACGTAGGAGGGGGTGCCACTCTGGGCACACCCATACCCTGAGACCTTGACGTCGGAAAGAGGAAGGTGCCATTGTTTTGGTTTAAGTTGGTGTCAGTCCGTCGAGACTCAGCTGTCTTGGTGGGCAGGTTTGGTACTGGACTGGTGGGTGTTTGTGATAGTTTCTCTTTGAGCTGCTTCACCTCCTGAGCTAGTCGATCCAGAGGATGGGGGTGATTGGCGGAGATGGGGTGGGAGAATGCCTGAGAAGATAAAGCAACATGTCCACGGGTTTTAGAAATTACGACTGAAATCTTCATTAGTTTGGTGATGTTCAGTATTTTCTATTGTCAACGAATCCCATGGAAAGAACTGATCTGATCTCACTTGTGCCCCAAAGGTGTATTAATCCAAATGTGACTGCATACAAAAAATAAACTGTATTAGCTGTAGTAGCTGTATTATTTACAGTAGGTTTTCTGTTTTTATTTTCACTGTTTATCTTTTGTATACTTACTTTTGCCTGTGTTAGGACTTCATTGTACAGGTGACAGTTTGCATTTTCACTATGCATGAATGATCTACATGAGGTGCAGTAAACATGGGACTTGTTTAGCTTGTCAAAAAGATTCAGTAATTTCTGAAGGAATACACTGTGTCAAGGTTACAAAGAAAATGAAAGAAATAGGATTTGTTACCTTCTAGGAGCATAATAATGTGTGAAACTGAGAAGGCAGAGAAAAGAGGAAACACTTCACTAAGATAAAAACGCTGCATTTCCCTTAATCTCTTTAAATTGTTAATTGAGATGGTGTTTTACCGATCTGATAGATTTGAATTCTTCTGTACAGCTCACTTAAAATAGACAACTGCACCCACCCACACAGGCGTCAACTATTCTTAACGTCACCATGGGGATACTGATGCACCACTGTGTGCAGACATCACAAAGGCTGTACCGTGTCCATATTGGGAGCTGTCTATCAACGTCTCCAACTAATCTGCACATCAAGGAGACAACGTCATCTATTGAACAAACAGTGGAGATGTAAGAGGATGTTACACGAAGACATGATGAGCCTGTAAACAGCAGATATTCAGTTGCGGGCGACATTTGATAAAACATTTGTGGAGGATTGTGCCCACTTGATAAACTCCATGACACATCCACACTTAGACACTAAATCTTGCAGAATTTAAGTGAGTCATCTAAAGAATAACACTGCCAGCCTGATATTTCTGTATACTGATAATATCATGTCATACTTTTAATATGCACTGAGTTTGAGTATATGAATTCATTCTATAATAGACTGAAATCTGATGATAAAAATGAACAATAAAAATGTAACACTTGATTGTCAATTATACAAATCTCAATGAATTCAGATGTGTACAGTACAGTACACAGTACAGTAGTATAGTACCCAAGACACAGCTTAGAAACAGCTGCTTAAACAAAAAGAGGGCATCTTGAAATACGTGAGTTCTCATAAGCTACAGAAAAGATTTTTTCGTCTTCTGTTGAGTACCTGATTCATTATAGTTATTAAATACAGCCAGCCACACTTCCTACATACCTGTGCATGGAGTGCCCCACGGAGATAGCACTCCTTCCACAGACCCATGCACGGCCACATAAGGAGGGGCATTACAGGCTCATAGGGGTCAAGTGGTCCTTGAGGTCCACAGGTAGCATTGGGGCCTTGGGATTCAGTCAGGGCCCAAGCTTTCAGTAGCCTCTCCAGACCAGGTACACTCTCAGAGGATGGCGCCCTCCGGTGGCTCTTCTTGTAAATGCCCGAACTGCTGCAGCGCCAGGGAAGCAGGTTGGAAGGACAAGAGAAGATGCCTCGAGAGAGGAGGAAGACTGAGCCTGGGACGGTGTCAGTAAGCTGTTGGAAAGAAGATATATTTTGTCAAATCTTAAGGCAAAGTAATCTGCGAAAGTAATCTGTGAAAGAGAGAAGTAATACAGTAGTATAGAAATTATTCTTCATTACTGTGAAGTTTTTCCTAAGGAATCAATTTGAAAAACAAATACACATTTTGTTACTACCACAAGAGGGTGCAGTGGTCTGTAGAATATACTCAGAGCACTGAAGGATGTCAGCTCAGAAAGAAGATTATACAATTTCCCACTAACAACTTCATCAAGTGCTTGGATATGACAGCTTATTATGATGAAGTGAAATTAAAAAGTTACTGACTAACAAAAAATAAAGTAAAAATTTAAGTCTGTGTGTGCAACTGACATCTATGCAAAAACCTGACGATTTACTACTAGCACTACTAAAATGATCAATTTTAAGTCATAAGCTACCAAGTAATTACGATCCTATCATAAGCTGCCCACAGCCACTATTGAAACTAAGAGCTACACCCATGGCCAGTATAGGCGTGTTCCATCATGTAAAAGATTTGGCAGCCTCACCCTGTGTGTGTCAGGGTTGGTGTTGAGGTTTCCATTGAGCAACGGTTGGAACGGCGGGGTCGGGGGGACCGGTTGGGTGAAACAGTCTTGTCTGTGTTTGCTGTACTGCAATGCCCAGTCCCAGACAGGTGGCAGAGGAGGGTCAGGTGGATCTGAGGAAGAATCTGGATGAAGCACGTCTCTCCAGCCATTGACAGGTGTGTAGGACTGACCATGGTTCTGGATAAAATAGGGCATCTGGTTAAGATATTAATTCTACACAATACAAAACAAAGCATCACACATTTGAAGTCAGTACCACTCATATATGACACAATAATGTTGATTATTATTATTCTTATCAATACATTTCACAAAAGAGCCTTTATTGACCCTTGTCAGTCAAAGAGTCAGAAGACACCCGTCTCAGGTGTCCAGTACCTGGGAGCGTTTGCATCTCTCTCGCTGGCAGTTGGCCAGGAAGCTGGAGAAGAGCGGTAGGTGGATACTGTCATGCAGCGCCAACAGGAAGTCACCTGTCAGTTGGAAGCGAGAAGGATATTGGGACCAAAGCTGCCAAACACAATCCAGGAAGAGCAGGAAGACTGGAGCCTGCAGGGGGAAAGAGAAGGAAGAGTGAGAGGCATGGCATTAGAAGGAACAAAGAAAAACAACACAAAACAGAAGAGGCAAAAAAGAAACTAAAAGACTGAAAGAAAACATTTCTAAGACTTTGAAGTAAGAACTCAGTAAGAGTAAAAACATTATGCATTATGATTATACTCTACATGACATTAATGAACGTCTCTCTTTTGATCCACTGGCCTTCAATTTCAGAATTTCAAGCTTGACCTCTCACCTCTTCCTTGTCATTGTCGCGGTGGTAGTTGATACGGCTGTAGAACCGGTGGCCAGCTACCACCCACTCCTTCTGCACCAGACTCTGGAAACCGTGCTGGGTCCGACAGTGAGGATCACACATCACCTCGACCAAGCTGGACACAACGCAGCTCATGTCCCGGTCCTCTGCCTCTATAACATCAAAACAGGAGCACATAGTTTTTATATTAACCTGCTGCAGACACTGCTTGAGATGTGGCAATGTCTGTGATTGTAAAATTCCTGCATTACTCTCAATACTGCCATTGTTGTATCTTTACAAGTGCCTGACATCTTTTATAAGTGTGATAAGTAACTCATTAACTCATTTCTGCTGAGAACCACAGAGGAGAATAATAATAAATCAAGACCCAGTTGCAGACACAACAAGAGAAAGTTTTGTTTTGCTTGTGCAGTGAGTTATTTCTGCAGAAAGATATTTACTGGACTGGTATCATGTATGAACCTCTCAGCCAAGTCAGGCCTGTCCTCTTGTTAGTCAGTTACAGCTGTTGAGGAGTGGCAAAGAAAGTCAAACACCAGCAGGTCGTAGTAAACATCCTTAGCTGAAAACAGCTATTGTTTGAGTAATTCAGTGATGGATGTTTCTGGGTGTTTATAAATGAAGACCAGACCAGTCAACAACAATGTACTGTCCACATAAAATGGGGCTTTAACTGGTATCTAAGGAGCACTATGAAATAATGTCTTCCTGCATCATCTTTCTTTTGGGTTGTTTTGACCTTATTACACACATTTCATACACAGCAAGGTTACCTTTTATTGGCAGCTTGAGAAACAACATGTCATGAGCCAAGAACAGAAACCCGCTGCAATCTGTTTCACTTGTGAAGGAGAAAAGTCAAATTTTTCCTCTGTGAACAGGAACCCTAGTCAGACACGCTGAGGCCATCCTCTATGCATGTTTGGGTTTGTGTGGTTAGTCCAGAAGCATGCAACACTCCAATTCAACCATTTGCTAGGTGGTGACCATCTGACACCTTTGCTCTGCATCAAAAACAGCTTTAAGCGACTTCCTCTCCGTGTCACATAATCCCATAGGGGTGACCTTCTCATTCTAACAGAGACTCCACAACACTGCAACAGCAGTCTGAGAGCCCCACATCACAGCTACCCTCATAACACAACACCAGAAAAAGAAAATGTGGTTGGGGTAATTTGACCTGCTAAGCTAACAACCATACAAACCAGATGAATTTGAAACAGTTGCTAAGAGCACTAAACTACCTATTTACTATATAGCATCTATCCACACTACTGAGAGCATTAAAATGCTCCGTGACAAGACAGTCTAGAGAAATAGATAATTCCCTCCATTCCTGTTAGCTAAATGCTATAGTAGCGTGAACCTTCGTTGAACATATGAGTATGGTTATACTATATTATTCACATATTATACTGTAGTTTTGCAAGTAAACATAGCAGGAACTTATTTGTTCAGCACTACAATCTTATGTTTGACATTTTCCATATGTGCACAGAAGTAGAGATAAATCTGTAACTAAATGTTATTCAATAATAATATTCAAATATCTTTTCATTTGTATTTTATTTTATAGTAATAACACAGCGCATTAGGTTGTGTAACTCTGTCTTTTAAGACATGTTGTATTTTACAGGTCTGTTGATGCCAGTGTGCATGTAGGCAGTGGAGTGTGCTTGTCCCTGTTAGATTGCTACTTCAGGGTAACCCCTAATGTGGGTTTAATGAGAGGGAGGTTCCATGAATAATAAATGGTTTAAATAATACGAGCCACGGTCTGGGGTCATGTGACTCACCTTGCAGTGCCACAGTCAGGTGTCCGCCGCGGAGCAAGCAGGCTACCTCTGAAGCTTTCCTCAGACAGGACCTGGACAGAGAGTGGCAGGTTGATTGTAGTGGAATTGAAAAACAATCACAACAATATATGTAACAAAACACACTAACACAGCTTAAGTAGCTTCTCAACAGCTTATGCAGCTTTATAAGCATGAATGAAAAGTTCAGAATACAGCTTAATTTTCATCTTTTTTTTTTTGTATGAACAAATGCATTCTTTTTGTTAAGATACTGCCTTATCAGCACAATTACTGTACCTGGTGTAGTCTAGCCAGTGGGTGCTTTCCAGCGTAGATAACCATTTGTCATCAGGAACTGACACAGACGTGGAGATATCTATAAGACAAGACAGCAATTAAATAGATCATATTCAGAAATTATTACCGGAAAATGGATGACAGTATTTCAAAATGAATAATCATGTCAGATTAAATGAAGGTTACAACCCACATTAAAGCAGATATCTGGAGCACAAAGTTATAAAATTAAGCTTTTAGCTGTAGGAACTGACTACTCAGCTGTGAGAAGACACTGTGTACTGTGCCCGTACAAATGATGACATGCTGTTTACTGAAGCATCTAGCACTTACTGCACATTATTAAAACAGTGTGTTCTGGCTCATAAAGATTTCCATTTAACAAATGAGACCTTAAGTGTAAATCCATATGATCTCACAATAATTTAGCCGTTAATACAATGTCTACAGTCTATTTTCATTTTCTATGGCTGCTGTGAAGACGCACTGCCAGTAAACCGTCTTTACAGGACAATTCTCTGAGCTATGAAGTGACAAAAGACAAAACACCGAACTGACAAATGTGTGAACTGTGATAAGCGCTGACCTTCACACATTGTTTATGTGCAATAGAGAGTGAGGGATACTGTGTGTGTGTGTGTGTGTGTGTGTGTGTGTGTGTGTGTGTGTGTGTGTGTGTGTGAAAATAATCAGTAGTTCCAGGGCCAGTAGTTGCAGACAATGACGGGTTTCACTGCTCAAACATGGAATGTGCTGTGTCCCACTATATTAGTGGGAAGACCCTAAACAACTTTGCAAAACAACAATGTAATTACACATTTTTTCAATATCACATCATATGTGATAGAGAAAGCAGGAGTTCTTTAATGTCAGTGAATTAACACAATAAATAATTAAATATTTATATTTAATCAAACCTGACATAATAGACCTTTAGTAGTGAAAGTGGTATATGTTGATGCCTCATTTGTGACAAACGTCTATATGCTCGTTTTGTGCTGTGCATGCATGTCCCATCCTCACCTCCCAGGCAAAGGGCGCGCAGTCGGCTGTGTGCCAGTTGGATGTCAGCAGGTGATGGCAGCTCCTCTCCTAGCTCTACCACCACACACAGAGAAGACTGGCAACCAAACAGGATCATCTCCAGGTTTCTACAGCACAACACAACCTGCTGTTAACACACTGCTACATCTGCAACAAGCCTGTATTCCTTTGTAATTAAAGTTAATGTGTAGGTCTTCTTAGTCATATGTTTGTCAGCAGTTGATATGATATCTAAAGACATGTAAGTTGGAAGTCAAATCGAATCAAAGTGCAGATTACAGAGCATTTTGTAATATTAAAATTGGTTAACAAATGTTGCTAAAGTTAGAGGAGAAAACAGATTAAGACAAAATGTGTAAATGAATAATCAGTTTCAATTTGCATTACTGTTTTTCAATTAATACAAAAAGGTCAAACTTCTAAGTTGCAAGTTAAATCTGCTGTAAACCACAGCCTCAAGCTTCTGTTTTAGCGTGAAATCTGCTGCTCATGCAGTGAAGGCTATTTTTGACCTTTAGTTTCCTGTGTTCAGACACCTACCAAACACATTACTGACACTTCTTTAGAGGATGACTAAATGAAACTGACTCCTCACTGTAGTGACAAAGTGTTATACTTGTAAAGAGGAAACTCATTATTTGATGTACAACTTTATTTATACAAGCTATTTATTTATTTCTTCAAGCCATATGGGATGTTGGTGTGAACAAGCCACAATAAACGTTTTACCAAGCAACTTCAAAAGTTTGAATACTTGATGCTTAAACATAATAAAGACGCGAAAAGACAAAGGTTGAACACTTTTGGAGAGATGTGATAATCATTAAAAAAAGCAGTTCATGGGCCCAATGTCAGGCATAGACACACCTGATGTCGTCTTTTTCGTGATAGATGTTGTTCTGAAAACTGGACATTCGCAGTAGATCACTGCCTCGGGGGTGTCGCCAACACCAGCGCTGCAACACAAACACAATTTCACCCTCTTACATAAATGTTCCCTGTTGTTTAAATTCCCAGAGGGCATTCACTGTATCTGTGTTACTGTTACTGCAACGATATTAAAATGCGAAAGTGTGTTTTATCTCCAGAAAGGCAAACTCCTTAACACAGAAAAAGACATTACGTTTCTGTTTCTGGATCTAGAATCATAAATAAACAGAATAATAGGACACAGTTTCAATTAAAGAATCACTGTTGAATGATGTGTAAAATCTGCAGAATATATAGAAAAGTGTAGAAACTTGGATTTAAAAGAAAATAATATTTTATAGGATTAAGAAATTCACTTTAAATCTAAATGTTTCTCAGTACTAGGTGCACTTACGGGGATGCGTCCTTCGTTGAAGTGGGCAAAGCTTTTCTTCAGCTCAGTGTCTAAAACCTTCTGTGGAACCACGATGAACCTAGACAGACTGACAAGACACAGATATTGTGCTCACTTTAATTGACAGAATATTCAACTCTTTAACAAATCTGACATTTTAGGACACATAAATTCAGCATGCCGACTCTTCTTTGCCTTGGAGTCACCTGACACTCTCAATGTCCTTATGTTAGCAAAAGAGTGTTCATCAAAAATTATCTGAAATATAATTTTATATATACTTATATTGAAAGTAGATATATCTGAGCATTTGACGTTAGAGAGAAATAGACGTTGACAGCATGTTTTTCAATAGTATTGAATAGAAGGGCTAGGTAGTGGTACAATGAGTAGAGGATATGTAGGAAAATGTAGCAAAGAACATCACATCTCAACTTGGGTTTAAGACGCGTGTTTACAACATCATACGTTTCATTACTAAATTTACCTTGTGGACATCTCGAAGCGGTCATTTACTGAGCTGACTCTCCAGCCACTGGCCCCACACCTCTCCAGTTCTTGCTCCCAGTCGGAGGCAGACTCAAACCAGTTCATGTGGGTGTCTCGGCGACGGTTGCTTAGAAACTGCTTCATTTCTGGAGGCGGAAAGTGATTCAAACACATCAAGTGAGATTTGCTCTTGAGATGCATAGAATATTGTGTGTCAGAGTATACTGTTTTGATGCTTCAGACATTATATGATGTATTATGACTTTTTAATTATATTTTATATATATATATAACAGTACATGTCAATTTTGTCAATAGAAATCTGGCTTTTAAGTATTTTCTAAAGAGTCGGTTCAATGGTGTCAGTTCAGCAGTTTACAGCACTGACTCCAGCTGTGGTATAAAGCTGCTGTAAAAGACAGCTCACAGTGAGTAATAATAGTGTAGTAATCCTCCATATCATTAAGTGTTCAGGTCATTTATTTCTAGCTTCTCCAGTGTGATCATTTACTAGTCTTCATCTTCAAATGTATATTTATGGGTTTTGGACAGTTGGTCAGACAAAAAAAGCAATTTAAAGATGTGACCTTAGACTTCAGGAGCTGACCACATACTGGACACACTTGACCCCAGAGGCAGAGTTCAGCCTCTGTTCTTCTAATGACTTGTTTTGGGGGGGGGGGGCTTGCATTATTTATCTAACAGCTGACAAGTCACCCACAGCCTAGTTGGTCTAGCATGGCTTTGACATAATGTAATGAATTGCACAGACAGGCTCACGTTACTCTGTATAGGAAGTAAACAGCTAGGATCCTGTTTGGAATTGGACATAATGTTTAATAATGTTTGTTAGTGGCATGTTTTGTGTCGTATTTACTGAAGAGTTTCTTTCAAAACATAACATTTATTATGGTGGCTTAATCATCCATAATCAGCCCTTAAAACCTTTACCAAGCCTCTCTTTTAAAGCGCTGGAGAGATGTCCTCACATCTGGCCAGGATTTCAAATACAGTACTTTCACTGTGTCTCTCAGAGAAGGTCTCTAATTTTCCTAACCGTATGTCTCTAAAACATGTCATTATGGTCTGTGCAGAAACTATTTTGTTTCTTGTTTAATATTCTCTCCAGTCTTAAAATTCATAACATCATGTAATGATGGTACAACAGAAAGTAGAAGTAGCTACAGAAAAAAAGAGAGGAAAAAATGAAATACGGCTGAAGTCACGAAGACATGATAAACAGTAATCGCAGTTTTGGGTACATTCTGTCTCTGGAGCTGGACTGGGTGAAAACCAAAGTGGAAACACACCAAGAGAAAACTTGTGAGGCTTTAGAAGGACAGCACACGGCTAACACTATCACACTGTGTTTCTGATTTGTGTGGGCATGTGCTTCTCACTTCAGAGTTGTTATTTCTATGAATATCATTCACAATGAAATATTCACAGAAAAACTGAAAAATATATACTTTAGGTAATCAACTCTGAATTATCTTAATGTCATTAATGTCAAAAACAGACCCACGATGCAAAAAATCCAGTGATGTTTCTACTGTATTTAGCTGGGCTAACGACCAACGCTCATAGACTGTCCATACTTTACAAGTATCTCAAGTGTATTAAACGACAGCATGATAGACAGTCAACCAGACTGATACTGTATCAGTGCCAGGAAAGGAACGGATGAGTAGATGCACCAATCTACTCACCTACACTACCGAGGGCAGCATTCTGGAACGATAAAACAGACCCCGGTTTGAGAGGCTGGTAGGTCTTGGCGATGGTGTAGGTCATCTGAGGAGGTAAAGCAGAGTGAACCCATCAACATGATAATGGTCATCCACTTTCTCATCAAGACCATGCATCATCAGATCAATGGCCTATGCCACAGATCAGCTTCTCTAGACTTTTGTCTTAAGGTCTGAATAGACTGATGTACAGTAAGACAGAAACCAGAACCCTGAATTTAAGCCAACACACACAAACACACACAAAGATGCAGTTACATGCCGCACAAATATGTCCAGGTTAGCAATTTGGAAAATGTTTATAAGGAGCTATGATGCAAGTGTATTTTGAAATATACATGTTAGAAATAAGCAGATGAAAAAGTGGACTACAATGTAAAATGTGAAAACATAAAACAAAAATATAAAATTTATTTATAATAAATAGCACCTAAATTGTCCTATGTTCCACCATGACATGCTTAACAATAGAACATGCAGGATTACAAATCTAGTAGTTTGTCATTAAGAGTGAAGGCTGATTGAACAGAATTAAAAAATGCAAGGCATAACAAAATCTAATCAGATCATCTACTGGGGTACGGGGTACGTACAAAGTTTCTACTATTCATCAATCTTGAGTTATTATGTTCACAAGAATATATCTACAAAGTCACAGAGTCAGAGTGGCACAGTCACTGAGTCATAGACACCAGCGCTTCCCACATACTATGTACAGCAGTGGCAGGGGGGGATTACAAAGACTGGGAAATCACCGATGGAATTGTAATTTTCTGCTTTTGTTCTGTTTTTCTGCTTATGTCAGACCTAGTCATGCTTTAAATGGGATACTTAAATTTCTATATATAATCAGGAGATGGACACACCTCTATGACCTGTGCGTCAGGAGTGAGGCGGTCAAACAGGAAGCAGATGACTCGCATGTCCCTACAGTAAAGCACCAGCTCCTCTGGAGTGAACTTGAGCGAGGAGTTTGGAGTGACCAGCTTGGTTCTGTTTGGGCCCACTGCAACACAGAGGGCAAAGACAAAGTAATTAAACATTAAACAGACTAATGGGTCAGGAGCAAAAAAGACACACAGTATTTAGGGTACATGCATACCTATAGTATTTAAACTTTACATGGAACCATAACCATGTACATTCTAAAAGATGTATTATTTAAACATTTCGTTTAAACATTCAATTTTGAATAACAGGATTTGAAAGGTGCATGAGGTTTTACCTACCAACCACAACTTTTTCTATGGACGCCAAAGCCACATCATGATCTCCTAAAAGCACTGGGTCTGTATTGTCCTGCAAAATTGTTTTTTACAGAAAAATTAAGTTAAATAATTCTGAGTCTATCCATATTACTACATATAAGAATATATGTGTGCAAAAAGACAAAAAATATTTCCGTCACAGTAGTTTTTTATTATATTCACAGTGTCGTCTTTTAAGGGGGTAATAGCAGCATAAGTAGCAATTAGACTATGACAGAATATGAACAATATAAATGCTCAGAGACTCACATCAGGTTTGGGACTATCTTGAGGCACAAAGGCCACTCTGAAGTGAGTACAGAAGAGGGTCCCAGAGAGCCAACCTCTTCCTTCCCTGGCAGTGAGCTTCCTCCTCACCATAACAGCTCTCTGAAGTACGCACTCTCCTAATGACAAAGGGAGATGTAGTACAGTGGTCACTGGAATGTATGGATGATGTATATCAGGCAAGGATATACGTATGTCTGATTATGCTTTTTCTTCACCTCTTATTTGTGTAAAATTGCATAACTGAGTGAGTACAAAGGGGCCTCTGGAGAGGAAACATAACAGGAAGTGTATAGACAGAAAAACAACAGGCAAGGAAGTTCACAGAGCTACTGGGAGTGGGTGTAGCAAACACTCTTCATCCTGAAATTACTTCTTATTGTTCTAAGTCCTCAAACCAGGGTAAATGTGCAGAGAGAAGCAGGAAGAACAAAAAAGACATCACATTATGGAAGACAAATATTTGTTCTGAATTAAGTGACATCTCTTAGATTTTTTGATAAACGGCCAAAAATGCTTAACTCTACTACTACTACTACTACTACTACTACTACTACTACTACTACTACTACTACTACTACTACTACTACTACTACTACTCTATTTAAGTACTCAGAGAAGGGGACCATCATCTACCATGTATCAGCAGATGCAACTTGAAACAAACACTGTGAATCTAGATTTTCAGAAACAAAGAAAACATAACTATAACATGTATAAATATTTGTTCAGCTTTACTTGTATTTGCATGTTAAATATGTACTTTATGTCCATGGTTTTATTTGTAATCTACTTATTCTGAGAGGTGCATCCGCATTCTTGGTTAAATGGAGAGGAAAGTTGAAGAAGCATCTGAAATTCCAGGACAAAAATTCCAACAACAAACATTTTCACCCAGAAAAAATGTCTTGCACACAAACACAGATGTGCATAAACACTCAAAGAAAACTGAAAGGAAACTATTTCACCAAAAGACAGGGAGATAGAGAGAGAGAGAAGTGAGACAGCACATTTATAAGTCTCCTGCAGGAATACAAAGCCTCTGCCAGCTAGACTGAGGGTTTCCATGGTAACAGAGCCTGGGATAGGGTAGACGTGGTGAAAATGGCCTTTTTGTCCGTGACAAGAGGAGTGTTTTGCCCAGACACATGGCAAGGCAAATGTTTTCATTTTCTTCAAAAAAACCACGAAAAAGATGAGGAAAAGACTGCTGGTTCCCCGAGACGGAAGAAAAAAAACATTTCTGAGGAAATACGAAATTCCTTTTACTGTACATGTGGAAGAAACTAGCATGGCACTTAGACTGAAAAATCTGCTTGACAGTAGAGCTGCTGGGTTAAGTCCAGTAACTGAAGAAAATTGTTCTTCACTTAATGAATGTTTTGGGGGATACCAAAGCACAAACAGGAAATAGCCATTCTTACACATGAAACACTTGTTTATGCTGTGAGAGAAGGAGAAAGAGGAGCCTTTGCTTCCAACACCATCATTTGCTGATTGCACAAGAGGATTTTAAATCTTTGTGTGTACTCTATAATTACACTTCTACCATTCAGTCTCCAAAAGCATGCATAAAAAGCTCTTATCAATTAAACCCAACCACACATGCATAGATCCAGCATAGTGAACACAAGTGAACCCTTGTAGAGACCTTCTGTCTCAAAGGACAATCTGAGGCTTTGCATGCCTTATTTTAATGTCTCTCCAGGGTGCAACAGAGCCAAAAACATTCCTGTAGCCTGCAGATTTAAAAACAGGCGGAAAACAGAGGCCTGTGGTCGTATTGGCACTATTTGGTGAGATTGAAGAAGTTTATGCAAACAGGTGGTTCAGCCTAATATGAGTCAGTTGGACAATTTAAAGTGTTTATGGGACAGATGTCCTTTAATCAAATTGAGAGCTCCACACAGACTGAAAGAATGTATTATATGTACTTACACAGTAAGCGTGCACACTATCTCTCACTATCTTTTACATTAAAAAAAGAAAAAATGATCATGATTACATCAAATACATTATCGGCCTGTCTATGACCCCATGTGTTTGGTACATTGTGGGATATTTGTTTTGATGTGGGTGTGGCCCACAGTTAACTGGATCACAGCTATTACAAAAAAAACAAAACAAAACAAAAAACAATGGGAAGAAGCAATAAGACGCATGGCTGATGAATTTGACCATTTGACTTTAGATTCCCTGTGTTTGCTGCTTTACAGATGCCAATGACATCAGCTTCAAAGTTATGGTTGAGGTCAGGGTGGAGACGGGCAAAACTACGATACTTTGCCTCGAGTCAAATAGCTGCTTAATGTTTGTTTACAATGAAATTCAGCATTTACTGGCATTTCTTATGTGTATTTGAACATTGACAGGGTGTTTGACTAAAGGGGGGTTTATTTATGTCCTCTAATGAAGACTTGTAATTGTTAAGTTTTAAATCTAAGTACTATACCTAATCATTAACACAATCTGAAAGCACTTCTGACATTGCAGCATGTTTTATATATGATTGTGCAAAAATACAAGACTGTACTGTACATTCTTCCTTTAATGTTTCAGCTGCATCTGTTGATACTGTGGTCACTGACTTGGATGTGTGCAGACAGAGACCTAAAGGATCAGCCTGAGAAAATACAGCTGAGAGACAGCTGAACATGCTCTGCGTCACATTTGTTCCTCATTTTCAGTTGGGATCCATGCTGAGCAAAAAGGTTTCTGCTCCTCTCAACCCACTGGGAGGGAATAAAAACCAAGAATACTTGCTGTGTTGTTCTGTATATCCCGTCAAAAAAATCAGGCTTAAATGAAGATTTTAACATGTGTGCCTGTACATCTCCAGAAATACACAAAATATGCAATGAACCCCCCAAAAAATAATCTTCAATGGCATTTTTTGTTGAAATACATTGCTCAAAGAAAATGTAACCCTTTTCAATATCAAGATTGAAACCCAAGTATACAAATATCACTGTTCTGATGTCTTGTCCATCAATCAACAAGGTATAAAGCTGACTGACAGCCTTTAAATTCCACAGTAACATAAGACTCTGGAGAAAGGGATTGTGAACTTGCTCACAAGGGGGTCCTGGCCTCTTGGCTTTGTGTGTGAATGGACAGTATATCCGCCTCTCCTACTCGCAGCATTAAAAAGGTACACGATATATCTATGGCTGCTGGAGCTGTCCTGACCTGTTTGCCCTCCCACAGGCCAGCTCGGTTTCTGCAGTCCTGTGTCCCGGTGTCACATGAGAACACCGTGGCCACTGAGCGCTGCACGTTAACTACTGACAGAACAGGACAAGTCATGCAAAGATATTTATGCTTCTGTAATCCACATGGTTCTGAGATACTTTGAAACAGTTTGCCCTACAGCATTACCATGTTGCAACTGACATGAGAACTAAAAATACTGTTTTTATGCAGGGTTGACAAATGATCCATGCTTGACTGGATGTATGCAGGCAGAGAAAGGAAGAAAGAGAGAGAGTTCACAGTTGAAATGTGAGCCCTTTCACTTGATGCTGTGACACTGACTGGCACGTCCTTTGTGTCTGAAAGTCAACTTGTCTTCACAAATTGTCTCCACACTTACTGTACAAAGTGTGCACACAGCCAAAGGATAGATTTCCTTGCCTGGAATCCGAAACGTTTTTTGAAGGAATCCAAAAATACAGTGAATTGCTGCATTTTCGGCAGATTGATATCAAAACATTTTAAGTTATAGCTAATATAAGGTAGCTCTCAAAGGAAAACTGACTATCATGTAAAAGCATAACTGTACTGCCAACACACATCTGTGTTCTTCGCTTTCATAATAAAAGACAGGTTCTTCATGGACAGCTGTGTTTCTAATCTGCCTGGTATGAAGGTGGAGAAAGAGAGAAAGAGAAGAGAGTTAAAGAACAGTAAGATGGCGTTGGAGACAGAGGTAAGAGGAAAAATGTTAAGTAAAGACTAAATTTTCACAGAGAAATGTTAGCAGCTAAGAATAGGATCTGTATGTGTACTGTTTAAGGCCAGCAGGGGCTGGAAAGTATTTGATGAAAGCACACATTATAACAATGTGTGCGTAACATTATACTGTTACGCACACATTAGACAGCTAGATAATGTTGTCTGGGCAGCTGAATTTCTAAACAAAATGCTTAGTGTCAAGGAGGAAACCACTGACAGCTGGAAGGGTAACACAATTAATGCAGGTGCAGGACAGTGTACAGGGATTGGTGATTTGTTTCCAGTACACATTGTCTGTTCACATTTGTTTACAGACTGAATAAAGAAATTTAAGCGCAACAACTTCGTGCAGGGTTATGCAACACTGTATTACGCACAGCCCAGTCATCACGTTTTACAGTAACCACAGTGCAAATAAGCACCTAGGTTACATGCTTAGCTTATAGTGAGCTCTGCACCGCCTCACCTTTAGTCACATGACACAAAACAGAGAAACAAAAATGTGACTGTACTATGATTTGTTGTACCTGTGCTTACGGATACTAAAGACTGATACTGAAACCCTGGTTTCAATTTCACTGATAAAGCTGTGAGATATTTCGATCTCAACTTCCCAATTGTGTACCGAGGCTCCAAGCTTTCACTTTTCATTGTTCAAGTTAGCTTCTCAGTAGCATGTGTTTTTTCCCATCTCAAAGGCAAAGCACCTGCTGTGAAGTTCCTGGTGCAGGTGTGGCTACAACTGCAATATGGAAATTTCAAAACACAATGAACAATGAATGTGGCAGCTATTTTCAGCCAAATGTAACTGTTGATTTTATTTGACCATGAAGCAGCAGAAAATATATTTTATGCAGTGCCTTAATACATTTTACTGTGATGTCAGTCACAAACTGTTTATTATCAGAAACACCCTGCATTTATTTAGTCAATTGAAGGTTTCAAGATTTTGGTTTAAGGATGGAAAGCATGAAAATGTATCTTTTAATCTCTTGTTTTTAGTCAGGATTGATTACATTTATAACCATACAACTTTTTTTACAGAACTACAAACACTAGCTCACAAAGGTATAATCTTACCTGGTAGACAGCGTAGTCCGAACACATCTCGACTTCTTGCATTTAGGCCACTCTGACTCAGCATCCTCTCCTGTAAGAGAATCAGAGCTGTTGTTAACACTGCTTAAGCGACCATTTACATATCACTGAAGCCCAGTGATTAAAGAATACTTTAGTGTTTTAGAAACTTGCTTCTTTACTTTTAACCTACACTACACACTACACTACACACAAATCGTATACACAAGCCATACAAATATAGACTAAACAGCATCAGAAGAGCCTCATGTCATCTTTGCTTTTTCTTATTAAATTTAAATGATGGTTCTGCCTGCTTCTCTCATCAAAGCCTGGTTTGTCTCTGTAGACTCAGTTTCTAAAACAAAGGGACAATGCCACAGCAATGCTCCCTGATTCTTAGTTTCCATGTTGCTCTACTGTTTGTCCCTGTTTTCTCTATAATAGTCCTTGAACCTCTTCCACAAGCACAATCTAACCCCACAGAGCCACAGAGGTTTCTATAATCAGACTGCACGTTTACAAGCACATGTGCTTCCACTTAACTCTGCTAGTCCCCCCACCATTTACATTTATCAAAATCACATAAAACGCTAACCCCTGCAATGTGAAAGAGCGATATGATTATACAGGTGGTGAATAAGCTTTATAGGAGTAGAGAAACAGAGTTAGGGCCCTGATTTAACATCCAAGAAAACTATAATTTGCAGAGCGTCAAACTTCTCTCTCAGGAACTCTGGCTCAGGTTGCCTCACAATAATACTATTAATCATTGTTTTATTTAGGGCAACAGCTTTATCTTGAAATGCCAGCATTTCTTCAAGTCAGCAAGGATGTGTGAACAACAACAGTGAATCGACTCAGTTGCAGATGTTATGCTAACAATTCTGCAGTGTGGTGGATTCTGTGTTCACAGCCTGCACATGAAAACCTGACACTTAAAGCTTATGACCCCCCATAAAAAAAACAGGGAACTTTTAACCTTATCTTTAACAAAGAGAACCATTGCTCCTTGAAACGTCAGTAAAATCACACTTCATCACAGCAAACTGTTTTCATGTGAGAGCACCTTGCTGCTTCATTAACAGACCCACACATTCTGTAGTTCATCATACGTTGATGGTGCATCACTATACTTTCTTTTTAAGTTTAACTTTTATATAATGTTATACACTCACTAACCACTTTATTAGGTACACCTCTACAGCTACATCTCTTCCATTAATTTTACTTTACCACGGTTATAATTTCTCAGTTTTTTGTTGAAACTGTCAGAAATGTAATAAAACCTGAAATCTTCCTGGAATGCATTTTGTTTTAGTCATTCTACTAACACTAATGAGGGGGTCAGGTATATAAGTGTACCTAAAAAGTGGCCAGTGAGTGTATGGTGTAAACTGTTAACTATTTTACACATTTTAAGTAAAACAGTTTGCTAATTTGCTAATTAATTTGACATGGCTAAGTAAGCAATACACAGAGTGATTGGAGTGATTGAAGAATATTAATACATATTACACTAACTCATATTATGTGTTCAAGTTTGCTCTGGTGCAATACCTTATTATAAAATACTTATATACTCCCACTGTTTTTTTTTCTGTTTGTACAGAATTTTCAACAGGGTTTAGCTAATGGCACGTAAGTCTCTGCTAATGCACATAGCTCTGCATTACCAAAAGATGTTGGAAAAAAACATTGTTTCATTATAAGACAGGAAACTAACTAAAGTTAAAAACTAACTTTGTTTCTGCCACAACATTGTTCATCTTTTCCATCTGGTTTTAAAATGTCTCATTCCTTTTTTCTGTCTCTCCATCAACACCCACAGAAAACCCGCAGCCGAATTCCTAACCCCTTTTTAAGAACATCAGAGGCTATTCATACAATACTGTTTTGGTATTCCTCTAGTGTGAAACCGTGGAATAACATAAGGTAAAACAATACTGGTACTCAACTGCAGAGTGTACTGTATACAATGGGATAAGGGTGAATTAAATTAGCAAAAACTATATATGTGAAAATAATATATGTGACAGCTAAAAAGATCTGTGCCATTTACACACGGAGTGCAGGCATTTCACCCTCACTTGTAAGATTTGCACTACAGAGATAAACAGAGATTAAAAAAAATTGGCTTGAGATAATGTCTAGGCATAAACTCAGAAGTAATATAGCCGCAGCAAGAGTCAGTCACATTTCACTTGAGAACCACATTTCCAGCAGAGCTCTATTTACAGATTTTTCACCTATGCTTTCATTATGTGGCTTTGGTGTCCCCATTATATCACTTGCATTGACTCTTTCTCACCCGTGCTGTCTCCCTGTCCCACTTTTGCCCTTCTCTGCTCCACCCCCTTCATCTACAGGGAGAGTGGCCAAGGCTTATTGCACTTTCCATTGCTCATGGCTTCCCCTTGCTATTGCAGCCAGGCTTCTGCAGTAAGCATGCTTGGACCTGGGTCCAGAACGAACTTGTCTCTCCCCAAACAACAGGCAGAACTCACAGGACAACAAACTCATGGAAGCCTGTAAGCTTCCATCCTAATCCCTTAAATTAAAATCTCCTACCATGTCTGAAAATCTCATTTTACATCATTTTACATGGGCTGTAATTCTTCCAGCTCTTCTGTAAAAAATATGAACCAACGAGATGTGCTGCACAAGATTCATTTCTGAAGTGAAGTGAATTTCCAAAAACACTGCAGACCCTTAGAATCTGTTAATTCCTACTAATACATGCTCTACTTGGAGCTTACAAAATACACATTAACTTCCAGCCACTTTTTATTGTGAATCAACTGAAAAGGACCACAGCCTATTTATTTGCATTGAGCTTTTCATTTCCTCACATGAATGGGGTCAGTGAGAAGGCATTTTAAATTGGCTATAAAACTTAAAGTTTTGTACAAAGTTGTGCTAAATGTAGATTACTAGTATTAGTATTTCACCTTGCACTATTCAAAATAAGTGCAGAGCAGGGAGGCTGTAGAAGACCATTGAATAAATCACTATGCAACTAAAAGGTTAGACAGACAAAAAGCAAAGACAGCCTGCTCTTGGTCTCTGTGTAAATCCCCTTATACTGCACATATTAGTGTCAGATAGTTTCAATAGAAACAGACATCTGCCCAGACAGTTCTACTTTACTCCCAGGACAGGAGACAATTTGAACCATTCTATGGCACTCAAAACAGACAAATGGCCTAGCCTCTCAAGGCTGAGCCCTTTTGCTAGTGAATAGTGCCACGGGTTAATTATCACCCACTGCCAGATCGATGAACCTAATGGGACAATAAATCTGCTCTGGCGCTGAGAAAAACTCATTGTTGTTTAAGTAGTGGAAGCCTCGGCAGCTCAGGATCAAGAAGCAAACGTGATGTCTGGGTCCTTTGGGAGCGGGTGTGGGTGATTGTACTGCTCTGACCCACTGCTATCAGGCTTGGATCTTCAGCCACTCTGAACAGAGCTCAAATGATCCCTCCTCTGACATTTTTGCTTCTGTGAAGCTTTGTGCCTTTCACACTAACTGTTTCAAAGCTGGCTGAGACATGCACAAGAAATGAATTCAAGAGGAGAGACTTGGCCAAGTCATTTTGATTCCTCATTCAAACATCTCGTAACCCAGCCTTCTTAATTGTGAGGATTTGCAGCTTTTCCTTAATTATGTGGATAAAACAAAATATTTGAATTTGACCATACAAACTAAACTGCCTGAAGATGTCACCTTGCGCTGTTTTCTGACTTTCTTTGAAACAAATGATTGATAAGTCAAGAAAGTAATCAAAAGCCCTATAATTTTTCATGCCAACTCAAGTAAATGGATAGTATAAGTAACTGTGATTAAAAGAAAAGAAGATTCACTAGTACATGCAAAGCCATCTGGTCCAATCTTACCCATGACTTCAGTTTTCTAAAGCGGTCTCAACACATGCTCATGGACGTGAAACCCACAAGAGTGTGTGGGTGGCCTGTGCATATAATCTACACAGCCTACTACTCCACATTACCATATCTTCTGTTCAGCTACATCCGCATGTTTGGACACATGGGATTCCAGCGGTGTGGGGCTATGATAATTGCAGCGCATCTCATTCTAAGATAACCAGTTTCAAAGACACCATCTACTTCCCAGTTGTGGTATCCACGGCAACAGGCAGATGTTGTACACGTCACAACCACTCCACATGCAAGCCTCACCCGAGGGCAGAGTAAAGAGGCATCTGTTACCGTTTCCCCCTGCGGCTGCTGAAAATAACTTAGGACAGACACAAAGACTCTGGCTAGAGACAGCTCCCAAAGAACAAGCGACACATTCATACTGTGTTTACACACAGCTTTGTGCTGTCTGACAGACTAATACGTTTTCCTCTTCTATTCTCTCAGGTGCTACTGAACTGAACTGGGGCATAACTTTCTGATCACTGGACGTGCAGTAGCACAAGGATTTCACTGTGAAAGTAATCCATAGTACCGTCACATGACCTTTAAACACTTCAGTAATGAGATGCAGCTGAAACTGGCTACAGCAGTTCCCAGTTCTCTGGAGATGATGACTGAATCCCATATAAAGCAAACCCCCTGTCACGAGAAGTGATTAAGATTCAACACCCCTTTACAGACCAAAGCCAAAAAGACACTGACATTATGCACCCAGACTGTAATCACGCTTCTCCCGCTTGTGACATAAGGAAAGCAGCTCTGTGCAGCTCCTGAGGTGTGAACAAAAGATCACATTCACACACTAAATAGCCTCTCAGAGGGATTCATGAAGAGGGACCACAGTTTTCTAACTTAGCCAAGCAGCAAATCACCTGGTTGTACATTTATGCTGAGCTTGGTGAAGGATGGTTGGAGTTTTCCTGCATCACTGTATTGCCTGCTTGTTTAGTCAAATGAGGAGTGTTGATGAGAGAGTTACAGCAGTGAGAAAGCAAAATAAGCTATGATTTAATTATGATATGGCAGAAACTAGCCTCAAATCTATTTTGGTTGACTTGCAAGTCATAATTCAACTGGAAATTATATGGTTGCTATAAGCTTCATAAAAAAGGTATTATAGCTGATCAGAGAGGGTGGAAAATGACAGAGAGAGGTTCAAAAAGCATTGCAAAAAAGGAAAATGTGCTTAGATGCACTTTAATGACCAAAAGCTTAAAATTATTAACACTATGTAGCTAACTTAGCTTAAAGCTAAACTAGTGTATATTGTGTCTGTGTTTCTAATATGAAAATTAACAGTTACACGACAGTAACGTATAAATAGGGATAAAATAAGTTAACTTAACCTAGCACTGGTACAGGTTTTCCCTCAGCAGAGCTGATTAGTTAGCGTCAGTTAGCTAACTTAACTATTGTGACCTTACCTTGATATCTGGGAGCATTTGTCTCACTTTGAACGTGGTTTTTGATCCTGTCAACATTGTCAACGACAAAACCAGCTCGACTTCAGAGAAAAATAAAGCTGAACTGAACCAAAAAATAAAACAATAGGTTATTATAAGCTAACGGTGGCACGGTTAGCGTTCGCCTCTTTAAAATTTTTTTTTAGCCGAGAAAAAAACCGTTAAAAACGAGAAGAGCACGTCCGGCGTCCACCGGTGGTTAGCCCGTGTCACCGGCTGCTACAACTGAGGTGTTCAGTGTGGACAGGCAAACTGTTTTCTCTCTTTTCATCGCTATAACCACTGACAGCATTCGTGTCCCGACCACACACACACACACACGCAGAGAAAAAGAAAAGCGCACACCCTACAAAAAGCTGTCACCGGTCACTGGGCTGTTAGTAACTGGTGTTAGTCACTCACAGCTAACTGCGAGACGTTTGCTAACCGTCCGCTGCTTCGCCACCATTCCGCTCTATTTGTTTATTCCTTCGCCATAGTGAAACCCACACTGACGGGGGGGAAAAAACACGCCAAAGCAACGGTGGAGCCTCTTAAAGGGCCAGTGCGTCTGTCACACGAACAACCATATAGCCTGCAGAGACCCAAGCTGAGTGCAGCACCATGGTTCGTTATGCTCCCTGGAGGAACATGTTTTTTCCCCCATTTCACCACAGCCCTTGAACTCACCGTCAGTCAACATCAGCGCAGCAGATGTGGAAACACAACTGTATGCAAAAAAAAAGGAAAACTAGTTTTTAACTAAAACGTATGACTGTATAAAACGTTTTTATGGACAGATTACAGAACAGTCTCTGTATGACGTGTGCTCTGATTTCTTCTTTGAAAGTAATACATCCACAAAGTTTTATTTGTATGTTTTATAGTTGCAAAATAACTATACTAACCATATAATCTGAATTCATACAGGTTTAGAAGTCAGTATAAACGTGTAAGCATGGATAGACTTGTGTCAGTTGAGAGTCCATTTAATGTCCATAAAGAGAAGCAAAACAACTACAGAAAGACACTAAATGATTACAAATAGATACAACAAGACGACTACAAAAAAAGAACAACCAACTGTAAAAAACTACCAAAGAGAGACTCATCATCATCATGCCATTTGCTGCACACACAATCTGTTTCATCTGTTCTGCTCTCTGCTTTATCCAATAATTTAATTAGTGGTTTTAACATAAATTTAAAAACCTGACTAAGGACTGGGGCTGCAAATAGCTTCAGTTAGATGCCTTATACCAGTACATATTTTGCACAGTCTGTATGCTACAAGTCGTTTTCATAAAATGAAAAAAAAAGAATCTAAAAGGAAGTGAAATATTTTTGCTCCAAAGTGCAGTGTAAGTACCGTCCTCCAACACTGCATTTATCTGTATTTATACAAGTCTCCTATCAAACTTTTATTCAGTGAGACATGTTGTGGTTCTCTGTGATGTCCTATGGTGTTTACACACCTGACAAATCTCTTTAAAGTGGTACACGTGACGCCCGTTTATGACGTTGATGTCTATTGCCTTTATGGCCTGTTTGTCCTTGAACAACATCTTTTGTCAGGCACAGTTTGCAGTTTGCATAGTGAGTGATTAGAAATAGTCAACCAACATCCATAAAACCCATTCAGCTAATGCTTGCTGAACAAAAATAAAACAATCCTCTTTAATTAACTGTCTACAGCCTCTCTTTTTGTTTGCTCAGCAGTACCTTTATTCGGCTCCTTTAGTGGGTCTGTGTGAAGACTGGCTCCTCTTTTTCTCATCCAAACTTGTGGCAAGAAACCAGTACTGACTTTCTTCCAGACAAATACAGGAGTCCAATTCAGAACAAATTCCTCTTGGGCAAGAACAGGGAAAGTCTGAATAATCCCGAGCGAAAGTCTGTTCTGCTGAGCAGGTGGGGAGACAGTGTCCTTGTGAACTATAATAGAGAGAGGTCTGGATTTTTTACCACATGGGAAACTGTTCAATATTACATAAGGGTCTCCGATTTCTCTAATACATAAAACAGTCCCAGAGACAGGACCTTGCATCATCTGAGCTTGAGTTATTCAACAATGTATAATGCAGAAAGGTCAGGGTAATACAGAACGACACATAAAAATAAGTGATTAGGATTAAAACTAGTGATTATCTACTACATTTATTTCTATTCTGCCAAAATGTTCCCACATTTTTGTTTTTGTCTTTGTCTAGTTTGTCTAGTTATTCGATAGTTCAGGGAACATGTGGTTTACTTTTGTGTTGCTTAAGGGTTGGATGGAATGTTTCCTGGTGACATTGTCCAGGTAGAAGAAAGTCTCCCCAAAACCTTGAACAAACTCAGTTTAAGGCTAAGGTTCAGATAGAGTATAAAACAAAAATATCTTTAAACAATGTGAAAAATGTAAAGATTACATCTTTAAATTGTGTTTTATTCAGTTTACTGACAGGACAATCCAATCAAACTTTCCATGGAGAACCTCCAGGAACATAAGAATATTTTTGATTTACTTAGATTTTTGTTGTTTAATTTTAGGCAGTTAATTTTATCTCATTATTTGTGTAAAGACTAAATTTCAAAGGTGGAAAACAAATTTCAGGTCATTAATTGGAAAACCTTAAATGACACTTTTTGTTTTCATATGAAACACAAAAGAGAGAAGCATAGCATTGTTGAAATACAATGAGAATTTATTCAAACGGTGCAAAAAAAGTAATAATTATAATAATAATAATAATAATAATAATAATAACCTAACATAAAATCTGATGTTCTTTCTACCCAGATTGCACTGTCACACAGCCTTAGGGCTCTCCTCTCAAAACAAAGAACTAAAACATTAAAACAACTGAAGATAAAAGCAGATCAAAATGCCAGGACAAATGAAATCAAGTTAAAATAATGCACAAATTTGGTAAAATGGATTGCCATTTACATGCAACAGTTCCAGTCCCCATGCAACTCGAAGTATTCCATGTTAATGTCACTGATGATGAATATTCTGTTTTAACAGAAATGACAGCATTGTGTATTTATAAAAATACAGGTCTGTTGTGTCGCAAAACTAATTCTGAGCCATTTCTCTACTAGTTTGGAGGAAACGAGCTGGGTCAACAGGAACATTACGGTCATGTTTTAGCATAGCACGGATTGGAGGCTGTAGGAAAAAAATAAAACAAGTAAACAAAATGTACAAATTAAAAAAAAGCAACAAAACAAATAAAAAGCAGACTGCTGGACAGTTAGTCATGTGAGAAAGAACATCCTAAAACATTTGAACTAAACATTCCACAAGGAAACCTATTAAAAAAAATCTCACTATAAATATATATTCTCAAATGGTATTTTGTTAGGTCAGCGTTGAGGAAAGTAGTTTGCAATGAGAGAGCCTCAAGTATCAAGAGGCCCAGCTGGGAGTCGCCTTCCACAGCGAAAATATGACTTTCAGGGAAACTCCAACCCCAAAACCAGGCTCTTTACAAGCTTGTCATCAATACCTGTTTTAATATCCAACAATATACATTCTTACCCTTTAAAAACACTGAAAAACTTTGGGCTTACAAAAATAACTCGGAACATATTTATACAACCTTCCATTGTTTTTTTTTCCTTAAATACAAAAAAAGTCTGCCTGTAAAGTCTGATGTTTCACACGTTTCTGAGGCATTCGTTTCATTATTACTTTGGAGGAACGGAAAGAGAATAAACACACATACACATTTTTAAACAGGCATCAGCTTCCCACAGCGAAGGAAACATTAGATGAGTGTCTGAATTAAAATGTTCAGTGCATGGACAAATGTCAACATATATAAAAAAAACAGCAAATACATATGTTTTTTTGGGGAAATAGCGTGGCATTAGTGTTTTATTGTCATTAGAACTCTAGTGTTGCTTTAAATGCACAGCAAAAAAAAAAAGTCCTCCTACCTCAAACAGCATGTGCAATTTTGGAAAATATTCTAATATAGTGTTTCATAGTTACCACTATGGAAAATTATTTCCCAACATTTTGGTTATTTTTGCTAGTAGTAGGCTGCAGGGCACAATGACAAGCTCCAAATAACGAGTTAAAAGATAAACAACACAAGGGTGCCCTCATCTGGGCAAGGCAGTGAATTGCATACTAAATTGTGCTTTTTACTAGAAGACACAATGCCAAACAGCCTCAAGAGTAGATCAACTAGCCACACACTACCCTCACACTAGGAAATCCCTCAGCATTGCTTATTACAGGGGGAATAATAAGAGACAAAGTATTTAAGTAGTCAAATTGACCTTTGTACTACTAAAACTCCACCAGTATGAACAAGTTGAGACTGTTTGTCTTACTTATAAGAATAATGCCATATTTGCTTCAAGACCAATTAAAATAATAAAATTCACGTGCTAAATTTGGGAATGGGGAGGGGGCAGTAGTTGTAATAACCGCTGGCAATAAAGCAAGCAGTGGATACTAGATGTTCATCTTTAACAACATACAAAACAGGTCTGTGATGCCACATGAACAAATGCTGAAAAAGGCAACTAGGAAACTGAGTTAGATGGTGATGCTGGCACCAAAATGCTGTAGCTCTACAGTTACTGAATCTTTTAGAGAAAACTATCGGGCCTGTGCCCCTGATTTCTCATGAACAGAGGTGGCAGTGTCTGCAGAGAAGAGCAAAAGACAACAGTTAGGCCACTTCAAAAACAGTAAAATATATATATTTTTAAATCAACGGACATCAGGAAAGTGCTTGAATTTGTGCAAAAAGTTAATACGCAACTAGTTTTGGCAGAACAAATGCCAGAAATTAAGTAACCGCCGTCAGTAGAACTTTAAAATTAGCATTGGGTGACCAAACCAACCAACAAGCATTAAGATGCTCTATTAGTCAGGACAGGATTGAAATATGACTCATCAAACTGAGCCACAACCGGCTATCTGAATGTCAATACAGTGTGTATGCAATGTGTAACAAAAGCATGTGCCTAACTTTGCATCATGCAAACAGATGTTGGGGACTATCACAACTGCAGATATCCTCCAGAAATAAATGTTTAAATGATTTAACTAAATGACATGATATGAATGCGATGGGGAGTCTGTTGTGCTGTGCTGTTTTGACTTTGTAGTGTTTAGTATTGCATCCCCACAATGGGTTGGCCACAATGAAATGCCTCAACACTGACAATAGTTACAGAAAGAGGAAGACCCAACTGAGAAAGTAACACTCCAACACACACAAAATACTCTGGATCAGGCTCTGGCAACAGTATCTTACCATAGTGCTGTGTCGTCTTTGTTCTACAATACTTGTTTGAATATATTGTGATAATAATGGGACCCCTTGCTGTTAATCTTCAAAAAGCTGACATTTTCACATCCAATTAATAGATACATAGGTTGGACAAAAATTTAGAACTTTCAAGTGACACTTCTTTTGCCATATAGATAATGGTAACCGTGCAGAGCAGTTGTGTTAAATGCATGGACATTTGTGTTTCCATTCTGGAACATTAGCACCACAGCAGCCCACAGAACGCTTAATCATTAGCATTGCACTGTAGTTTTAATTTGCATTATGCAAATGGTGACTGATGAAAAAGTCATTCGACAAGGATTAGTTTTGCGGTTTCCCGAGGTACATAAGACGCGAGCATCTAGTAACAGTAGTGTAAAACCTGTATAACACTGTAATCACCCTAACCCTTAAAAATCAACTACTCCAAACATTATCAAAGACCACAAATGAGATGGAGACACTCATTCCTTTTCTGTTTGTGCTTGCATTACTGTTTATGTATTTTTGTGAGTCTGACTTAGTGTTTGTGTGCATATACTGTATGTGTGTTCATGATTATGTACGGCGCCTGCCATATACATTCTCTCCACTAGGAGGAGACAGTAGCAAGGTGCTAAACTCTGATAAAAGAGGAGAGCCTGCAACTCGCACACTCGCACACACACACACACACACACTCATACACATACATACACACACATGCGCACACACAAACACACACTCATACACATACATACACACACACTCATACACAACACCTGCACAAGAGCCACCGAAAAATGTAACAGAAGTGCAGTTAGTTTATTCTATGGTCTATCATGTGACCCCAGCTTTCAGAAACCACCCTGTTTATTATGTAGTTTTGTATAGACTCTCCATCACTTTCTGACATTTCTCAACAGGAAGTGACACAGCTGAAAAAAAGGGATGAAGGTGGTTGCCTTTCTCTTGTCCACTCAGAGGCGGAATCAGCCCCAGCTATCTTTTATTTTTAATTAAAAGGGCACTCATCAATTCAAGCCATATTCAAGGTCCATTCAGAACCTATGGATGGCTGATTCTGACTCCCTCTTCTTCAACTCTTCCCGGTAACAGCAGGAGCAGTAGTGGCCTGTCTCAGGGTGTCCATAGTAGGTGCAGCTGGGTGTTCGACAGCGGCTGGACTGCAGGCTGGCCAAACCACCCACGCTGCCCAGTGAGTAGTGTCTGACTGGTGGTTGCCCACCTCGAGAGTCTAGGTTGCAGCGCATGTCCCGGAAACCGTTAGTGTAGCTCACACCAGCGGTTTCAGACCCAGGATAGTCTGGAGGGTCAAACTCAGGGGGGTATGAGGGCACAAGGTGAGAGGGACTCAGGGAGGAGGGGCCTTGTGAGTTATTGTACTGGAGGTGGGAGGGAATCTGTGTTGTGGGGCAGTGCCGAGGAAGGGTAGCGTATGAGGGGAGACCTGGGTAGGTGGTTGCTGGGGAGCCACCGGCTAGCTGGCGCCGGGTATCCATGTAGCCATGCATATGAAGGTGCTGGGTAAGGGGGGCTGCAACAGGAGGCTGTTCTATGATGGAGGGCCGGGGAATGGGTCCAACACCAGAGTACATAGAGGGGCTCAAAGGAGACGATTTGAGTTGGTTAAAGGAAGGTGACAAGCTATCTGCCAGCTCCTCCTTGGCCTCATAAGGCCGATAACTCAGCTCTGTACCACCAATCAACTCCTTCTTAGAAGGATGAATGCCATTAGTGACACTCTTCCTTTCAGCATCACGACGCTGCTGTTCTTGCTCGGCCCTAAAACGCTCCTCTGCATCTGCCAGGTAGTGCTGGATCATCTCCTCTTGGAATGGCTGCCGGTTGCTGGTAGTGAGAAGACTGGCAAAGATAAACTTCCTCTCACCTTGCATGGCAGATCGCAGGATACCGAGGCTGACCTTGACATCTGCACTGTATTTGTAGGTCTCGCTCTCAGTACTGCTTCCACCACTGCTGCTCATACTGCTTCCTGTTCCATTGAGACGCTCGCTACCTGAAGAGGGGGAGCCTTTCCCAGAATCCTCAGAGGCGTGGGCTGAAGGCGAGCTATCCTTGCTGCCCTTCCTCACCCTAAACGAGCTCTTCTTCTTCTCTCCACCCTCCAGCTTTGCACCTCCAGCTCCAGCGTTCTTTCCTGTCATCAGTCCACCCACGTTTTTCTTCAGCTTGCTGCCCAGACTCTTGCCAAAACTGCCGAGCTTATTAGCCACAGAGTCTGCCCTCTTCTTGTCTTTATCTTTGTCCTTCTCTTTCTTGCTTTTGTCCTTCCCTGCTGTCCCTGTCAGTCCACTACTAGACGAACTAGATGAGGAAGAGGAGTTGTTCTTAGCCAAAGACGTGCCTCCATTGACCGTTGTTCCTGTGGTTGTGTCACCATTGCCATTGGAGCTGCTGCTTACTGATTCTTTGTCTGACTCTCCTGAGTCAGGAGGTGTGCGAGCATCCTCTCCTGCTGATGCTGTGGGAGACTCTGGCTGGGCCAGAGGGGCTTGCTGCAAGGAAACAAAGTAAAAGCATAACTAAAAATATATAATATTCTTAAGAAATTAGGTTTAGCTGTAGTTCACTTATAATGCCCTGAAAAAAACATCAAGACATCAAGTGTGATTCATAGGGCTGTTTTTTTTGTAGACCAATGCAGTAAAACATAAGTGAGTCACTTTCCAGGTGCATGTGTATATCTACAAACACATTACAGAAGCTGTAAAATAAAGAATGCTGTATTTGGAAATTGCATGACTTACACAATGATGCAGTATTTTGATTTTAAACAAGGCGCAGTCATAGAATACCCTTTTAGCAATTACCACAGCAATGACCATCACACAGTGATCCTGTGTTTGTGTGCAAAACAGAACAATGCCCTTAAATCATATTTTAATACAGGATTTCTACTGCCACCAGTTCCTGGAGCTTAAACTGCAATGAATTTGTCCTCTCTGGTCTTAGCATGTGGCACACAAGAGGATCTTTGTGTGTGTTTGTATGGCGTGACTTTATGACCTAAATGGCCCAGTGTAGTTTGCTTTAACAGAAAGTTTGTACAGTAGTCAGGGGACTGCTGGTCTGGTGTAAAGAATAAAAGGCTAACCCTTGTTTACAGTGAGTGTGGGAAATTAACACTAACCACAAGCAGCTGTAACACTTTAAGCTACTTTGGCATCTATCTGATTATCATGTTACAACTTGAGCTCCAAAACTCAATTTAACTGGTAGAGTGCTGAAAAAGTTTTTGGGATACTAGGCCATCTTAAATGGTTAGTCAAAAAAAAATTCACCATTTAATCACTGATTTATATTGTTTGTTGTTGCAAAAGCACTTTGAGGCAAAACATGATATCCAGTTAAATTTATGATTAATCCTGCTGTCTAATCTACTTTTACACATTTGCCTCCTGTAGAAGAGCAAACATGACTGGGGAGGATGCGTAGACTTTGGTCTTTACCTCGCAGGGCAGGGGCAGCCATGTGACCGTCATGTAGCTGTGTAACATCTGAAGCTTGGCTTCCAAAGAAAGAGCAACACTATAGAGAAAAGGGAGAAAGACAAATCAAACATCAGTGACAATTAGGTAGTTCATAATGTTATTTCATTTTAAAAAATGTTACAGTATCCTTGCTGTTTTCATAGTATTGGACAATCATCATGAAGGAACTGAATTCATAATACCATAAGTAAATGTTCAACCAAAAAAAAAAAAAGGTCTGACCAGCAATGGTCAGAAATTAATATGTTATTTAGTACTGTGGTTGCAGTAGAAGCAAGCAAGCATTCTTACTGTGAAATTACTTCTATTGATCATTGTGGGAAAACAAATACTGCACTGCATGAGAAATAACAGTGAACGCTGTGTATACACAAACCTGGTTATAAATAAACAAAGTTGTTCCCTGAGATAAAGATAAAAAATGCTATTTGATCTACCACATACTGTTGGTCCTATTCTGTAATGTCTGACAATAAAACTGAATGTTAGATTCCCATGCAGCTGTTGAACAGAGACTGGTAATTTGACTCTAAAGGGTACAGCAAATGGCAAAAGCACTAAACACAGACCTTTTAACTCAAAGACCTTTTCTAAACAATGTTAAGAGCCACCCGTGTAATATCACCCCTGTCCACCATTTCATCTACAGAAGACATTCCCAGTGTCATAAGTAAATAAAGTGGATGGTTATTTTTACCCTGCTGCTATTTTGGTGTTTCTTCTCCTGCACCATTCATAGAAGGCATTTAGAGGTAATCTTATTGTTGCTGGCAGTGAGTGTCGTTAATCTGGTGTCAGGAGTCAATCGTGTACACACTGACATTTAGCCCTTAAGGGACAGCTGTCTATCAGGAGTTTACACACACACACACACATTTTTATCTGTATCCTGTACCCTTCTGACAAATCAGTTTGTAAAAAGGACTTTGTGTACAGTACAGTCAACCTGACAAAAATAACTGCCTGTGAATGTGTGATATGCTTTTTTGGGACACCATACCTCGCCAGCATCACGTTGTCAGTGTCATCCTTGCCCCACTCCCAATCTTTCCCAGGATCCACAGCAAAGTGCAGAGGCAGCATTTTGTGCTCTGAGTCAGTAAGAGGGATCACAACTGCTGGTGGAGATATGAAAAAAAGTACTCTTACAAAAAAGATAACCCCTTTCTACAGACAGAAATGCTCCTAAACATAATCTATTGTTGTATAATGTATTGTTTCTGGATGGTTCAATTAGACTACATCAATTAGAATTAAGTACAGACTGTGTGAGCGCAGGTATTCAGTTTTTCTCCATCGTGTCACTCCTTTAAAATGTTAATAAATATAAAAAGCAGCATTAGGACTGGTCATTTTAAGTAAATTATATATGTATTGAAGTAATAGTTTTGAATTCACATGCATTAGTATTTGATGACACAGGCATCTTTAAAACTTTTATCCTAATATGATTCAACTTCAACACCAGCAGGTGCTTATTTGCTGGCTTGCTTTCTTGGTGCTAAGCAACAGAGATCACTGGATACGCTCAAAGGCCAAATGACTATTAGTCACCATTCTTAAATAAACTACTAAGCTAAATCTAAAAAAACAAAAGACAGACCCAACAAGCAAAGGCACAAAACAGACAAAGGGAGAAAGTGGGTCATAGTGCTTAGTAGAAAATGGCTCTACATTTTATTATCACTCTACAAATTATTTAAGGACTTTCATATTTCAGCAAATCTTTTCAGGAAGAATTTATGTACAAGTGTTACATGCATGATTGATGTGCTGTAATTTATGGCTTTAAAATGTCAGCTGCTTACTAGAAGCTGCCCAGAGAGACATGCCCAAAAAGATAAAATGACATTATAATAAAGATAAATGATGGAGAGCATTACCTTGCTCTTTGGAGCTGTCCTTTTGCTCCATAGAGACCAGGGCAGAAAAGTGCGCCTGGTCGTACGCCAGGACCAGGGGTGAGCGATGGCACTTGGCAGCTGGCACTTCCAGTGGTAGGTATATGCCTCCGAACGGGATGGGAGCGAAGGCTACAGAAAAGAGAATGATGGTAAAAAATGTGACGTCAGCACTGT
This sequence comes from Ctenopoma multispine, assembly GCA_034779795.1. Classification (NCBI taxonomy): domain Eukaryota; kingdom Metazoa; phylum Chordata; class Actinopteri; order Anabantiformes; family Anabantidae; genus Ctenopoma; species Ctenopoma multispine. Next base: position 4,372,606 of record JAUYWH010000008.1, on the reverse strand, counting down.
TGCTAGACTAAAATGAGTCTGGAGGTTCCTATATATCTACGTCCACATATCTACTGAATATGAGTGTTGAGCTATTTTCATAACAAGAGTTTTGTAACTGCTAATATTGGTAAATCAACCCGGAAGAGTGTTGAGAGGAAAACAAATCGACAGCTATGATAATTATCAAATTATTAGGCAGTTGCACGAGGGTTGCAGGTGGCTTTCAATGTTTATTTGGCAATAGTCTATATTGTTTTAATCTGCTCCACACACCAGATGGGTGATGTGTACTTCATTAGGAAAACTTAGCATGTAATCAATCACTTTCAACTTCGTAAAAAATATTTCCTGCAATTATATTCCTTATGATTGTTATTATTCTGTCACGTCTTGCTTAAATTCTGCAAATGACAAGACTAATCCATCTGAGACCCAAGATAAAAATATCTGAAATACAGTGCATGATGCATTAGCAATATGAGGCTCTAGGCATATTTACCCTCTCCTCCAGAGTCCCTCAGCATGGTGTCAGCAACCACCACTATAGGCCTTCTGAGGACATGAGCCAGGACAAAGACGTGAAACTCCTCTAAACTCTCATAAACTGGTTCATCTGAGGACTCCGCCCTGAAGAAAAACAACAACATGGCTTTTGGTTAACAGAGAGACAGTTATTTATTCTGTTGCAACCAGAGATAATCAAAGTTTCTCAAAGACTGCAAATTTAATCGGTCTTTTTAATGGATTCCTTATGAGTGATAACAAAAAAAAATGTGGACTCCTTGTAGACTTTTTGGTGGACCACAAACAAAATCCTAGACATTTGAATTTGAGAATACTAAGAGATACTTCCACTTAAACTGGGTTAACACATAAAAAAAAAAAAAACCTTAAGGGTTTGAATTTTAAAGCTCTGTCAGTATACTTAACCCACTGAACTTATGTTTGCTACAATACATAACAGATGGACTAAAATGAGGGCCAGCCACTCAGTTCTGATTGTAAGCGCAGTTGTTTGTTCATGAATAAAAACATGAGTGTGACTAAGTGTGTGGTGGGTTAACAGTCCGTGCATTGTCTGAGCCAGATCTTACCCGCTGGTGCCGTTGGTGCTGTAGTGTATTCTCGGCTCACTGGAGGCTAGCTTCAACAGTTCATTCCACTCTTTCTGCCACTCCTCCTCCGTGTACACCAGGCCAGACTGAGGAGAAAAGAAGGAAACAAGCACACAGGCCATTTAGAGAGGGAGTGTCAAATGTCACAAAATCACGCACTGACATTATGCTATTTTACCACAAGGTTACATACAAATAACTGAGAAAACTGATTTAACTAGAGTTGTACAGAGATGTTCATAGAGAAGCAACATAAGTGTTATCACTATCAAGCTTTCAACCTCCATAAGTGAACATAACAAAACTGCTCATTAAAATGGGTTTTCCCCTCAGAACCCATGTCCTTAATCACCTACAGTACGTTCACAAAAGAAAGCTTCACAGTTAAGCCACAGTTCTCTACCACAGCCCACTGAGCAGCTCCATTAGAACAATCGCTTGGTTTAGGAGATGTCCTCAAGGACACCTCAGATGTAGCCGTTGAAGAACGGGTGAACACTAGGTAGGTGTGGGTGTCCACTTTAGAAAAAACACTTAGTGTGCTATTACACTTGCTTTCATGGTGAAGAGCAGTCATTGTGTTCTGTAATAAATGCTGAGTAGCTCATATTTTTGTCCTTGTATAATGGAAAGTAAGGTACAACACATACATATATACGTCAGCCAGTATCAATTTTTGGGTTTTGAAAGAGTAACAATAGTAGGTGGAGATACCAGATTAGATACTTAGATAACATGGTTTAAAGGTATGTAAATGGTAAAACTAACTTAAAAACATTTTTTGTATTTAATACTGTCATCAGCATGTTGCCAATGAGACAAAAGGTGACCAGCAACTCTTCAAAACAATGGATACCTAGTGAAAATAGCAACAGTGTAGTGATCTGAAAGTTGAGTCATGGCACGTCCTTCTTGTTAGGTTGAAATGTTTTACCACTCACTCGAGTTTCACCACTCATCCAAGAAGCTTCATCAGTCAGACATCAGTCAGACTCTGAGTAGTGAAATGTTTTGAGCTAACATGGAGGAGGTCTAGTTGTCATGACTCAACTTCCTGGATGACTGAGAATCTTCATAGACAACAGTGTACTAATGTTACCTTTCTAAAATGAAGAAACAATGGAACAAACCTATATGAAATTGGGTTTGATCATTTAATCCTGACAAACCTGCATTGCAAAAATTTTAATGTTTTCCAGCTACAGCAGGACCTACAGTATATACCTATAACACTCACACAGCTCACAAATGTCTCTATGGTTTGGACTTCGACTGCCCTCATACATTCATCAGATAGTTACAAAAATGACCTAGAGAAATGTGAGCCCTGCATAACACACCTCTTTGTTCTGCTGGGTCTGCTGCCACCTCCACCTGCGCTTCAGTGCCTCCCTCTCCAACCCGTGATCCATCAGTGCATACAGGGACTTCCGTAGCATCAAGTCCCGGTCATGAAAGCCCCACATTCCTGCAACAGAAAATCCATTAGGGACATTTAGTACACATGAACAACATCTTGTGTACAGCTGCATACAATTATTCAATAATGAGGAGCAGTCAGTGTTTCAGGAGATTTCTGTCTGTGTTGCTGACATGATTTCTTTTTTGTTAAATTTAGTTAAAGTTTATTATAAACCACTAAATGGCATCTTTAAAAGGCATCTAACCCTATGCACATGAATATTAGTCTCACAACAGCTATCCAGTAGATGCACTGTGAGTCCCGCAAATTAGTTAATGTACTTTATAAATTTTCCCCACTAAAGGTAGGTGAATGTACACTGCAACATTGTAAAACACAATTAGTGTCCAAGCTAACAATGGAGCTTTCATAATGAATGCTAATGGAGCATGAATGATACTGGGTTCGGGTTTGAAAGGTCTTTGATACTCACCCAGTGAGGCTGCGTGTAACAGGCAATTTCCATCTCCACTTGTTGCCAGAGGCAGAAGACTCTGACAGTTTGGAACTACCTTTGTCCACCAGTTCAGACGTCCTGCAGGAAAATAGGACAAACTCAACTCACCTGTTTGCATTAGAAATATGGCATTGTAATAGGTCAAAACAATCTTGTAGTGCTTCCCGAATATCGACAATTGATTCACGTGTGGAGTAACAGGATGTCTCTCATATGACTTTGTGTTATTACGAGAGTCATACAATATTTTTTTCCCCCTCAATAGTCCTCTGGCCACACTGTTGTAGCAAATAGCCACTTTATTAGGTACATCTTTAACGGCTCTGCCATTTTTCATTGTTAGACGTGTAAACTGAATTATGTTTATTATATTTGAGTTATAGATAAAGGTGATGTTCACTACTACACTAATAGGCATTTCTAAATGTTAGAAACATTTGCGTACACACACAATGAGTCTGTGTAAGTAGCACACAGTGACTCTACTATAGATTAAGAATAATATGTCTATTTCACAGGACCCTTAGCTGCAGCTATATAGAATTTAACCACTTTTATTAATTTTGTCAGTTACCTGTTTCCTAGTGAGACAGGTCAAGGTGGCAAATATTAATCATTTTAATTCTCAAAATTATCTGGGTTGGTGTTCAGTTTTTCTCACCAGCATGCTCCAAGGCCACCATCATTGACTGCTCAATAAGATCCCTTTCAATGAAGCCACGGAAGTCATCACGGTACACAGTGAGGTCTGGTAGTTGGAAAGTGCACAGAGGTGTGTCCAAAAGGGGCTCGCTGCTGCTACCACCTGTGCTTGAGACATGAGAGCGGGCCAGGGACACTATGGTTGAACTGGCGTGGGAAATACCCCTCGACAGGCGCTTCTCTGTGGCTGCTGAAAAATAGTGGCAGAGGATAGGGATATAATATAAATTATTTTTAAGGTAATTTTTTATAGTCAGCTAGCAAACTCAGAAGACATTTAGGATGATGTACATAGTACTGTTATTCCGAGAAAGTGTCAAAATGACATTATCTACTACGGTTTGTTGTCCAGTGTTGCTTTCAGGTGTTTTACATTATCACCTAAAAAAGATAATATATCTACCAGTTCAATTATGTTATATAACAAACATTTACTTGCCAGTGTCCTCACCTTGCACCACCTCATCTTGGCGGTGGAGTATAGGCCGTCCTACCCTGGCCATCTCTTTTTCAGGGGGTAGATACGTCCTCTCCTCTGTGAATGAATAGGTGAGGTTCCCAGCATGCACTTGTCGGAGCTGCTCAAAGTCACTGAGTGCAGCAGTGAAATCCCAGTTCTTGCCTACAGAGAGAGGAGGGATATGAACAACATCTGTCAGAGTCAAAGGGTCCAGTTTCTATATCAAGCAAGTGACATATTGTTAACAAGTTTAAATATTTACCACAAGCAGATGCAATGATAGACTGCCTTATCTTATGTAAAGACCACTAGCACATTCCTGAGCCTTGGTAAATTTCAGAATTTGAAGCACATCTCAGCTTGCTGGCTTGCTGCTGTTCAATATACTGCATTACATTTTTTAACCCATATTCTTATCCGCAACCTGTGTTGCTGCTAGGCAACAGAAGCCATGCTGGCTCCAGCTATAACTTCCTTCTGTTAGTGTATGATAGCCTAATTAACAGCAACAACTCAGAAGCACTGACTGAGACAGCAGTAAATTTGTTGCTCGTAGCATCACCTGCCCCAAACCTCTTTTTCTAGGGGGTTTCTAAGGAAAAAGAAAATGTATAAACTTTGTGATCTGGAACCTTCCGTATCAATCCACAAGCATAACAGTGACTAAGAGAATTTAAATATTTACTCAGACTCACAAAATATAAATAAATTCCATTTAATTTAGTTTTATTTATATAGTGCAAAATCACAACAAAAGTCATCTCGAAGCACTTTACATTGTAAGGTTTAAGACCTTACAGAATATAAGTACATACAGAATTTGTAAAACCAAACAGTCCCACTTGAGAAAGCACTAGGCGATTCGCTTAAACTCCCTTTAACAGAAGAAACCTCCAGCAGAACCAGGCTCAAGGTAGGCGGACATCTGCATAATAATATAATATGCAACTCACCCTCTAGCAGATCTCTGGCCAATCCTGGTTCAGCTCCAGTGGAACGGACAAAGTCGGACAGGACTGCGTCCATATCCACAGTCATGTGATCATGAATTCACAAGTTGGCGGGCTGCGTCCAGGCAGAAAAAAAAAGACACAGACTCTGTTCTACCTGACAGGACAGCAAAGGAGCGGTAAGAGAGAGCAACCCAACTCTGCCAGTCACACCTGAAAAGAAAATACAGATAGAAAAATTAAACATGTTGGTATAAACTCACTAGAAATTAAACATTTTGCAGAAAGATTAGTAGCAGCTTACAGGAGGTCAAAGCAGTGTTAAAGCTTTAATGTACTGTATACAACAGCGAGAGGCGCCCTGCTTAGCCTCGTTTAAAATGAATGTCTGTAGTGGCCTGGTTGCTTTTGAACGTGACACCTTTCTAATCACTTGTCCCACCCACACCAACAGCTGTGGCACAATAAAGAGAACACAATAAAAGTGATTGCTCAAATTTACAATGAAACCCTATAAAAATCAAATGACAACATGTCATTTGGGAAACTTCACTGTCTGGTTTCAGTCTTCACCCTCTATTTGTGAGCGCTTTTCAATTAGTTGTTAGGAACTCACATAGCTACCAGGAACCATCACAAGTCATGGCTTAATACGTTATTTAAATGTGGCCTTCACACACAACCTGTTGAACGTGTAAACAGACAAGAATTCTGCCAAATAACCAGATTTGAGAGAACTGAGCAGGAACCATATAATATATCATATCAGGATACTAATATTAAATAAATGTTATCTATTGTCATATATGGCATTTTATATACATATCATAATCTAAATTATTAAATAATAATTTTAAAGTCAAATTTGTTTGAGTGGTATGATTTCAGGAAACTACACATTCCAAAAGCCCCCCTTAAAATCAATTAGATAGTTTTACTCTCCAAATTTCAATACTAGATACAAAGCATCCATATCAGTTGGGTAGTGAAATCAATACAAAAACATTATCAAGGTTGAGAAAAAAAAGCATCAATGGACCACTGACACAAAGGCTGTGGAAAGGAAATCATTACGCAGCCAGACAAAAGGCATGAATAAAAGTAGCCCTGGCTAAAATGCTGCTCTTTGAGGACCAAGCTGAAGCTAAAAGCCTTAAATTTAGCAGGAAATATTCTGATCTTCTGCAAATGCTATTTTAGCTGTGCTTTGAACCACATACACATACGGTGTATGTACGTCTCCAATCCACATTTAGATCACTTATGGTTCTTAGTCATCCAGGTGAAGTTGTTTGACTCAACTTTCAGACTTTGCTAAGAGGTTTTAAACTTTGTGTAAATTATAAACAGTAGTGATGAATGTAGGCCAAAAACAAACAAACAAAAAAAAAACTTAATCCAAGGACTGAAACACCGAAGACAAAACTAAACTACAGCATGCACTGGGAGTGTTTAAAAGACGCAGATATTTTAGTTGCTTTTCAGGTGATTGATGCAACATATTTTCCGATGCGTGCTCTCTGTCCTCTGGTGAGAGCTTGCCCACCTGTGTGTGTGCACACGTGTCTGTGTACGCACATCAGTGTAGATACAGCGGATCCCGCTGTGCACGATACAGAGAGCAGAAATGGCATGTCGTTGGGTAAATAAGATTAACACCATAGGGTTGTTTAGTTAGCTTAATTAAAGGACAACATATAGACCTGGAAAGCTAATCTAAAATGACTTCTGTTGTGATCTGGCACTCTTATATCAATCATTTTAAGATTAATATGATTAACACCCACTCATACATGGAAAAAAAATACAGTTGAATACCGTGAAACTGTCAGAATTTTGAAAAATATAGTGATCTAGAATATTGGTCATACCACCAAGCTCTAGTGAGCACTACTATTAGTCACAAGTATTCGTTTAGTAAATATAACACATGGTACTTCCTGTTTAAATACCACAGAGCTGCAGTCATTAGTCCATGGATTAATTAGATCAAAATAATATTAATTTGCAACTATTCTGATAACTGAATAACTGTTTTCGAAATTTTCTTAGCAAAATGTGCTTGTGTGTGATTTGATGCTTTTCTTGAAATTTTATAGACAGAAGTTTAATAATCAATCAAGAGCATAATAAATAAAGATGTGTTGATAAATATAGCATTCTACATGTAGTGAGTATTCTGAATAGGTATTTTAATGTCAAATTCCATCATCAACATGAGGATTCTCCAATCCAGTTTTGATTGACTTAAAAAAAAAATCTACAGTCATCTATTCCCACCCATCCCATAGCTCATCCACCACCCAGTGTTCCTTCCTCATCTCTGACTCGATGAACTCTTTTCCAGTATGCCTGATGAGTCACGAGTATATGCTTCTTACACCTCTCAATCGTTCACTCACTTCACGCTCTCCCTACCTCCCTCAGTTTCTCCATCATTATTAAAAGCCACGCAGGCATGCAGGGGAGGAACAGACCTCGGTAGAAAAGGCCTTTCTCGGCCAGAGTATTTTTGTGAGCATTCTCTGTAAAGACATGAACTCAGTAGTCCTCTCTGCAGGGTCTCCTAACATTCTTGCAGTTTGCCAATTTAGATAAATTCAGGTCTATTGATCAAACCAACTAAAAAATTAAACACTTAAGCGACTAAGGCCAGTTAATCTTTAAAATCACAGGGTATCAAAACAGAATTAGATGCAAAAAAACTGACACAGAGATGTGTTAGTGTTCTGACCACAACGCGTTGCATAAAAAAAACTCACAGGGCTGTGAAGGAGTGAGCTGGTTGCTATAGGTACCGGTAAGAAGATGTAACATTTACCAGTTCAGGAAGTTTGTTATCAGACTCTCCACCCTCCTAAAAGGAAAAAAAGAAATGCTGCGCAACAGTTTACATTTCTCTAAGGCTGGATTTTACATCATCAAGGCAGCAATCCTGTTGTTATGTTTACGTTTGGGACTGAAGAGTCGATAAAAGACATTTGAGGAGTCAACTGAAGCTCTGGAAAGTCACTCCGTGTTGCACTATATTTGGACAAATAACTCTAAAAAAACATCCATATCCATATGGTTGTATTTCAGACCCAAATGCCCTACCTCCATGCTGAGTTACCCAGATATTGTAAATTATGCCATTTTTAGGCTAAGTGCATACACTTTGTGTGTGTTTAAGAATTATAATATCAATCCAAAGAAGCTCATGAGCATGTGGCTGGGTGCAAAATCTGCTAATTTACAAACCGGCAAACTGTGACAGTACAGTCATACTTGTAAGGTGGCACTCCTCTCTTTAGCCCAATTAATAAACCAAACAAAATACAAAACTTTCAGAAACAAAGAGCAATGTGATTGTTTTTGTTTTCTATTATAGGCAGCAATTTGTTCAGTTGTATTATTAATTTTCACAAAAGCACTCAACAACATTGTGCACGTAAATAGACCTTCAACCAGAAATCAGGGCTTTTTAGGCAGAGTTATTGTCACAATGCAGGGTGATCTAAAAGGTTCACTGTGAGTCATGTTAACTATATTCAGTGAATAAATGCAAACCGGATGCTGCCTGGCTTCGGTGGACAGGGTGATATTTAAAATTCAAAACTGATATTTAACTTGATGTTACTGACATAAAAACCTTTAACAAGAAAGTCAACAAGACAAAGATCACCCAGATGAGGGAGTAACACAGTTACAGAGTACGGAGAGCGTGGATGCAGAAGTAAAACTATAACCTTTTTAGTAATTATATAACCAAATTCTGTCTAGTTTGGTTTAATAGTGACAAGTGTGGTCTTGCAGACTCCAATCCATCCAATACAAGCAGGTGTGAGACACAGTAGATCTGCATCAAATACTGTATATTGCTCCCATAAGAAAGTTAGCCTTAAATACTACAGACCAAATCATTTCCAACCCAGATGAAAAAGAAAAATCTAACAGAAGTTCGAAGATTTAAAATTAAGTAAACTAAAAGTTTAAATCGATATATAAAAGTACCCGTAACCCTACCTTAATTGAGTACGTTGTAAATTGACTTGTTGGTTTACTTCACATTATCTCATAAATGTAATCCAATGGTTTGATTAACAAATCCTCTTGTTTGCCCCACTGTCTACAAATACTGGAACATTAACTGACAAAACAAGGTACTGGCGGCCGGAAAAAACGGTGGAAAGGGCGATAAAAGTGAAGGGCTGTGGACATAATGTACCAACCCAGACCAACAAAAGGCTGGCTGTTGTCACTGTGGGCCTGTAACATCAGCCATTCCTGTGAGCCCACTCTGATGAATCTGATGTAATGTCACATGGCTCTCCATCAAAAACACTAAGAAAATGTCAGTCCCACAAAACCTCAGATGTTACACCATAACATCACAAAACGACAAGTCATATTTTAAATATTTGGTTTGAGAACATATTAGAAAAATCTGATTACCCTACATGAGTCAAGCGTTATTAAGGAAGTGGCTGCCTGTTTAAGTTACGGTTACTCCCTACATTATGAAACTTGGAATCTAATTCAGCCTGCAATTAACAATTAGTTAAAATTCTTTTTATGATGATTCATGATCATCCAACTACCCAAGAATAATTAGTTTACAGTGATGTACTCCACAGGAAAAAAATGTCTTCTTTAAGACACTGGTATCTTTGATATTAACCTTGAATATTTTTGCATGATATTGTACTGGAAAGATGTATATATTGTCTAATTAGTTATTTTTCTGTGGATAGCCTAATAAATAAATCAACTAATCATTTTAGCCAACATAACACAAGCCATTAAACAGACAAACATTTGTAACTGATTCTGACATCAAACAATATGCTTAAAATAAAGTTTACAGAGCTCATGAAATGCAAGATCAATTGATCAAAATGTTCAACTTGGCAACCAGGAGAAATATATTCTACACAAGAAAGTCTGTGGATTACTGGCTAACATTAACAGCACTGGTGCCAACATAGGGCAGTCAGTGATTTGTGTCTGTGATGGCTGAGCTTTTGTCTGGCAGGAGGCCTTACGTAACGGGAGCTGCTGATAACACGTGGGTGCTGAGCTGAGGGCTGGGAGAATGGCCTGGATCATTGAGGAAGACAGCAAGGTCACCATAGCCCACTGTGCGAGCCCTATGGTGGGCTGAGCAGGTCAATTCACTGCTGGGACTGGGGACACAATTATGTTTTGCTAACCCTCAGATTTATTTATTCTACTTATGGAATATATGCCCTCATGTTTGTGATGTTTCTTACATTCACATAAAGAGAAAGAGCTCAGTACAGCCACTGTCTTCTACTGACCAATGAGCAGATGAAGTGAAGGAGCATCTTTGTGCTGGTCCTGTTCATACTGACAGCAGCAAGAAGACTATGTGGTTAATAATTGTAGTCTTATCTGGTGAGGTTCATCAAGCCCAATTCTCAAACCTTTTTTTGCCTTTAACAGACAAAATATGGCTCGACTTTAAGACTTAGTTAAACTGTTGAAAATAATAGGATGAGGCTGATCAGTGGATACAGAAGAACAGGACACAGGCCAAATGGTGAAACAGCTACATGGCCAAGCGCTAAAACACCAACAAGACATTTTAGGTATGATCTGCAAAAACACTACTCTGGTTCCAGACATCTGAATCAGTGATTTTAGCCTGATATTCAAGCTCCATAAAAGGCCCAATAAATAAGCACAAAAGACAAATAACCCATGACTGGAGAGAGACAAAGAATGTGTAACACATAAAGTAAGTTAATAAAGCAAGAAAGACCATGCTTTTAGCCTAGTACATGCAAAAAATTGCTACTGCTCAAAATGCTTTGCCATGCCTCACTGCATAGGTTAGCTACTCATGCAAGGTCATTCAGTATTGAATGACCTAAATTATGAGAACAACACAAAATGTATCTTCTTACCACTGAAGAAGAGCAGTGGTAACTCAATGTAAACAAGTTTTCTAATTTAGGATTAACGACGTAAATTATTTAGCAACAAAAATGGAAAAATTAAAAAAATATTTTGTGCATTAAAAGACTTAATCAATTTGAAAATGAAAGTAGGTTCCAGACTTGTGTGTTGACTTTGGATAATCTTGTTTATTCATATTTGGATCACAGGCTTTCACAAAACCTGCTTCTCCACATGCCTTTAAATGTCTCTATGAAGGAGAGAAACAGGGTCATGGACTGTAACCCGTCTACAATGGAAGATTCACTGCTTCACGTTTGGCTCGCTGAGGATACATTTGTCATGTGAAATATGAGCGCTGCTTTGCATTTAAGAGAGAAAGGAGCTGGGTCAAAGAACAAGCGGAGTATGCTTACATCTGAATAGATATTTAACAATGACTCAGAAACATTTTATTATCAGGACAGCCTGTGGTGACACTTTATGAATGCCCACGTCTATAAATGTGTCACTTCTATTTTAGTTCAATCACATAAACCTTTCCTATGATCTCAGTGAATTTAACACACCCTCTCAGCTTTGCAAAACCATATGAGCAATGAGACAAAGTGCATAAAGTAAATAAACTCAGGAAAGCAATCGAGCTGGTGGGAGTTATAAAGAGTGCTCCATCCACACCAAACCAAACCTTCTAGCCTTTGGACACGGCAATGAGCACCAACAGCTCCAGTGCGACCAACAAATGAGCCCATATTATCTTAACATAAAAGGTAGATATAAAATGTATATGTGGGTAGTTGTGGAAAAGCTCACTAGTTAATAATGATCACATTGGGAATCACTCTGAGCAAAGACGAGGGCAGAAACTTAAATATGCTCACTAATTTTACTGCATTATTCGTGTTGACAACACAACAGATATCTGTGAGCTGTTGGCTAACTAATGTAGGATCCACATGAGGTTCACTCAAGCAGATCTCAGATCAGTTGCTAGAGTCAGGTGCAATGGAACAGATTCTGACCATTCACAGTATAGTGATTTAAGGCTGTCATCTGCGTTTCTTTTGTTAAACCTAAAATAAGTACAAGTATCCGCTGCATCCTTACACCATATTTATCACCAGTGTATACATTTACTAAAAGACGGTGCAAATGCAAATCAATGTTATTTTCTTCAGATTTAAAAAATGAATATTGGCTCAAATTAAATGTTATTTTAAATAAAATAAGTTAAAATAAAAATTTACAGTAGATTAATTGAAAAGTCTTTATTTAATGCAGATCTACTAAATAATGAATGAAAGAAAATAACTAAATAAATTAATAATGATCATAACCAGCTAATCCTAGTAAACCCAGTACGTAGCTTGCCTGTGTCTTGGTCACAGATCTTAGCAAAATATATTGACTTCCTGTCAAAATTTAGATTTTAAATAAATACTACTGCCAATATGAGTCTCAAATATCTGTATGGGCCTATACTTGTAGCTAATAAAGAGAATTTGGAGAGATAATGTACATGACTGATGCCAAGGTTGTCCTAACTAAGTGCTTTACATATCAGTGACAGGCGTTGCCTATTGTCTTTACATCTTGGGGCATGTGAAAGGATTGATATTAAAATGCTTCACAAATAGTGCTGAACAATTAATCACAGTAAACACCTTACTAATGAAGGTAACCAGAAGAACAACAAAGGTGTGGTGAAATGACTGTCCTTCAGCTGTCTTTCTGTGGAGTGCTGTAATCTGGTTACTGACTAAACCCACTCAGCCTACACTCACATATTACATAACATGAGAGCTACAGCTGGGAAGGAGGCTGATCGCTGCCTGGCTAAGGGGTGGAGGATGCCCTGTACCCAGTTCTTCCAAAGCTTCTCTCAAATGAACAGAGATACAAAGGTAGCGCTCGCTCCATATGTACTGAAAAGAAAGCATCTTTGCAAGATGAACCATATACAGCTTTAAAAAAAATCCTTACTTGATATAGCATTGATTTGTGATACTGGGCTATATAAATTCAATTTGATTAACTTAATAATATTTATGCACAGTACAGAATAGAAAAATGCTGCTACTGGTGAATAAAATCAGAGGATAACTCAGCCAATATGGTAATTTTCTGCAACATCAGTTAAGTTCAAGGGCAACTAGATGTATCATAAAGCAGAACAGGATTTTCCATAGGCTTGCTTTATCGCCAAAGCATATGATAAGCATTCCTTTATACATACCCCCTCAGGCTAATACAATGCTTCTGCAGAGAGAGGTTTTGCATAGCTAAGCAAGGCACTGCTTTCCCCCTTAAGTCAATTTACAAAAGACTTTTAACCAATATGTTCATGATAAAGAAGAAAACCACAAATACACCTTGAAGTAAGGGCATTCTGTTAGCTCATCACTGCTGGCCATTACTTCCTGTTCTGCTCCTAAACAGATGCCTCACTTAGAATCACATTCAGATTATTTGGTTGACCAGTGAGGAAGAGGTGATTTTCCCAGTTGCTATTGATTCACATCTCAGAAATCAATACAGTAAATTACAGTGTGACCACTTTCCTGGACAAAAGGAAATGCGCTAAAAATCTGGTAATTGGTAAAAGAATCAATACAGCCCTCTGAACTGCAGTAGTGCATCCACACAGCTGTTGTTGACACGTGAATTATAGGAAGTAGTGAACCTTTTTACATTTCATTATCTAAAAAATGCTTCTACAATTCACATGTGAATTCAAGGAAACTTTTGTCTTGGAGCAAAAAACGCAGATGTAGCTGCTGCATGTACTGTTTTTCCCTTTTCCCAAATATGGACACTTATTGTCTTTCACTGCTTGGCTTGGTATACACTGTGAAAAGAGTCAAGGCTGCATGTACTTACAAACAAGTAAAAAATTTATTGCTGTAGTATTATTATTACTCTGTTATTACTACAACAACATTTTTGTGTGGCGACACAAGTGGCATCCACATTCCAACCCCAGCCTGATCACCAGCTGTGGGTGTCTTATGTGGATGGTAGATAAGACAACACCAGCCTGCATGCATATACAGCTGATGTCAGAGATTCCACACCATGCCTGCCCTCTCAGAGGCCATGCCATTGGAGCTGGTCTAGTCAAAAAGCTGTTCACTCATCACCCAAAAATTTGCTAAGTCTAACCCTCCTCACACGGCCTCCCTATCCTACTTGCTGGCTCAGAAACATCCGAAACCAATCCATATGAACTTAGCATCTAGATTTTCTCTCCATGAGAGCTAAAGGCAATATGAAGGGAAGAAAACAAGATCTACTTACAGATCATTTGACTACAGTTTTTTTGTCTGGAGTGTATAAAAGATGCATTAACCTCAGTTTGCAGTAGCTTTGAACTTGTTGGATCAACTACAGCGACTAAATTAAGTTTGTCTATCATATACTAATAGATCAATTATTAGCATTGTCCATAAGGATATTGCCAATAAAACACAGAGCTGTTTGCTGAGTATGTATCCTTGCATCTAAACCATGATAATAGCAACTGTATAAGCACAACGACAGTACTAATGCATACAGAGAATCACCACCTAATCTTTCAGTTGCCAGAATTAGAGCAACCTCCTGTTTCAGACAGTCTAAAAATAGTCAGGTCATAATCACAGTTTAAACATAGAAAGTCTGCTCTGTGCAGAGTTAAAAAAAAAAGTTGACTACTAATATTTAAACGCTGTTGGGGACAAGATGCCCTGGTGAACGCATAACACACATCAGTTAAAGGTAGTCACAAGCCTTTTTTTATATATAAACTCCGGACAATGTCAGGACAGTCAGACAATCGGAACTTTACACAAGTAGGACACAGCAAGATAATGTGCAGGTGTCCTTACTTGGGGAGAAACTCCACTTGATTTCAGTGAGGGGTTGGGATGTCTCTGTAGAACATGCAGGAGGCATCACATTACCTGACATTACCCTGAATTTGCACTAGGGACATTTGCATTCTCATATGCAGTTTACCAGGGTCTGGATATGTACTGGGTTCCAGTGCATATCTATAAGCAGCTATTTAGCTCATGGACATTCCCAAATAAACCTTGACAATCATTGAGCCTAATTATCATGAACAATGGTATTTTTGACTGAACCAAGCCTCTCATTGTAACGTTGACCTGAACACAACAAAGCATGCACAGGCACAAAACAGGTTTGAAATGACATCAACACATCCTCCAGTGTGCAAAATATTTATGTGACAGGGTGTACATTTGGTTCAGGAAAGGGGACGCGACTTCAGACAAAACATCTCCTAGTCCGTGGAAGACATTGGAGAACTTCATAGTGGTTTACTTCAGCCTAATGTGGAGTCTGGCTGATATTCACTGGAGCAAAGTAATAACAGCCAAGTTCAGTCAACTGAAATGTGCAGTATTAGCTTCTGAGCACAAGTGTTTATCAAAGTGTCTGAGAGCTGATGTCATAGTGAAGCAGTGCATGTAGCAGAGATTTCTGAATTCACTTAATGCACTGTTCCCTAAAATGCTGCACAGCATGAAGCAGCAAACACACAGTTTAGTGGATAAGCTTGCTCTGGATGGAATAGTTAGGACAAAACTGTATCCCATGACCAGAGCTCTATTTCTTGTTATACATACAGTGGTGGCAACAACTTTTTGTTTAAGAAATGAATAGGCCTACCCACACAGTTTCCCTTTTAACAGGATATGTCTCATCTGAGAGCAGGTCGGTGATTTCTGGTAAACAGTCTCTATGATTCAGCTAAAGATAACTATAAAGAACTAAAATGAAGGAATGATAACATTTAAAAATGAAAATTCACATTTTTCTAAACAGTGTATTATTCTAGTAAAATACGAAATACATATGGATAGAGATGGGTTAAATCTACAGAGCTGTCCACATCGTCCATCCTTAGATATAAGTCTTAGTTTATTTTTGCTTTTTCTGTCAGTTTATTATGAAGGTATTATGAAGCTGGCCTCAGAGGTTCCTAGTCTATGACCGGGACAGGTCACTGCAGTCATCGGTTAAGGAGTGTTAAATAAGAGTCACATAAAGCAGACTGCTGTGTAGAGGGCTTTAGGGGACCATAAGTGGCATTCCCACATTCCCCACAGAGACCACATTACATTGTGCACATTGTCAGTGTGGTGGACACCTGAAACAGCAGAAAATGTAATGAGGTTATTTAATCCTCAAAGTGAGTGAGGGAGGTGCAAGCCAATCTGCCATCAATGCATTTCTGTTTTAGTGATGTGCATAAAAAAAAACCAAAACGGCATCAACAGCAACTGCCGCAGTGTTCACTGAAAAGTTTTGTTCTGCATCTGAAGGACAAAAACACAGAGGTACATGGATAAACTGATTCATTTTTAACATTATGCGTTGGTTTCAGTATTCGAGAAAGCTGCCAACCTAAACTCCAGACTCTGTGGGTGAGAAATCCTCTTTCACCCTTTGCAGCCTCTTTATTGATTTTTAGGCTTTGTGCAGAAATGCAAGCCTCTGCATCTATCTGAACACTGCCTATTTATCAGCTACGGGTGATGAAATTCAACTATAAGTTATAAATTATCCAGCACTATGTAATAAATTTTAAGATGATGAAAATAAGCAAATTATGTTTTAAAAACACAGTGATTTGCCATGGAGGGTAACAGACTGCAATTTTCAAAACCACAAAATTTCAGTTTTAGTTTGGAAAGCTGTTTCATGCAGTTGTTGTGCAATACAGAAACGATGTCCAAAAAAGTGATGCTTTTAAAATCAAACTAAAAGAACCAGCATATTAAGCAAAGAAAAATACATAGAATAGAGTCCTCGTATTTTGTCAATGTTCTGCAGGGCATATCAACACAGTTATATCAAAATACAGTATAAAAAGTATTTTTTTAAAGATACTTTAAAGCTGCCAAATTGTCACGTTGCTTAAAATATAATTTTTGCTCACTCTACACAGAATGTGCTTATTACATAATTCACATTTAGAGATGACTACTGCTTTAATCTGCATATCAAGCCTTGAGGAATATAAGACATTTCTTAAGACACCAACTTCATCTTAAGTACAACTAAGTACATTTGTTCCACTCCTGCAAAACAAAATGCTGTAATAGAGAACGTAGCTCAAAAGATAATTAAATATTGGAATCACAGTGGATGTATGATTTGCAGCTACCATGTTACAGGTCTAATTCAAATGTCCAAGAGCAACTCATGCTAACTCATCCTGAATGTGAAGCCAACCAAGCCCAGCTAAAGCTAAAGCCAGTGGCTAAACAAGCACCAGCCTCTGCAGGCGGGCAGCACTAATGGTCATGTGAATGCCCACGTGCTGCAGGCCAGGCCCTGTACACAGCAGGGCAACTTCACGTCACTCCCTGTGTGATGTCATTCTGGGTGACAGGCTCCTCATCAGGGCTGTGTGTGGAATTACTCCTGGATCAACAGGGCAGGGTGGCAGGGAACCATACTTTTGACCACATTCTTAAGTTGCATTATTCACTTTCTACAATGCACTGTTATAAGATTTAACACCCAAATGAGTGTTGGTAGATTTTGAATACATTACATGGAATGGCAGTCACCAGCAGTTTGTCATGCAACCTAATATGACCACCCTTTGTAGCCATGCTTGATACTATAATATATTTAATTTATGAATGATGATGTTATTTTAAATAGTTATGGAACAAAATGTGTCAAATATCCAAGTATAACCATAAGGGTTAGGAATCCCCCACCCTATACTGTGAGTAGAGGAGGAAAAGGTGAAGAGCATAAAGTAACTGATACAGCAGGCTCTCATTACCATAGCTTCTCTTGTGGGAGTGACATGTCATGCTGGATGGATTATAGCTGTTCGGCTGGTACCATAAGGCTATACCTTTTTCCTCATATAATTGTTCCACCCTATATTACAGATACTGCAGATGAATAGCAATTCACACATTGCAGCAATCAAACTCATTGAGCTGATTTCATGTATGGAGTGGGCAAGGTGATCCACTGAAGGTAGGGAGAGCACCAGAACAGTGCTTTCCAAGCCCATTAACCAGCCCACCCATCCTGCTTTTTTTCCAGCAAGCTAAGATGAGTGTGGAGTAGTGGATGATTTGTGTCTTCCAGAATTTTACTTTCATGAAAACTCCTGATCCACGTGTTAAGCAGTGGGTGGGGCAAGAAGATGCATTGTTTACGCACTAAATTGTCAATACGGCCTGATTGGTGCTTTTTTATATGCAGGAGGAGATCTGTGGTGTTAACACATGGTTGCTACATAAGAAAGTTGGACTTAGCTCAACCGGGTGCATCCTTGGCTATAACAAAATAGGTCAAGACAAACTACATACTGATGTAGTTTGATATGAGCGTCATCTGCTGCTCCTTGACCTCCGGGCTTGTTTCAGCTGAGGCCCTTTTCAGTATGCCAACAAACACTAAAGCCAAACTTGTTTCTTTAACTTACTTCATCCACTTCCACAGATAATGAGAAAAAATGTGAGGATGTTTTTCTGATTATTTAGAATCTGAATCATTTAAAACATTTTTAGTCACAGCTTTGTGGTTTGAAAATTGCATTCTGTTAATTAATCATTCAGCCTTAGCCCACAATATGACTCTCAAACTCAAGCAGCTGCTGGCACCCAGGTAGATGTCATAGTTTTAGGTCTCTCCACCCTGACACAAACAGCCCTGAGCACTGGCTGGCTGTTGTGTCACAAGACTGGCAGGCAACCAGCCATGCTGAGGAGGGTGGGGCTCCAAAAGAGTTTTATGAGTTGCTGTCTGGACACAGAGGCCTCTCAGAGACAAGCCACCTATTGATCCTTGTCTCACTGTAGCAGTCTGGGGATGAAAGGAGTTTTGTTTTTTTTAATCACATCTTTACGTTTTAACGAACAGTATATATATACGCGCAGGGCTATTAATTTATTTCATGTTGATGATATAGAATGTTGCAAAAAAGAAGCAGATGTTAGCTCCCACCTTACTACATATTCTAGGTTGACCGAATCTAATGCAAAATTGAGTGGAACATGCACACTTGACACGAAAGTCATGTGTTTGTCCCACTGACCTGAAGAAACACTTAACTACTTACTTATTCATCTGACCATGTTTTAGATTTCCTATGGGAATACCTCTACAGGAGGATGGTCTTGGCTCTGTAACAGACACCGGATCCCTGATGCTCACACGCATACACACTCAGTGAGCAGCTGTTTGGGTCCAGCAACAGATGAATTAAAATTTTCATACCCCCCTGAACCCACATTGTTACCTTGTGAAACACTATATTCACCAGGGCAGCCACAGCCATTCTGCATAAAAACTGCTGTTGTTAAAGATATGAAATATAGCTAAGTCACATAACAAGCATTCACAAATCATTTTATTTAAAGATATTTTTCTTTTTAGACCCTGCGTGTTTGGAATTGAAGTATGCTACGCCCTCTTTAAAATACTTGCCCGAGGTGCTCTCTGTGCTGCTGTATGCATCAATATGTTCCTTGAACTCTTGAGGACTTGCATAATGAAGCCTGACAGTGCAACCTCACACACCAAACAGAGGCTGTGCATCAAGGTATGAATATCTTTTTGATCTTCTAGTCACAGTGCATGGAGGATCCCAGAACAGACTGACAACTCACCCAGCACAAGAACACATTATTGGTTACTTGCTTAAATGATTGGTAGATCAGACAGCCCGTTCCTTACAGCATTAAACTAGCAGTTTGTTCTAACTTTCCACACAGTGCTACCGATCTACAGTCTTTACAATCTATCAAGCAGTTTAACATTTTAAGCATCACCTTGCATGTCCATTTGATGGAATAAGTACAGATGAGAAGGTCAGATGCATTTCTGTTTTCCCACAACATAAGTTTCTTGTAATTCCACCAGTTGTCTAAGATGAGGTTCCAATTTACTGTTTTGTATGTTTCCAACTGCTTTTTAACAACATAAACAGTCCCTGTAGGCCAAATACTATAAAGAACTTATCTCTGTCCTACTTTTCATGATTACTTATCTGCCCTGGTGTCCCAGCATACAAAAGAGCCCACAATTACAAGACATGAATAATTCAAGGCAATGTGTAAGGCAAGCCTCCCTCGTCATGGTAATGTTGGAAATGAGGCATATAACCCCAGTCCTAATTTCAAAATGAACACAGAGCCCTTAACCAACTGGACCAGCCAGCTCAGACAGAAGTCACACGTATCTGGCAGCAAGGTTTGTGAATAAATGCCCAGCGCAGTTAACGCACTCGATCAAGTTAGTAGTTTAATGAAATAAGTCGTTTAATTTACAAGATAGAAAATCCAAGGTAGTGAGTGGGAACTGTTAAGTAAATGTTGCATTACACTATGATAAGCTGGATCGTGACTTTCAGCTCTTAGAAAGACAACTGACCAGATTTAGGGTAATTACGTGCACAAACATCATTTATAAAAGGGAAAATATAGTACCAATCTCCAATTGAGCACAACTTTTAAGTGTAATCTTTAAATAGCACAACTATAGCTGACAGCTCACACAGCTAATTCAGTGTTCAGCAAAACCACTTCTTTTCGCAACCTGTTCTCCACGGCAAATAGATGAAGCTCAGTGCTACGGATGATGGCTTGTCCTAAATGTTGACTATGGGGCAGTTTTATGGCTACGACTATTCCTTGAAGCCAAATATCAACGAACAATACACATGCTTACATAAACGTATTTGAGTCGCTGAAACGCATGGGGCAGCGCTTTTACACACACACACCATAAACTTTATTTTCACCTAATAGGCGACTTAACCGTGCCTTTGAAAATCTGCCATGTGTGCTATAAACTAATGTTTCGTTTATTTCTCAGTGAGTACACCCAACCGTCACGTTTGGCTAGCAAGCGGCTACCTCAAGCTTGGCTAACCAACAGCTAGCGTTAGCTAACGTTAACGCTAGTAGCTAGAGTATCTCTTTACTGCTTACCTTGGACGGCCTGGCAGATGTTGTTTTCATCGTCCTATTTAGTTTTCCAGGGAGTAATAACCTTTAAATGACACATGTGCTCCCGAGACCAACAATTCTTAACTTTTTTGCATCTTGCATCATGAGTGGAACGAAGCATAAAATCCCAAACCGGACCACCACCGACAAAGTAATTTCTCCACCACTTACAACAACGTCAACCAAAGCTCTGGTCCCACCCCCATTGAATGACCAGCCAATAGGAGAGAAGAGTCTGTTTGATTGACATTTAAAAGCACCAACGGTTATTCTTCGAGCGTTTGACCGATGCTCCCCAATAGAGTAAACACCAAATGAGAACAACAGAGTACAAACCGTTCATCTGCCAATTGGCTGCATCGGAATAAGGGGCCAGAGGTTTTGTCCGAGCAGCCTATGACTGTCGCACTGAGTCCAGAGTGACAGGTGCTTTGGAGTTGACAAAATAGCTGGGGTGTCACCATTGCCTGGGTGAGGTCATCGAGGATGATGTAAGCCCTACGTCATTAGCAGTGCTAAATAAAACACACAATAGGTCACATCTATCTTTTAAAACGTTTAATTTTCTCCAAGTGATAAAACAAAACACTCCAGCACAATAAAATGCATGTTACACTGAGCAAACTGAAACAATATTTTGAAGGAAGCATGAACACCATAAATGTAAAACTTACAAGTTGGTGTTGAGAGTACAAACTAAAAGTCTGACAAAGCCAAATGGATATCTTTCTGTTGCATTGTATGGCAGCATAGGTAATTTACACTAAATTGCAAATGCTGCTAGGGCAATTTATTCTTTTATTAGACATACCCTAAATGGAGCAATTTCCTATCGCAAAACTACATCCCATACAACTGTTACTGAAAAATATTGTACAAAAAAAAAAAAAAAAAAAAAAATCAGGCATTGACGTCTTATGAGCTGATGAAAAGACTGCCTGTCAAAGTAACAGACAGCCCCTCTGGCCACAGACAACTCAACGCCTCCTCCTGTCTGGACTTCTGCTGCGTCTCCGTCCACCAGTCCTGTGACAAAACACAAATGAAATGAAAAGGCAGTTTATAAGATCATAGTAAATATAGTTTTCTACTACAAAACACTATAAATACACCATTTAGGTGTTAAATGGATATCTTAGCTACATTAAACACCAAGGACTGGGTAACAAAGGAAAAATATATAATGAAATACCATGATAAAATCCTAGCAAAATCAGTATATAACATACTGTTCTTCAAGCACTGCAGTTTAAAATGAATGTAAAATTTAAGAAAAAAGGCTCCCATTACTGGCAAGTTACTGCCATTCTGTCTAACAAACTGTACACCACCCTCACCTCCTCTTGTTCTTGGGTGGGCCCCTGACAAATCCCCAGTCAACACTGATAGGCTGGCCCATCAGGTCTTGACCGTTGAGCCCTTCCATGGCTGCTTGGGCCTCTTTGTATGTTTCATACTCCACCAGTGCATACCCCTAGGGACAGTTATTAGGACATCATGTGAGCTTTGCACATTAATAGCAGTTAATTTTCATAAAACATTTTTATTTAAAACCACCAATAATGAAAAATAAAAATAAATAACCCAGCTAAAGATCACTCCACAATATAACTGTACTCAGTCACGTAGCCTGTGACAGAAATTCTCTAAGCTTCATTGTGAATACAGAGCTTCAGGGGAGCAACATTCTTTTTATATAACCACAATGCTGCCACCTTGTGGTTTAGAGCAAAGTGGAAGCATAGTCAACATTGCAGAATTAAAAAAAAAAGAGCATGTTTTCTCTTCAATGTTTCCACTTGTGAAAAACACCCAACATACATTCTGAATACTGCCAATATGTGCAAAAACTGATAATTTTAATTATTTTTATCCCTGTTCTTTTCAGTTTCAACATGGGTTATAAACAAGACTACCGCACAAACAGAAAGAATGATTTGTTTAGCTATTTCACTTATCAAGTAGGAATAGGAATATTTAAATATTTCTGTTGATTTAGCAAAGATCTGAATCACAAGACTACAATAGGTGCCTGGGTATGTATACACAAACGCCTTAGTTCACGAGACAGAACGAAAGTGAAAAATTTAGTAATTTTAAGACATTTGCCTCATTAGATTCTTTGTCTGTTCTCAACTTCTTAAATGTAAGTGCTCAAACAAATTAGTTGTGCTGTCACACAGTTGCTACCTCACCTTGAGGTAGCCTGTTCTGCGGTCAAGGTTGAGATGCAGGTTTTTAATTTCTCCAAACTCTGAAAACTTGTCATGGATGTCTTCCTCTGTGGCCTCTTCATGTACACCTGTCACAAACAGTATCCAGCCCTCCACAGCTGCAAAAGACAAAGAATTTTTTAACGCTTGCTAAGCTGACACGATTAACAGCTACTTGCAATATCTGCACAGAGACACTAAGACCAAGCAGATTGGTGGGTGCACTGCACAGACATGAGAAATCAATTTCAGGTGCTATATTATAAACTTTTTCATAAAGTCCAGACAAGGTCAGGAGATAGTGTACAGAGCTTTGTTTTGTCAGACTCAGATGCATGCTCTAATCAAACTATGATTGATTCCAGCGAGGTGCCCGTGTAGTGCGTGCGGGAGGAATGACACGACACAGTAGATACAGGCAACCTTCAGGCTGTCTGACTCAGATATTAGCATTTTTACATGCAGCTCAACTGGGTAATGTCCAACCATGCATGTCTGATGGAATGTATTGGATTTTAAATAACTCTTTGAACGAAGTATTTACCAGAAAGTTAAATTCATATTTATTTTGAATGTTGTTACAAGTTTCTGGTGAAGAACAATTATTTATTTTAATGTTTAAAGGTTCTGTACATGCCCCCACAAGTATTTCCTGAATTATTTAAAATTTTATCTGTCACACTTAAAATGTGTTAGATCAAACAAAATAGTATTACACAAAGGCAACGCAATCAAATACATGATCCAATTTTTTAATTAAGATGGTTATTTCTCAGAACAAGTTTTAAAATAATGGCTATGAATGGGAGTAAAAAGGACAATAATAGCTGGTCAGCAAAAACAGACAGATTTTATGTACAAGTTTAGTTTTGGAATGGAACTAGCCAAATAAATTCATAAACAACAGACAAGGTTAGGTTAAAGCACCTCATTAACTTATTTTATGAGCAGCACTTACATCTCTGAGGTCCTGGCTCATCACCATCCTGCTCCACAGTATCATAGTCCTCTTTGACTCTGGACCTGGCCCCTTCCTCTGTGAACAGCAACACACCAGAAACATTTAACATCGATGGCTAGCGTAACAATTGTATTAAAAAGATGGGAGTAAAACCACTTTCACAAGCACGTCAGCTTACCTGACCCAAAGCCTCGTCCTTTCCTCTTCTTGGCCTTCTCTTTCAGCTTGTGGATGCTTTCTGTGTAAGGAAAGTTTAAATGTAAGCGTTCTTCTGTATCATTTCAAATGCACATAAAGTCTTCAAATTTAAAGAACTAGCAGACGTTTGCCCACCATTTATGCAAATAAAAATAACTAACAACTTCGGATCTCTTTAACGTTGACACCGACACTGGTCGTTGAAACAGAAAGAACGTTAACATTGTAGTTTTGTCGGTGACAAAGATCCAGCTACGCTAGCGTGCTAGCGGGAACTGATAGCACGCGAAGTGCAATTGTTAACCAGCTAACTTAGCTTTCTTAACGTTTAAGCTTGAACAACTATGTTAAAAAAAATTGAACCGCTGAAAGTCGGAGCGTTTTAGAGTTCTTAATACCCACGACCTAGTTTAGCTAGCAAGAAGTGCTATTTGAATGAACCACTACTGCGTTGTTAGCTTGTTAGCATTCGTCAGGCCTGCTACCACGCAGTCTTGAGTTTTTTGCATTTTCAATGATGGCCATTTGATGTAGACCCCGGATTTTCCATACTACCTGAACTCTACGGTTAGGGGCATCTACATACAACGTGTATAAATATTATTGTTACCATCACCATCTTCATCCATAGGAAAGTCCTCGCCTCCCGCTTCGTGAAGATCCAAAACGTCCGCCATGATGTCTGTGAGTGTACGCTACTGATCTGCGCAACGTGCGTACGCAAAAAGAACACGCAGGGCGGCGCATGTTGCCAGTTGGCGTAAAAGTAAGTAATTAAAGGAAGTAAATAAAGTCAAGTAATTTTATTTCAATTGGACGTATTAATTTTACTCTCAGTATATATTAAAGAACAAGAGCTTTCATAACAAACCTTCAGTGTTGCTCAGAAACCTAGTGAACAAAATGTGTGTGTTTTGTTCTTGTTATAGATTGTTTTCAACTGCGGAATTTAAGTATGCGCCCTTAATTGTAGAAATAAATTTCAAAAATGTTAAAATTGTTCAGTTTATTGTAATACAAGAACACAGTTATCAGTTAAATTGGCTACTACAAATCAGCTGCAAAACATTTTTGCTTCTACCTTGACTTATTTGAAGTGAGAAAGTGATTGCATTTCTGTACTTCTAGGCAACAGTTAATGCAGTGAAGGAAAGTGGATTACAAGAAACCACACGATGTAAAGAGTGTTTTTGACTGACAACTTATTGTTGCATTTCCATGTGAAGTTAAATAATTAACAGTACCACCAGAGGACGCCCATGCATCCATGTATTCGGGCCTGAGGGTTTATTAGAGCGTCATTTTATTACCATCTGGTGGTGAGTTGGATCAAATGACAGAGGAAACTGACATAACGAACTAGTATCACCTACTAAAGGCAAGTAATGTCGATGGAGAATGCTGGAATTCCAGATATGCGCATGTGGAATCAATTAACACTGTACAACACCTCTGTTATGTTATTTGGCGGCTGAGAGGTTTCAAAAACATCTATTTGCAGGAAAATGCTGAAACATAGAGAAACAAGGTCATGTTTGTTAAAAGAAAAGATTACTTTACACACTACATTTCATCTGACCTATGTAAACATTGTGGTCACAAAATTAAGACAATGATTTAAAATCCACTCAAGGTGGCAGTACTTACTTTACACTCAACAATTCCAGATAACTGCTTTTACAATATAGTTTACAAAAATACATGGGAAAAAGATGCTCTTCTTGCCCTTTTCATGTGCAATCAAACACATGGACCAATAGATGAATAAAAGTGAAAAACGTAGCGGCGTTGAGGTAGGTGCTTTCTTGGGGAATTGTTGCACTGACCAGCAAAGAAACGTAAAATGTACTGTGTATTTCATTCACTGAAGTCCAGCATTAATAGTTAATTTGTGACATTTCCCACATTCTTTAATGTGCTTAAGACCATGTGATGTCATATGCAGAAGAAAGGTGGGAGTCAGTATCCCCATTTGTGCTACTACTGCACAAATCAGTTAAATAGGATAAACAGTCTATCATTACTTTAGGAGATAAAGGTCATTCAGTCCAAAAACTGTCCTGTTGTTTGATGAGTCCAAATGGGAGATTTCCATGTATTTCTTAGAAGTAGAGAGGATACACAGACAGCTTCCACCATGAAGCATGGAGGAGGAGGTGTAGGGGTGTGGCACAGTTTTGCTGGTGACAGTGTTGGTGACTTATTTAAACTGAAGGGCGCACTCAACCAGCATGACTACCACAGCTTTTTGCAGCATCATGCTATCCCATCTGATTTGCACTTAGTGGGACCATCATCTGTATTCCAACAGGACAATGATTGCAAACACATCTCCATAAGAACTATCTGTCCAAGAAGAAGGGTGACGGAGTGTTGCATTAGATGACGTGACCTCCACCATCATCTGATTATGATGGTTCGGGGTGAGTTGGACTAGAGAGTGAAGGAAAAAAGTTAAAGTTATAAAATATAATCTGGGTTGTTTAACACTTTTTTGTTTACTACATAATTCCACATGTGTTCTTTCCGAGCTCTGATGTCGTCAGTTGTAATTCACATTGAAAATGATAAAAATAAAGAAAACCCACTGAATGAGAACATGTGTCCAAACGTCTGACTACTAGTGTATAATCTGCAGTTTGATCCAGTACCTCAAGTAATTTAATTAGATTTATATGTGTATGTGAAACCTTTCACAGTGTGCAAAGCACAAAACAGTACTACTACAGGCCTAAAGTCAGTGTAATGTACAGTATGCTAAGGAGAGATAAGAGCTGAGCTGAACTTTACTCCTCTACTGCCTCTGCCTCTAACTCTTGTACTGTATCTGTATCACTACGCTACATACTGTAGATCTAAAGAGCACAAAAAATGTCAAATAGAGAACCTGAGTTATATTTATTTAGTTTTAAATCATACAGGTATTAAGACATTCTTAACACACCTGCCAAACAAATCACACTGACTTTAGTTATCTGAAACTGTTGCATGGACATTTTTCATTGTTTAAATGAGCCTCTAAAAGAAAAACACTGAATAATTACCCCAAGCAATTGTAAACCATACAAAGCCTAAGATATTTTGTACATAATGTTTGCAAAAGATATGAAAATTTCTTTGTAATCACTTGCTTACATATTGTTCAAGAGGGCAACAGTTTCATCAGGTACAAAAGCGGATGGATGTGTAGGTTACCATAGAGACACAGACACACTGTACAACCTTGTCTTATGCTGTAGCAATGCGGTAGAGAAGTGCAGGGCAAAATACGTTTGGTCAAATATTATCATGCATCATGGTTTCAAAAGTATGAAATAACAGAGAAAAGGCCTCAGTAAAACTGGGAACTACAGTATCGTCTACTGTTTCCTCACTGATGAGTTTATCACGGGCTCTTCCCACAGTCTGTTGTATGGAGAAAAACTGCTGATAGGGCTGAGGAAGTGAGGTCCAAGGCTTAGTCAGTTTAACTCTGTGTCACAGTCTAACTGCTGCCATCACACAATTAAAGCTTTAAGCTGCTCTAAGATCTAATGGTTAATTTAGTAATACTACTACTACTACTACAACTGTTTGGTAGTTCAGTTTACATCAGGTGATAATCTGGTTTGTGTTTAAAACCTTGACTATCACCAGTAACTTCAGCTGTCAGATAAATGTGTGCAAAGTTACAGGAGAAATACTATACTGTACTAATACTCTCTACTACTAAACCTGCGTGAATTAATGCATTAAATTAATAATAAAGTGAAGATTCATTGGGTCAGTGCAATTGCAAAATAATCATTTCCTTTCCAACTCACTCTCCCACACAAACAAGGTGGACTTTGTGTCTTTTTTTGTGACAGCTATCAAGCATCAAGGTTCAGCCAACACAATGACTGTACTCCCGACAGGTCACTTCTATATTTTGGATAGTGATTAAATTCTGATTAGCCATGATTTACTCATCCTCTGTTGTTATAAAAGCCACTAGCTGTCGAACAGAAGGTAACATTAGGTCCAAGAACCCCTGAGGCTACAGTACGTCTCCTGCTGGTCGACTCCTTGTTTCTTATTCTTTGTACTTTGTTGTAAACAATAATGGATTGTTGTAACTGCAGTTGCCATAATTATATTGTAATTTCTACAATTTTCAGTGTTCTAATACTTTTCACTTTCTTTAGGTTGGTGTTGCTTGCACATCTGCAGCCATGAAATTCTCCCTCATCGCCGCTCTTGTTGTTGCGCTGGCTGTTGCCCATGGTAAGACATGTTTCTACTGATTACATATCTGCCTTGATTTTATCTTGACCACTGTGCAATTCAGCGAAACTGAACAATTTGAATAAAGAAGTTTAAATATGTGCTCGCAGGCTCTGAGGCCGTGTCACTGGTGAAGCGTGACGTCCAGTCTGAGGTGGACAGGCTCGCCAAGGTCTTCACTGACATGTCTGCCGGCATCACCAGTGCTACCCAGGATATGGTGGAGAAGATGAAGACTCTTGATGTGACCAACACCGCCCAGTGAGTAACAACCAACACAAATGCTCTACAGAGTTTTTTCTCTTCTATGTCTGACTGAGGTCTATTACTGTAAGCTGCAGGTTGAATAAGGCATTCAGGCAAAAGCTTGACACATAAATTATGAATTTAAGTGATGGTCAAAACTGCATGTTAAAAGTTAGATTTCCTTTGCAAATGTAACTCTATTTTGTATGAATAGTACTGGTTAATTAATTTTAAATGAAAAGAAAATCCCATGTAACTGAGAAATTAAGAAAAAGCTATTGGTTTTGAGCTGAAACTCATATCGTCATTACTTCTAATCCAGACTAAACTGACTGATCTGGCATATTGGCAATAGGTGAACAACAAAAAAAACGTTTCCTAATAGATCAATCAATAAACTGCCAGTTTTACTTAATCTTTCTCTTAAAAAAACTAATCTGAGACAGAAGCAGAGATTAACAGGGGAACTGTCACGTCCTGTGTCTCCCACAGGACCTACATGGAGGACAGCAAGGCTAAGATCCAGCCTCTGGTCGAGAGAGTCCAGGCCGAGGCTGCCAAGCTGCAGGAGCAGGTCAAGCCCTTCATCACCAACGTTGAGGATCAGGTCAAGCCTCTGACCGACATGATGGAGAAGTTTTTCCAGCAGGTGATGGATCAGACCAAGTCCCTGCTACCCTCTCAGTAAAGCTCAGTGTTGGTTTGTTCCATCTGCCATGACACCAAAGGGCTGGGGCTCGCCCCAGAATGCTTCACTGCTGTTTGTCTGTCATCTTTACATCATCTGAAACGCGATGCTTGAATATCATCAATAAAGGGGTCGTTATTTAGAGCGGAGTTATTCTTTATGGCTTGAATGAGCTATTTTTGATTTGAATTTTTAGTGTTGGGGTTCATTTATAAAAAGCCAAAGGTTAAGATATACAGTTGAAATTATAGCAGAATAATAAGAGTTGTGTGCTGCAGAGTTTCATACTGAAGTAAATCTTAACATTGCCTCTAACCTTTATGCTCAGAGAGTTGTTCCATCATTCATGGTTCAATATACAAAAGTCAGCTGTCAAAGAGACTAGAATCCAGTTTCAGGCTGATGAGATCAACACAAATTTAAATACATTGACTCTGAGCCAAAAATAAACCTAATACACACCCAGAATGACAACATATCTGATCTCAAGTCTAGAGTCTCAATCTGTTTTTGTCACAGCAAATCACACGTTACACACATATGCAGTTAGTGTCTGCATAGCAACACACGTTAAAGCTGTGAAAAAGGGTTGGATACACTTTTTATTTCAACACAATTAAAACAGTACGTTACTGAAATTCAGCCTTTCATACAAAACCTATGGTAACTAAATATTTTTTTTTACAAATGACATTGCACACAAAATTGTGTTTCTTATAAGTTAAATTTGACCGTTCTATCATTTTATATCAAAAAAGAAGTTAAATACACCACTTACCAATGACTTTGCATTTCCTGTAGAAAAATAAATTAAATTATATAGATCACTCTGAAACAAAATGGTCAGCAGTCACTTTGAAACACATAGTTTAAATAGCCTTAGTGTTGTCTATTAAAAGCTCAGATAAGCAGAGATTAGCAGTGATATGGACTGATTAAAGTAAAGTTTGCATCCTTTACAGAAATTACATTTGAACATTCAACAAAATTTAACTATTTTACATGTGAAAGTAAATAGATTAACCAGCTCCTACTGAGCTCTTGGAACCATTCAGCTGATAACAGCTGTATTAATTTAATGCTCCTGCGTTGTGTTCAATTCCACATATTCCATGGTTAAGGATTTATTAACACCAGTAAATGAACATGCATCATAGTGTTTGATTGTGACATCTGAAGGAAGATGAAGAATCTTCACAGACAGATGTACAGTCACTTTTTCCTCACTGGGACATTGTCATTTTGTTACTGCCGTAGACAGACAGAAATTACAGTGAACAAATTATACAGATGCCTTAAAACCTTTTATATGGGATTTTTATACACAATTCAATCTTAGCTTGATCCAGTTTATCCCAACAGCACCTTAGCAAGACATCAGGGCACAGATACTTCACAGACTTCGCTTGAGTTCAGGCTTGTGTCTCAAAGCAGTGAGGGAGACAATGACTTGTTGTCAGTTTAACCACAAAACAACAAAATCACTAGTCTTCCAAGCTGCTGTGGACAAAGAGTCCATCAGATTGATCCTTCCTGTTAGTATTTTCTAAAAAAAACAGGCTTCATCTCTAAAATTTAAAATCCTGTAAAGCGCAGTTTTCATGCTAACTACAAATGCCTCAGTTAAATCATTTCAGTATATGTTCTTTTGCACAATAAAATGCACAGTAATTAGCAACATTATTCCACACAGTGTTAATCTGTCGCTGCCTGCTCCTTCCACCTATGTTGCCAAACTACCAGCCATACTCAAGGTGGCCTCCTTGAGCTATTGTACGATCCGGATATTCCAGGGCTGAAGAAGCTTCAGACAAAACCTCCATGGCTTTCAGAACCCTTCAGTTGAAGGCCACAGCCTGTGTTTTACAGCGTGCGTCCTTCTTGTTGTGCTTGGACAGATTAAATGATTGAGTTGGCAGCCTTTCAAGAAACCTTGTGGAGATACACCCTTTAAGAATAGATGAACGAGTTTCCCTACACAGGTTACTATTTCAATTACTGCTATTATATATTTGTGACTACTTCACTGTCTTTCATCCAGCATTTTTGAAATATTGCACCTGGATTCACTGTTTTATTGAACATTTAGTTTCCTGTTGCCACAGCACTGTATTCATAGATGCTTACACTCCTATAGAATGATAATAATGACATACTTTATTGGGGAAATTGTTGCTTGGACAGCTGCATGTGGGATGATAGCGCTTCTGTGGGAGTTAAATGTTTTGTCCAAGGACACCTCGACATGTAGCCTGAAGGAACCAGGAACTACTCACCCTGGGGGTTCGTAGACAACTGCTCTACCCGCTGAGCTACTCGTCGCCCCTCTGTACCACCAAAACATGCAAAACCTGCAGTTTCTCTACCTAGTTCAGTGTGAACCTGTGGAGGGCCCAGTGTTTGAGACCCTGATGTTCTGGAGTCAATACAAGGCCGAGGGATGGATCAAGGCAGAGAGGTTTGAAGCAGGGCCAGCGAGCGGGATCAGAAGTTATCTGCCAGGACAAACTGTGTGATCCAAGGCGCGGTACAACTTGTGACAACCCTGCATGTTGGAACAGAGAGAAAAACACCCGCTATCAAGCTGTCGTTCAGTCACGGTGGCGTGTTGTTATGTATCAGTGTCAGTGACAATCAGTCCAGCGTCAGTTTGTTCAGTGTTCAGATGTTAGTCAGCAGCCCTGCTGTGATGAATTACCTGAATGCTGAAAAGAAAACGAACTGTCACCCCTTTAATATCACTTGCACTTAAGAATTCTAAAGCTCTGACAGTTTTAACATATTCATATAGTTTTGAACAGCCAGTTCTCTTAATCACTGAAGCTTACTAAAAGCTGTGATTAGGCTGTACAAGGCATTTACTTGTGTTTCATAACAGAAAAATGTGAAGGGCCACAGTTTAAAGTAGAAGTACAGTGATTGTTTGTTTAAATTAAAATTAATTATTGGCTATTTTGATCGATTGAATCGATTCATTAAATTGATTCATTTTACATAAAAAAAAAAAAAATTCAAGGTTCCAAGATCTCAAATGGGAAAATATGCTTCTTTTCTTACAGCAAATTGAACTAAATAAGACATGTGCAGGCACCGCTTTGCGCTCTAGGATATTAAGATGGTCTTTTTCCTTTTAAAATCCTTGAAATGATCATTATTTGCTTCTCTGGGTAAAAGGAATAGCAGTATATAACAGATGGCAAGGAATGTATGATAGTACATATACCAACAATGAAGCTGTGAGCAGATTAGTGGATTTTTGCAATAAATTCAAGTTTCATATTCATTTTTACTCGAATAAAATGTAAGAAGCTGCAAAATTAAAATGTCAGCGTGAAACATTTAGTTTCTTTTCTGTAATACTGTAAACCAGCTGTATGATTTAACACCTCTGCTACATGTGTGTATTCTACTCAGCTATGAATAGTTTTGAACATCTGCCCTTTGAAGGAAGGTCTTTCCCTTACTGACACTTTTCTATTTTGTTAAACGCTGTTAAAGCTGGACACAAATTGCAGAAAAACCTTATTATACGGTTTGACACAGTTACAGTGATGTGTCCAACACATGACCAGTTATTAGACACATTAGATGCTTGATATATATCAGAAAGCATCCTGTTCATTTGAATTACCAGACATTACGGCATAAACTCAGATACAGCACATGAATGGAACTGGGAGTCAGATTGTCCCATCGTACTTATACCTGCTGTTTACGTGTTATCTGCTTATTCTTCAGCTCTAGCAGATAAAAACATTTTGTTCTTGTAACAGAAGATAGAAATTAAACAAATCTCTTTTTCTCTTTTTTTTTTCATATCGGTTTCTAAAAGAAAAAACGGATCAATTATTTCTGCGTTCACAGCTCAGTACTTATGATTTGTGTAAAATTTCATCGCGTGAAACTGATTCCTCCTGTG
This sequence comes from Ctenopoma multispine, assembly GCA_034779795.1. Lineage (NCBI taxonomy): Eukaryota > Metazoa > Chordata > Actinopteri > Anabantiformes > Anabantidae > Ctenopoma > Ctenopoma multispine. The sequence continues at coordinate 4,339,115 of JAUYWH010000008.1, read as the reverse complement.
ATTGCAGAAATGATGTGAGTATTTACTGAAACCTGATAGCATGTCTGTCAACAGTGCTGCCATCTCTCCAGTCCCCTCTGCAGAGACAACCATGTGTGAGTGTGTGTTTGTGTGTGCACAGGCACAGTGAAACCTGATCTGCATGGGTGCGTGTGTGTGCTTTTGCCAGCACGTGTGTGTGCATACATCTACAATATAATATGTCAGTCAAGGTGTTCATATTGGTAGACTAACTGGCTAACTGTCTGCGTGTGTCTTATAAAAATAAAAATATGTGCGTTTGCTTTTCATTAATGGAAGTCAGATTCGCCTGGATGTCACTGTGTGTGCAGCAATTTAATGTTTGATGCAGGGATGTAGAGACAGAAAGAACAACTGAAAATCAATAAGGGAAAATGGGCGACATTGACAAACAATAGAAAAACAGTCACAAATTATAGGGGAAAACGTTTCTTTGGATTAGCAGAACTGCGCTGTTGCAATAAACAGTAAAAAAACCATGTAAATATTTAAATGGTGATTCATTCAGATTAGCGCTACCTATCAGTCAGCATGAATCAAAGAAATACAATATAAAGAAAGACACACAGATTTATCTAATGGTGAAATTGTTGGCACTTACCATTTCTGAATTAGGCACCTGGGGTCATCCACAAGGGTGTCGATTGCAGGCGCACAAAAAAAAAGAAGAGCAATTTTCACTGCACAAAGAGAAAGCAGAGTCTTTGTCAAAAAAAAAATCAAACTCACTTGAATTCACAGAAGAGATGTTAAAAAATTGTTCTATGACTGACGTAAAATATGCTAAAAACGATTTGGGGTTGAGAAAGCGGAAGGTTTGAGGGGGCCAATCTCTAACACCTAGCATTAAAGATAACAGAGTCGATGTTGGCCCCTAAGGAAAAAAAAGGACACAGTCTGTCTGCATTGGCCAGTGGTGAACACTGATAGATATGTTTTTGCTGGCATGGGTTATGTTTTTACCCAGAGCTGACAGATAGACAGCCCCCATGCACACAGGTGCTATTCAAGGAAACTGTGTAAAAGTGACGTCACTGACAAAAATCTAGCCCACAAACCTTTTCAGCACTCAAGTCCCGCCCAGTACATGTTGCTCTGTTCATATTTTTTTTCCCATTTTTCTCCTTTTTTTTCCTTCTCCACTTCTCTCTGTTTCTCTCTTTGCTCTTTGTCCACCTGTCTTTATGGATTCGTATGTATGCGTCTCTCTCAGTTTCACAGTCTCTAACTCAGAACAAACGGAGAAGCCATGAACGTGTCTGCTGGATTCTCGCTCTTCTTATCTCTGTTTCAATTTCTGTCTTTATCCGTTCCTCACACCCACTGAGACACGCAGTATAGGTTGAACACACTATGTTATATAAATTGTTCCGTGTTTGTTTTCATTTTGCACAACACTTTCTGACCGTCTTTCGTTTCGACGCTGTTTGCGTGGCTTTTGCAAATGTGTGTGTAGCTCCTGAAGCGAAACCACCAAATGAAGCTTCCCCCAATTTTCATAGCCCTCCAATTTGGAGCACGGCCGTCTCCCTCTCTCTCTAATGCTGAAACACCACTTTGTGAAATTACAGTACAATTTTGAAAAGTAGAAACAGGCAGCAGGCAATTCAGGTGCTCAGCCTCCGCAACAATGGAGTGCTGGCCTTGGTGATGGTTGCTAGGCAATGGAGGAAATACAATGGCCTCCTCTGAAACCAAAGGCCCTTAAGTGGACCGACAGGAGTGAAAGCACACACACACACACACACACACACACACACACACACACACACACACACACACACACACACACACACACAC
>JAUYWH010000008.1:4314812-4337194 GCA_034779795.1 Ctenopoma multispine | reverse complement strand
ACACACACACACACACACACACACACACACACACACACACACACACACACACACACACACACACACACACCACAACACAGCGATGCAGGGAAAAGGAGAGAGCAAGTGAATCTGTGCACCTCTGTGTGTAGATGCTCCACCGAAATATTGCCGTTTGCAGCATGAGGAGGGTTTGGATTGAATAGGCGTGAATCAGGTTATTTCTTTGGCAGCGCACACAAGAAACCCACAAACATGGGCAAGCTAGTGCTAGCTACTGTATGTTGAAAGCTGTATGTATGTATTGACTATATAAGCTGTCGCTACATGTCTGTATCGAATACATAAGTTGTAGAGCGTTTTGTGTTTTGTCAGAGGGCTTGGGTCAACCTGATAGCGGGAGATAATGTTTCAGGCGGAGCAATGTATTGACCAATCACATGGTCAATAGAACAACATTCAGTGGCTGCTCACGTCTGGCGTCCTGTCTGCCTCTCCATCTGTCTGTTCATTTCTTTGTCTCTCTCCATCCCTACACTTGACCGGTTGATGGTAGACGTACTCAGGTCATTTACTTAAATACAAGTCATGATACCACAATGTAGAAACACTCTGTTACCGTTAAAAGTCCATCATTGAAAATGATACTTAAGTGAAAGTACTTTTGTTTAACAGCTTTCACACCAGTGAATATTACAGTTTTGCATTATTATTATTGGTGCAGTTGATGATTAATGTGTTCATCACTGTTGCAGCTGCATATTTTAGGCTGTTCTTATGATCACGTTTTGTGAATCTAATAATTAATCTATATTTTGATTCGCTTTACATGCTGCTGCTGTGATTTTTACACTGTGAATCAGTAAAGTCTTATGATTATACTGTATTTCATAATCAGAATCTGAAAAGTAAGTAAAGCATTCATATAGAGACTGCAGTGGCATGATAGCTCAGTGGATGGAGCAGTTGTTTTTAACCCAAGGGCGAGCGGTTCGCTTCTCAGTCCTGGCAGGCTACATGTCCGAGGCGTCCTTGGACGAGACACTGAAACCCTGTAGTAGCCCTGACACAAATCTAGCAGCTGTCCAGACAGCAAGTTCCCCAAGAGGATCAATAATTATTATTAAGTCAAAGTAGGAAGCAGCAAAAAGAAGATATGTTGGTAAAATCTAATTATTGAAGCTGACATAAACTGTAGCCATCCTTTTTATTCCTATGTTTTTCCTTTTGACTTTTTTATTTTATTAGCTTTAGCTTCAATCAGCAGAGCAATGGTGGAGTCAGACCACTTCCTCTGTACCTGCAGACCAAATGCATGACGGGACAGAAAAGAGCGCGGGTACGATTTTAATCCACCTGCAGGAGTTAAGCATGTGTCACATCGTTTTCAGTATGATGTTAAATAAGAAGAACACGAAGGGCGAAGTGAATCGCCTCCTTTAAACTGGTTGGAGATTCACCTGGAAAATCGCGGCTCACAGTTTAGTCCTGTTGAACTTTGGAGCGAAGCGCAGGAGGTGTGTCGCTCCCTAACACGCACGCACGGATGCGGATGGGGTGGGGGTGACTGCTCCACTACACGCCGTCTACACGACGTCTACACGGTTTTTTTTTGCAGGTAAGTTCGCACGATGTTTGATTCGCTGCAGCTGAGGAGCTGATGAAGCAGCTAACGAACCTGCACTGCGCTTCATGACGGATGTCATGCAGTATCTCTGTGTCTTATCCCTGCTGAGAGAGTTTGATCTATTTAATTTAGAAGTTAGTAAATAACAGTAAAAACACAAAGTGAAGTATTCATTAAGTGAAGTAGGCAGGAGTGAGCGTTTCTGTGCACCTTTACAGTGACTTCACAGCTATGGTAGAAAAGAACTCTTTCTTGCTACCAGTGGTGTCCTGATTGGTTTTTATCTTTTTTTTCCTTCAAGGAAAAGTGATTTACACTGTGTAGAGGTTTTCTTCAGCAATGTTTCTATTAAAAACAATTAAATTTCAATTCAGTTTATTTATATAGCTTCAAATCACAACATAAGTCATCTCGAGGCACTTTACAGCTTTAGGTTTAAACCTTACACAGAATATATGGATGGCCATCTGCCTCGACTGGTTGGGTGTAGTGGAAATAGGAGAGAGAGAATAACAGCAGAAAGATACAGAGAGAGAGAGGAAATCATCAGTTAAAATAACCTCAAGTACTATTTGTCTTTATCAAAATCAAACACATATCAGTAAAATTAGCTGTATTAAAACAACAAAGGGTGCGTTCAAGAATGCAACAGGCTCAGTGGTAATGTCTTTATGTCTATAACAATAGTAATCACAATTTTTCAGGTGCAGCTTGGATAATTACAGTGTGGTAGTTCCTGGCCACGCCATAAACACCAGGCAGTAAAATGAGTCGCCAGGCACATGCTGACCTTTTGAGACATTTTTAACAACCCTGAAAATACTAAGAAGGCCAATATCTATCTGAAGTACTCCCCTTCCCCTTCAATCTCATTTCCCCCCTACACATCTCCCTCATCTGCTGGAGAGAAACTGAAGCACCACTTCAAGCCAGCGCTATTATTTGCTCCTTTCAGGGCCCTGGCCCCTGAAGTACTGCACTCAGTTAGGACCTGTAATGTAGATTCCATTTCAGCTGCTATTAGGCCTCATCCGTTATATCAGATCGGCCTGTTCGTTATTCCTCCACTGCTCTCTCCATCCTCCATGCCTCACCTCTGCATGTGCCCCCCCTTTCTCCCTTCCCCTGCTGTTTTTGTTCTGCCATCCCTTCACTCATCCTCTCATTCCTCCTTGCTCCTCCACCCATCTGTCCTCCTATCCCATCCTGCTATCTCTCCACTCCAGCACTTATTTGACCACCCCAGTTTCTTTCCTCTGTCCTCCCTCCCTCCCCTGCCTCCATCCACTTCACTCCACTCTACTTCTCATCCACAGCCTTGCCCCCAGGGGAGCCCTGCAAACTGCTTATTCAACAATCGGCCGCCATAAAGATATGTAATGACATTTTCGAAGGCAAAGAGGCCTGTGTGGTTTTTAATTCATATTTAATGGCTGTCAGGCTAAATAGCCCACTATCCTAAATGGGAGAGAGGCTGCAGCTCCTCCACTTAAGTCTGAGAGCCGTCTGCTTGTGGACATCTACTGACTGTCCAGAGCTGCTGCTGCAAGGCCGTTCTGTTTGTTCTCATTTTGGAAAATGACTCAATTCAAGATACAAGCTCATAGTGCAGCAGTGTAAAGCTGGAGCATAAATTAACATAGCTACAGGAAGTTTGGGGGGGGGGGGGGCTGCCTTTGTTAGGATAATTAAATATATACTGATACTTAAATGTAAAAAGTACAGACAGTAAAAAGTGCTCCATATACAGCAGAATGGCTCATGTCAGGGTCAAACTGTTATATAACATTATGATCACAGTTGCAATAATGCTTGAACACCATTTCATTTATTTATTTTTTCAAAGTTTATCTTTTAGTCTACAAAATCAAATTAAACTTTGAAAACTGTCGAGTCCTAGACGTCTTCAGATGTTTTTTTTCGCCCGACCAATAATCCCAAACTCTGATACTCAACTTTTGAAATAAAAGCATCAATTACTCATATTTGAAAAGCTACAGACAGCAAATTAATTAATTAATTATTATTATTATTATTTTTTTGCTTTAGAAATGACAAAAATACCTCAAAATTGTACTTAACTGTACTGTATTTGAGTAAATGTACTACCAGTAGTCACAAGTTTGTTTCAGTGGGTAAGGAACTTATTTGACTTCTGCTTGAAATCCACTCTGTGATTATTTTTTTGCACTTTGCCCAAAATCGAATGCAATTACCTTGTGGCATAAAATATACTCAAGGTAATCAAAGTCATTACGTTGGCATTTAGCAGCTGCTCCTATTGACAAACAGTAAATACGCTGGTGGTTGTTTGATAGCAGAATTCAGCAGGATGCCTGGACTTAGGGGTTTTCACTTTCTGAATTTTCTCCTCATGAACAGTATTTCCTCTTTTCATATTTTCTGACTTTGTAATTACTTCACACACCCTTCCCTAACAGTTAAATTGCTCTCCAAAGAAGCTGAGGTGCTAATTTTAACATTTCAAAAGCCAAATGTGTTTATTCATAGAAAGCAACACAGCTTTTAGATCCGCCAAAAAATTCTGTGTCAAATATAATTTATATACCTAATTATCCAATCACAAATTTGTCTCCATAGGCTTTACAATTTGTACAAAAACATCCCCTATCTGTTGACCCTTGAATCAGATAAGGACTCCTTGCCCTAACTAGGGTTAGAAAATGGAAGAAACATCAAGAAGAGCAACAAGGTAGGGGCCCCTCTTCTAGGACCTCTGAGTAAAACAATGAAAGAGATGAATTAATTTACTTAATTAGAGATGTGCGTCTTGTCGTTGCAGAGATAAACAGAATATCTAGCACATGTCAAGAGTTGGCTGCGTTTTTATAGCTACTGTGTGAAGCAGCTTAATGTTTAACAGAACTAAAATCAGTCTGTTGACAGAAACTCAACTGGAAATAACAGATGAATCATTTAAGTCACTGTTTCCACCCTCTTAAATATTTAAACTTGTGCTGGGTGTCTTGGTTTACTATGAATGTCCAGTGAGTATTTTGAGGTTTTGGATGGTTCTTGGACAAAACACTAAGGGTGTAAGAAAATACTGATACACTTAAGTGTTGTAATATTATGTTTTGTGAGACTGTATTGATTCTCAAAATTACTGTATCGAATTTCAATTCGAAAGAAAGATTTGTGACAGACAGTGGTTCATTTTGTGTTGTGTTAAAACCTTAAGGCATTTTTTTTGCAGAAAAAAGTAAACAAAAAAAATCCTGCTATCCTCTTTATACTGTGACAGCTTTTCTAAAATTAGATTTAAGAAAACGGCATTATATTCCCTTGCTTGCGGTATTGCACTATACGACAAGATACTGAATCTTAATCCTTGTATTGTGATACATGTTGTATCGCCAGAACGTTTTGTTAAGACACTTATGCCCCAGCGACAATCAACTGTGGTATGTCTGATAATCCTTTGGCGACTTATTTTAAAATTAGAATTTGTTCGAACAACACTTTAGTTTGCAACTAAAAGAAACCAACGAAACACGTGTGTTGGAACTGCCTGGTAGCTGATAGCTGGTTACAGCACGTCATGTAACTGCAGCACACTGGGTTCAACTCCAGCTGGGGACCTTTGCTGCATGTCCTGCTCCTTCTCTTCTCCTTTGTTTCCTATCTCCATCTTCATTACAGTGTCTCAAATACAGGCAGAGTAAATGCCCCCAAAACAGCAACATTGCTATTGTGAACACATGTTTGCATGTTAACATTTTTTCTCTGCTAGCATGGTTTTTCAAGTTTAGAGCAATTTTGCTTCCAGAAACGACAGATTATTTATCATTATTCCTCAGGCTTGTTGCATTAAGAGCCAGCTACTGTAGGCTAATGTACGCTCCATTCTCCGTCTGGTCAGTACCTGCTGCAAACCTTTGTTTGGGCAAGAGCACAGATGTTTTAGAGGTGAGAGTGTTTTCCCTGTCAAGCTGCAAAATGTGAGTGAGTAAGAACGGGTCTTTCCCCACTTAAGAGTTTGTGTAGGTGCTCTCAAGCAAGGCAGCAGAGGAGACTGTTGTGGTGAAAATCATACAGATGATGCTAAAATATGTGTTTTATTTGTAAATCATCTCTGGATAAATAAGAAAAATAAGCAGAAAGTTAACCCTTTGCACTCAGATATGCCGTCTAAAGGCTGAGAGAAAATGTGCCATTCAGTGGTTGATTTGAAGTAATTACATAGTGTGCACAAATTAAAACCTTGAGGGCCATTTATAATTCTAGATTGCACATTTGGTGTAATATTTGGAACAGTAGGGGTTCTGCAAAAATGTCTTTAAGCCTTTCAAAATGAAGTGACAGCCTGGCCATTTGATTGACTTGAAAGTGCACACACAGTGGTACAACAACTGAGAAGTGCTGCAGTGTGCTCACTCAGATGTGATAATGCAATCATGGTCATGAAATAGCCATTGATTAAGTGTTAGTTAAAGTTAATTACAGACAAAAATACTCTCACACTCCCTGTGAAATTTGCTCAGCCACTAAAGAGTAGATCCAGTGGCACTGTTGTAGCATCCAGTATTGAGAACGGTTGCATATTTTCTTTGTTCTTCAGCTTCTGTGTTTTCTTAAATAGAATTTTAAATACAATAATGAAAATTACATTAACATGCTAAGTCTTAGTTTTGTTGGGGTTGGAAAGTAAGGGGGCCGATACTTGTGACAAAGTGATCAGATTTTATTATTCTGTCTTCAGCTTTTTAGCCTAATTTGTCCACACATAATGTCTGATCCAGGTACAGGAACATATCATCATCATCAACCTTATGTTGCTTCTGTCACAAGTGAAATCACCATTAAATTCCTTGGGTGCCAGTTCCCCTGACTGCCATACCGTGCTGTGAAAAAGTATTTGCACCCTTCCTGAATTAATTTTTAGCATTTTTGTCGCACTTAAATCATTCAGATCATCAAACAAAATTTAACAAAATCACACAAAGATAACCACAATACATACAGTACTTTGTAAATGATGATTTCATATATGAGGGTATCACCTGTACAAAGCTGCGTAACAAAATGATGGCTGGACATTCTCCGTCAGGTTTTTCTGATTGTGCGTAGAGTTCAGGTACAACTACATCCTGGATAGCATCCTTAACTTGGTGTGCTAGTCATAAAAGTTTTTTTTTTTTTTTCTCTATGCAAATTATTTTTTGTTATCCACGACTTTTTCTCCTCAGTCAGCTGAGTTATTTATGTATTTTCGTTCATGGGTGCACGTGCTTTTTAGAATATATCCAGCTGATTTTAGCCAATCACCAACTACCTTTGATATTTCTCTGAAAAAAAATTTTCAGCCCCATTCTTTACTTGCGGAGCCTTCTTATTGTTCTTCTATTGTCAGATAACTGAACATTAATATAAATGGGGACTCAATAAATCTGGACCAAGTGTGAGCTTTTTTGTGCTCGAACTAACACTGGAAAGCAACAGCTACCCACAAATAACTTAATTACCAAGTGTCCAGTGTTTTGGCAATTTGTGCTAAAAGGACTGTATCTTACATATGGTTATTTATATACTAATGTTAACTTGGATATCCAGATGTAAACCAGGCGATAACACCCAGTAAAACACTTGTATCCACCCCAGCTAATGACTGACCAGTGCAACATGCAGCATCCATAGCAGCATTAGGTCATTGGGTAGAGGCAGATCATCACTACTACAAAATATTGATGCCCTGGCTGCCTCGTATCATTTTTTTTTAGTAGGATCCAGGCGCTGAAATGTAAATAAATCTATCAGGGCAAGGAGCTGGGAGCTCCAGTTACCACTCCTAACAATCAAGAGGCTTTTCATGTTGCCCTGGAGGGCCATTCCTGTAACGCTAGCACACTGGAGAGAGCCACAAATCATCATCTCTCCTCCACTCACCCTCCTCCCTCTGTCGCTCTCTCCTGGACTCTCGCTTTTTTCTCTCTCTTTCACTCACACACTGCTGCCTTCTATTCCTCTCTGTTCCCTCTTTCTAGCACCTTCCCCTTTTTTAATGGTCTTCATCATAATTCCTTCGTTCTCTTTGCTCTGCCACAGCTGCCTCTGTATTCTCACTCCTAGTCTCTGTTCTTTCCAGCTCCCTTGTGCTCTTTAGTGAAGCTCATGCTACAACAAAATGAAATACAAGTAAGTGACACTTACTGCAATGTTCAATACCTCAAACTTATTCCCCTCAAGAATATTTCTCACACATAGAAGCACTTTTTGATCTGGTACCCTTATTAGGCTTTTGTCGCCACCTTCCAGAATAAAATCATTTACCGCTCATAGCGTTATGGAATGATTTTATTCACGGTTACAATAACCCCGTGTTACCTTGTTCCAAGAGAAAACCGAGGCGAATAATTGACTCTTGTGTTAAAGTTGACATTTTGTAAATCATCGCACTGTTTCCTACTTTGCTCCCTAATCACAAACTAACATAAGAAAAATGTGCATTATAGTATTAGATTTCAACATATCTGTCCACTACCGGATGATACAGTGTGCCGTGTTGGAAGAAACAATGAATAAAGTCACAAACAAGCGATTATTTTCCTTTATTTGAAAAACATACCTTACTTAGTGTAGATTTTGTTTTTACCAAACAGAGTTAAATGATTTTTGCAATGTATTGAAACCAGGATGAAGGGAGCAGGCACATGTCAGCACTGAAAACAATGGGATGTTGGTTATTGTCATTTGCCTTGCTGCTTCGGCCCGCTTCAACAAAGTCATGTGTGTGTATATATATATACACATATATATACACACACGTGTGTGTGTGTGTGTGTGTATGTATGTGTTTGTGAAAGAAAAGCAGATTTCATAACATCAAATTGATCAGAATGAATGTGTAGACATTGTTCATATTGTAAATGACTATTGTGGCTGAAAAAGTAATATTTACATAAACATACAGAGACTTAAATTCTGCAAACATTAGTACTGTCTTCCATGTTATGTTTGCTAATGCACATTTATTAATTTAAAAGGATAAGTGATTATTAGAAAACCATGTGCAATGATGGTAACACAACTGAAGACATGTACCTTTTCATGAAGAACATGGTCATTCCCATGTGTGTCCAAACTCTTGACAGTATTGCATATGTAATGTATAAACCCTTGCAGCCACTTTGCATTAGTTTCAGTTTTAGTCAATCTGTGGCCAGACTTAATTTAAAAATGAGGAGACATTGCCCTGTCTAACAATCTCTACTTTCATCCAGCCACTCCACTCTGCTACTTTCACTTTCACCTTTTGTCCTGCACGTGTGCAGATTTATCGTTTGCATGACACATGTTGAATCAGCTTCCTCGAGTCAGTCGACTGTAACAGGGTTGTTAACGCACTGACTGTACTGTAAAAGGCTTCGATAGTCGTGATAAAGCAAATCAGGCATCAGTCAGTCAAACATTTATTAATAATTAGTTTAAGGATTCAGTTGGTGGAATACAGCAGATTTCTACATTTCATCATGTAGAAACGTAAAAGACATCTACATATACAGTATGAATCAAAAATGAGTAGAAGACATTTATTTGATCATCCATCAGCTCAACCATCACACCATAGTTTTTTAGTATCAGCTTTGTGTGCTGTGCACTTTACCCTACACTCCTCCTTTTGTGGAGGTGAAATGGATTTGCTTTTAAAGACAGCACGCTCTTTTGAGACAATTTCAGGAGACTGGGGCTAAAATAGTACATGTAGGTGAGGAGGTTTTGTTCAGAGGTGAGAAAGAAGATTTTCTTAGCCACTGAGTCACTGGTATTGATCGACAGCCTTACAAACCCTCTGCACACATCTTGTCACCAATTAGGGTGCTAAAAGTTTTACTTGCACATTTCAACTTTAGGAACATACATACTGTAGGTGCTGGATGTGCATTCTCTCTTATTTCCAGCCTGCACACAAATTATATCTGTAACGTTTCAGTATTGACTAATAATGTCTTTGTACCCTAGTAACTGGTGGCCTGAGCTCATGATCGATCTGACTGGCTTAGACTCTGGGCCCATTTTGATCCACAGAGGCTGACTGGGTCACACAGGTCATGGCCACAGTTTAGACTGAAGCTGCCAGAGGTTAATACACACTGGATAAACATGATAACATGAAACAGGAGACATGGGAGATGTTACTACTCTGTGATTTTCTGGAAATCAACAGGGAAAAAGAATTAGAATTATCTTAAAATATTTGTTCTGTCTTGAATAAACAATGAAAGTGATGTGTACCGTTTTATACGAATTAAAATCAGTTGTATGCATCCAGCCAGAATTAATTTCATCACCATCAGTGGAGCTTTTTCTTTATTCTTGATCAATAAACTGGACGATATATAGTGGGTTCATGTCCTGAGCAATAATTTAATCTTTGTGCAGTGTAATACAGTATATCTTTCCCTACTTCCTGGGAATCTCTGTCCCTCAGGTGTGATTTCCATGCATGTCTAACTAGACCCAGTCCAAATTGCTTTTGCCACTTAGTCCTAACCTTCTGTTTTGCAGGCTATATATGGTAAAGCGTGTCTAGATAATCTTTGGGTCTAAAACTTTAAAATGAATGCTGTAAATACAGCATATTAACCATCAGATTATCTTTGTTTAATGGAATTTTTTAAATTTAAAGGAAAAAAAGAAGAAAATAAAAGAAGGGAAGAAAAAGTACTGATCTAAGGTTGTTCCATTTCATAGGGGAATATTTGAACCACTAACCCTTGTTGCTCTGTCAACTCAAAAGTGATGGGGCACATTTGAAATGGGATTAGGTTTTAGATATCAAGCTGTCAGGTAGTGGTGGTCTGGAAAATGGGGGTTGGAGTCCCAAAGAAATCACATCTTCAAACACATTGAAACGCTAAAAGTTGTAATTTATGATTAAATTGGTAAGTTAATAGTAAAATTCTGTATTAAATCACTGATTTTACCATTAATTCATTTTAAGTGACATCTTCATTTACAGATTTGATTATTTATGTTTACCTTCTGACAGATGCTTTTGTCCAAAGTAATAAAAGCAGTCTTACCCGATGACACTTTGACACAGAGCAGGCTTGAACTGCAAACCCTGCAATTAGAGGATCACCCACTCTACCTACTGAATCCATGGCAGCCGCTATTTAATGAATGTTCCTCTAAAGCATCCCAGTATGATTTCTATGATTTCAGGCAGTACATTTTAAAACACACTGTCAGGAAGTATTCAGACCCCTTTATTTAAATTTATTTTAAAATAGGAAAAAATGCAATGTGGCTCATCAATCCACACACTATAATCTGTGTTTCGACTGCTGTGGCAGTTCAAATTGTTGTCAGATGCATCATGTTTGGTTTAATTTGTGTTGCAGTAAGTTTAGAACTTGTCTGACGCCCACCTATGGCAAACTTGACTGAACATAGGTTAGAAAGACACACACAATTTTATATAAAGGCATGTCAAGACAAAAATCAAGATATGGTGTCCAAAGAACTCACACAGCAGCATTTCTTTGTTGAGGCAAAGATCAGAGCAAGGCTGTAAAACCATTTCTAAAGCTTTGTGTTTTCCCAGGAAAACTCAAAACCCTGTATAGTAGAGTGGTTGGACAGAAGCTAAAGTAATTATGGACTCAGAGCATCAGGACTTTCTGTGGTCTGACCATGGAGTGACGGTCCTGGACTGGCAGGACAAATCTCTGACTGTCCTTGAGTGGTCCAGGTTAAACCCTATTACACATCTGCGGAGAGACCAGACGATGACATTTCCTACCAAATCTGATAAAACTTGAGAGGTTCTAAGTGGAAGAATGAGATAAACGTCTGAAACGTGTGAGAAGCCTCTAGAGATTTACCCAAGAAGATTCAGAGCGGCCATTGCTGCCAAAGGGTCTTCAACTTCCATTAGTCAGTTCAGTTTTCAATTTTCACAAACATTTATGAGCTAAACGTTCTGACAAGATATTGTATGAATATTTCAAGTGTTCCCTAAAATCGTCAAACATTCTGGACTTATTTTTATTTTTAGCTATGTTATTTTATAAACAACAGGATGACATTGAGTGGTTTGGGCATTTTAACAGTGCTAATCAGAGGCCAAAGTTAAGTTTTCTCTAACACTGGACCAGTTTTGTGCAGTTTGTACTGTACTTAATGAAGGTTTCAGTCTCATGAGGCTTCACAGCCAGCCAGTTTTAAATTTGCGGAAAATATACCAATATTCCTAACAGCACCACTGAAGCTCACAAATCAGGGGTCCTGACTGGAACCTAGTTAACAATGTTAGCATGTGAGCATTACGTTAGCATTATGTTAGCCGAACAGAATGAACTAAAGCCAGTGTGGGACAGACACAACAGTGGCTATTCAGGTTGAAGACATGATTTTATAGTTGGCCTTGGTCCAAACAAGTCAACAGTAACTTTCACCACCTTGCTGATGCAATGTCTGACTGGCTTGGAAGTGAGCCTTTATCCACAGCACCTATTGCTGCACAGCACAGCTGCTGACATCCATGTCTGTTTGTGAGATGTAAGATCCCGTGCATGTTCCTGGTCTACGGTTCATGTTTCACCAAGGGTTATAAGGAAAGTTCACACAGGAACCCTCCGCCATTCATTTACTGTGATTACAGCCAGTCTCCATTCATCCTAACTAAATGGCAGCTTTATAGCCTCCTTTAAGGATTGTCCTCAGTTGGCCAATGACATGGGGTAAACAAAGGGATACATCTGGTTGATAAATTATGGTATTGCCCAAAGGGTTGTTGGTTGTGTTCTTGGCCTGTGCACTCACCGATTAAATCACTATCTAGCAGTCGTTTATGCTGCTTGGGCTCCATCTCCCTCCACTTAACCTAGTCAGGATATTGTTAATTATTGCGATAAGGCTGTTTAAAATCTGTTTTGAGTTGTCTGAGTTGTACATACAGGAATTCATAATGCTTAAATAGCATATCTTAAAGTTTACCTTCAATTATGTTGTCAGTATCCTTTAAATCTTACAGTCAAAACTGTGAGCCACTTTGATAATTGAAGAACGCCAAACGATTGTTATGACTGTCACCCTAACGGCCCTTTTTTTTTTTTAGTGCTATTGTCAGGTGAAAAGCTTGACTTGTGCTGTACTTTGGTTGATGACAGAATACAGTTGCACAAATCATGACTCACCGTGTGAGCATGTAAGCATGCTGACATTAGCATTTAGTTCAGGTATGGCCTCAGTAAGCTGGTAGTATGACTGTTTACTGATGGTCTTTTCATTTTAATTTCTTCTGCTCATGTGTGTGACATGAACTGTATTAATTCCTGTAAAATAATTTTGATGAGAACGACTAAAAACTAAACAACCAATGAAGAACTTACTGTGTGCCATGTAACATGGACAAGAAAGCCACCTTGGGTTAGTGGAAGTTAGTATATCGTGCTTTATGGTGTTATTTGCCTTGTCTTTCTGTGGACTAGTAATCATGTCAATTTTCTCCTTCCCATGTAGTATTGTTTTTTTTTTCACGATGAGGTTGGTGCCTCAAAAAAGCAACTCTGTGATCTTGTTCATGCTCAGAGCTGCGCATCACACGCTTCACATGCACAGGTAATGTGGAACTTTAGTCCCCATGTGTTGCTTTTTGCCAGTTAATGACCCACATGTTCCAAAATAAGTGACACAAATTGCACGTCAGATGTTATTAATTTAATAAAATGTAGTTTTATTCAATTTCAGTAACTGCGTCAAAATCACAAGATGCTTTTACCAATACACCTTCGGACACACACAGGTTACTGACCCCTGGTGCTGCACTCTGCAGGGCTCAGCTTGACTTGGAAAGAGCTGTACTGACTCCTCCTGGAGCTACTAACAGCTGATCTCCCATTCTGATCACATAACAGCAGCCGGTCTCACTAAGGCCAACTCTCAATAATCTTTCAGCGGTTTCTTGTTCACACAGCAGCTCAACAGACAAGATTGTCTGAGATGCATTTATTGTTTTGATGTCGTACAAATTAAAGTGAATGAAGCTTTTAATCACCGTTATGAGCCATGAACTCAACACATTTAAATTTTTTTATGCAAATTACCATTCTCTAAATTTGTGATATTAAATTATACACGGCAGACAATTGATAACCATACTGAAGCCAAAATGTTAGTCCCATCTACATGTAACACAGTTGCCCGATTTGTGCAAATCCCATTCAGAATACTAACAGAAGCACTATAGGGCGCTAAACAGACGACTTTTCTTTTTTTTAATCCAGTCTAAATCCTGTTGCTTTGCTCATGCATGCAGAGATATTATTAACTGAAACTCTGGGCTGCTATACACTTTGTGATTCATGTGCACACAGTACTGAATATCAGGACATGGTGTAATGTTTTAACTAAGCTGCATGAAAGCTGAATTTCTTACATAAAAGGGAAAGATTTTTGCAGTTGAAAGCCACATAAAGCTTTGTTCATACACCGTGACTCAAACATGAGCCTCAGTCAAAACGAAGTCGTCCTCTGTGACATAAAAACTCAAAAAGCAGGCCACCAGGACAATGTGGGGAGGCTGAGACATGTTCATCCTAAATGCAAACGTCCTTCAACACTCAGAAATAACAGCCAGTCATACTTTAATCTTGTTGTTAAATAGAAGCATAGTTTCTTTATTCAACAACTTAAAATGGAAAAAATCTACAATTAGATTTATAACTGATGACCCATACATATCAATGTTTTCTGTGTCAAAATGTCTGTCGGCTGGACATCCCTTTATGTAAAAATACAGCATCATTTGTTGTGTTTATTTACCTTTATAAAGATCTACTTAAAGAATTACCATATCGTGCTGTTTTCCCACGTGGAAAACCTGTTGACCCAACTCTGTCTCCTGTAAATTACGTTCCTTTGCAAGTAAACTGCAACAGAAATCTGTAGCGAACATAATAATATAATAATTATAATGTGATACAACAAATATGTTATTTGCTTTATTGATGGAAAGTGAGTGTGAAGTGCGGTTTAGGTGTAATAAGCGCTTCGGTTGGGTTTAGAATAAGACTGTTTTTGTTTAGACTGTTGGATTTCTCTCTATTATTACATTTAAAAAATGTAACCATGCATTGCACAAGAATATTTAGCATGCATATACTTGTGTATCCACATCTTATTCTGTTGCAGTCGATCGACTCAGTACAGAGACATGAAGTGAGATGAAAAGATATTCAAGGCTTGGACCCCTAATCATTTCTAAATGTATTTTTATTTAATTTCTCAATTGAACTAGTTTTCAGAAAAAGGAAACTAACATCTGTTCAGACCTTTGAAAAATCTAATAATGTCTTGTGGATGGACTCAAGACTACTAATTACAAATCCTTCTGTTTGTTTTAAGCTGACCATTAAGGGCTGCACTGGTTGCGGTGGTTTATATTTATGTTATATGTTTCCTGGTGAGTCACCACTAGGATGATTCACCGGGAAAGACTAACCAGTGGTAACCAGGACGGTAAAAGCTTTCTGGATGGGTAGAATTATTGTTGTGATTATCACTCACATTGAAAGTAGTAAATCCAAGTAATGGCACAGTCAGTTAGTTATTAAGATGAAAATGTTCCAGATTGTTTCTGAGAAAAACATGTTGTATCTACAGCACATGTAAAAACCAAATCTTGTTGAAGTCTACACAAACTCATGTACAATAACCGAAGAGACGCTGTTCAGTAAACAAATGTTCAGTTACATTATAATGTGGAGTCATCAAGAATAACAAAGAAATGTTTTTGGTCACCTCAGAGAACATTTGTTTTCTCCATCAGTTGTGCCTGATGTTACTGTATATTTGTTTTCCACTAATAACTCATGGTACCACAGAAGCAGAGAGCACTACACAATTATAATATTCTCGCCGTGTATTTCACTGGATTATTGACTTTTTCTGAAAGCGTATTCCATAAACCTTATTATTTATTATGAGTGGACCTGGTGCATGTACCATCTGAGTCACAAAATGCAATTCTGAAAAGTTGTGTATGTGGGGTGAGAGGAAAATCGTAAAAATGATAATAACCAGCTCAATTATCGTGACCTCATGGTTTGTGTGTGTGTGTGTCTGTGTGTATGTTGCTTCTTATTGCTTTGTCGTTAAGAACGTCACTATAGATGATAATCTGTGTCAAAAATATGTCATGTTAACTCTTCTTAATAGTTTACTCTGTCATCTCTGCACAAAAATACTAAAGATTTATGTTTGCTGCCTCGGGATGTACTGCAGTGCATGAGATGAATGGGGGTTATGGCTGTGTATTGTGAATAAAGTGGCACTTTGGTCTAATTTTTCAATTAGGATAATGGAGAGCAGCTCTTTATAAACATGGATATGAGCTGGAGATGTGGCGGATGGTAGGGAGGCGAGAGACAGAGCAGGAGTCAAACAAAGAGAGCAGGAAAGGGAACGACACTGCAATCTTAACTTACACTGGGAATGTTTTTTTATGTTTTTTTTTATGGAGATTGTTGGATTAAACGACAAGATGACAGTGCAAATGCACAGGGAATAATGTCCCAGCCCTCCTAGTTTATCTGATATGGTACTTTTTTGTAATTGCCAACATTACAAGGAACTTCACTATCAAATAAAAAAAAGAAGAGGCTAAAAATCATTTTAAATCAGTTGTTTTCTTTGTAACTGTGGTTGTTTTAAAGGGGCTATTTACTTGAATTCTCTTTCTCTATCCAGTGAAACACAGCGAAAGTAAAACTGTACTGCATAGAAAAAGAAAGCGAGAGGAACAGATTTATACTGAAGAAAGGTATAGAACAAGATAAGGTGGCTTTATTTTGTTCTGCTCAGGTGGTTTTTAGTAGACTTTGTGAACCACAGTCACTCAACCTTGACATGCACCTAATCCTGAATGTGTTCAAGTGTTTCCACAGCACTGATAGAAGCAGGAAAGTTGTCAGAAAGATAAAGAGACTAAAAGGCAGATTAAGAGAGACATAGATGGAGTACATCAAAGGTAAGTTTTAACAAGTCCTTGAAATAGAACAACAAAATAACCCCCATGAATGACACCTGTACTGTTTCCTGATCTGACGCCCTGTTTGAATAATTGTCTGCTCTGACGCAGCCACGGTCTGGTTCAGGTACAAAAATGACTTTAGTTTGTGGGTTAAAATTATGTGGGTGGTGCTCTCGTGTCGTTTAGGGGCTGTTTGTTAAACGTACCCAATCAGAAATCATGGCCACAGCTAAAGGCAGAGATAAAGAATATGTACATACAAGAAGGTTGGGCCATGTTGTTTCCTCCACGATTTCTCCCCGTGGTAAGAATCTGTCGTATTGGGATATTGACAGTATAGTTGGTCAACATGAAAGTGGAAGTTGGAGCTCACATGTTGGATAAGTCTGAGGAAGAGTCATTTGAAAATGGTTCGGTTACAAATCATTTGTGATTTGCAAGTTATGTTGGAAACCCCCCACAACAACAGGGGGAAATAAACTAGTTGTTTTTTACCCTGCTTTAACTGTTTAGCATTTGATGATGGTCAGAGTTTGTGTCTATCACCTTTGCTTCTGCGCACCTCGTAAGACTTGTGGTAAAAAACCTATTGATTGCCGCTATTTTCACATTGCTGTTGATGTTGTTATTGAAAAAATGAAATAAAATATCACAGTTTATTATATCACCCACCCCTAACATATGATGCATGACTTCTGTCTCACGTCTTCACAGCTGATGAATTGTGCCATCGAGTAGATGTGAGTGTTGGATTACTGGTTTTGGAAACCGCTGAACACAGGCCTACCCCAGTTCTAGAGCTGGAAAGGTATGAGCAGATGCGGTTCCTGAAGCTATGCGACCATCCTACAAGCACTTTGGTCGTTGTAATGTTTTAGTTTAGGTTAAGTATTGATTGTGTTCAGAGTTAAAAGAAACCAAGTAACCCGTGTCAAACATTTTATTAATGCAACCATCCTCCCCAGCATCATTCCTCTGCAGACTTTGTGGTTCTACAACAACCTCACACTGTTCTGTCTTTCTCATGATGGGCAAGGGTTATGGTTCCTGTAGCAGTTAAAAGGCTTTGCCACTTAAACGCAGTGTAGATAAATGTTGTTATTGGACATTTCCTGGAATTACTAATGTTGTTTTTTCTTGAGAGAACAGTCTCTAAACCTTCAGCAGAACTCAACTGTGTGGAGCTTTGAGATGTTCATTAACTAACCCTCCACCCTAGGAAATTGAGATGGATTTTTAACAAGCCAACACAACGAAGGGTGTTTCTTCTCTTCTTTCTAAATTAACTAAAATATTCCTAAACTACTAATACTACTAATAAAGTGATCTGAGTAATTCTACCAGAGTAGCTCATTGTCCTCAATGTGGATCATCAGACAGTCAGGATGCAGTCTTTAGTCTTTTAGAATAATATCATGTATGTAGCAATGATTTTAAATTTTTTTAAATGTATAGGACCAATAGTTTTAAATTCATACTGAGTGAGAAATAATAGTCACATCTCCATACACATTGTCACACTGCCATTACTGTAATGTGAATATTAGATCAATAATTGATTAATATAATTCTTATCCTATTATTGTGTAACATTAACATTAGTTTGATGATCTGAAGCACTTAAGTAACAATGGGGCAGTGTTCATAAACGCTGTGTGACGTTTACAGCAGCTATTCTAAGCACCGTGTGGTGAAATGAAACCAGATTAAAGGTATAAGACCCCAAATGACAGGGAAAAGGAGTGAAACTATGACCTCTTTGACTTCCAGTACTTATTAAACGATTGATTATGTTATTATGGGGTTATGCAAAAATTAGGTTTCCATGTGGAATTTTGATGAGGAAAACACAAAGTGAGAGTTAGAGGAAGATAAATTAATAAAGGAGGACAAGAGAACAAGATGCCAAGAAAAGATGGACAAGAGCAACTGAGACAGATAGATGGCAAGAGGACAAAAAGAAGGAGAGGAGAGACATTTGTTGTTCATTAGCTTCTAGGTTAACTGCTGCTGTCTCAACCCCCACCTCCCACCACAACTCCTCAGGTTTCTGTTCATCTGCATGAGCCTCGTGGAGGCCTCTGGTGTCCACAGCCTACTGTGGCTACTAATGAGGGCTGAGACAGACTGGTCCGGTTACACACACACACACACACACACACACACACACAATAGCCTACACCAGCCCATATATTCTGGGTTTACCCCTGTGATCTGCACACACACAGGCTCACATGTACATGTACAAGCACAGATAGACAAACACAGATACAGAGGCACACACATGCACATATACTTATGGCACAAATCAAGCATGTATTAATAGTAGAGTTACTCAACAGCACATGCGCACACACACACACACACACTTGCCTGAATGTGTGCATGCTTACCCACAAACACACACAGTCTGGTCTGGACGTTATTGGCTGGGTGTTGATGCTCCAGGCACAGATGCAAATGGAAAATAAAAAAGGGAAAGTGGAGAAGTGATCAAGAATTTGAGACGGCTACACCCAACACCGTTGTTTTGCTTGGTGGTGTATCGATCAGGTAGGAGAGGATTTTGTCTGATGAGGGTTTGCGGGGGCTGTGATGTCCAGATCTGTAGATAAAGACACTGTAGCATGTGAAGGCATAATACCCTCTCTGTATCTTGTTCCATCAGCTTGTAGTGAACTGCACCTCATCTGATAAGAGACAGAGAACACATGCTCCAGTAGAGTTCACTGGAGAATGTATGGCGTTAACATGACCAGGGCTACCGTTCAGAGTCCAGTTCTCTCATATCACCCACTTTAATCTCACTTGCTGCGTTGGTTGATATTTCACTCTCTTACAGCAGTTGTTTGAGGTGCAGCAGGCTCAAACTAAATAAGTGAATTATATTATTTCTATTGACATTAAAAGTTGGTGAAATAGTTTAAAGGTGAAGTGAGAAATAGCTGATGACTTTGAAAGGTTTTTCTGTAGCAACATTTCTTTTGAAGTTCTCACTGTAGATCAGGGCCTTATTCTTCTGGTCGTGCAGCTCTTCAGGAAATAAGTGGATCCCACTTATTAAGCGACTTGTTTATTGCATAAAGATGCACCATTAGTCACCTTAGTTCCCCTTTGTATTTGTGAAACCTCTAACGTCTATAGTGAAATAGTAATTTAGAATTTACAGAAACCGAATGGCAGTTGCTTGTGTCTTCTCCTTGTAAGTTGCTTTGGATAAAAGCGTCTACCAAGTAAAGTCAATAAGGTCCTAGTGGTTTTAAAGGCTGGCTGTTCCACAGGCTAGGAGTGGCATCCAGTTTTCCTGGCCAAGAGCCGGTTCTTTGGCTGTCAGAAGACATTGAACTGGCTCGGTGGAAAAGGGGTTATGTGGAGCCTTTGAGCTGCTCTGCTTGAGCTGCTTGGTGGTCACAGAGCAGGCTGTGGTTGCGCTGGGAAGCTTTGTGGTGTGAACAAGGCCTCTGTGAAAAAGAGTGGCAGTCTCTCAGTGAAACTAGGTTGAATAAATAAAGGTTAAATAAATAAAATCAAAGCCACAGTGTCACAGAAATAAATGAAATGAAAACCAATTTCTTTTTTAAAAATGGAGAACAAAACCCAGATGAGATAAAGTATGAACAGAAAATGTTCTCATTCTGCTGAAGTAAATCAAAAAGTATTCATTTAGAACAAGATGTACTTCATACGTGGTGCAATAATCAATTTGAGGAGGTAATAGACCTATGGCAATGGAATTCCAAATAAAATCTGAGTATGCTGAGTATTCTTGTGATAATAGAAATGTTTTGCACAGCACTGCACTGGGGACAGAATGATGAACATAGTAGAGGCACAAAGCTTTTCAGTGCGGCTACAATAAAAACTTCAAGACAAACTATAACAGGGTCATTACTGTTGAATGATGGCCTTATGAGTTTTTAGAACTAGCGAACTTAACCTCCCGTTGATCCAAGGATTCAGTTTTTCTGACTTTAACACAGTCGTAATGTGAAAGGCTGTTGTAAAGAGACTTTAGTTTTGCACTGCCATAAAGTATAAGTAAGTCAAGACAGAGACGAATCCTCATCAACCACACTTAACTTTAGAAATGAACTACATGAATAAAAAAATGAAAGTCACTGGAACGTTGACAACTTAAGGCCTGCGCGGCGCATTGCCATATAGCAGAGCAGGGAAGTGGGTGGTTGGTTGAGCTGAGTGGATTGATTTTAAATCTAATGCACCTTCATACTGTAGTTTTAACAAGTTAAACAGTGATTACAGTGATTAGAGGACACTGGAAGAATAATGGTTAGCGCGCTGGAGACCTTTGTTGCATGTCACACCCTCTAATGGTTTGCTGGCCGTAAAGGCTTTAGCAGTTTGCTTTGCCCAGTATTTGCTATGTTTGCATGATAATGTGTGGTCAGATTCATCTCCTGCAGAGAGTTGCCACTGCCAGCTGATTGGATATGCATTGGAAATCACTTTGACTGGCTGGACCATCAGTTCTAGGAAACCAGAGCCTGCTCGTGGGTTTACCTGATGTGATAAAAGCAACACAGAGTCACAAATTTGAACAGCTGTGATTTTAGCAGGGATCTTATAGCAGTTTGTATTTTTTACTGTATTCTTATCTGTGGATATCACACAACAGCGTTTGGGTTTGTACAGACCCTACATCATAATTGAGGATTCAGATTCTTTCAAATCCCAGTAGATTGAATTATTTAATTAATTTTTTCCATTGTTTATTTGTAAATCAGACAAATACTTTTATTTAGGCTGATGTTTGAATGATGACACTGAAGTTATGGGATTTAATTTCTTACAAAGATGCAGAAATCCTTTTAAATAAGATGAAAATAGCAACATGCAACATAATCCATTACACCAGTGTTCTGTGCACGAGCCAGTGTACAGCAAGTGAATCTCAGCCACAAGAAACACAGCATACATACAAACATGGCAGCTATGTGCATTTACCACTTTAAGTGTAAAAGCCTTTCCTTGTACTTGGTCCAAAAGAGCTTTTACTCTCATTCTCTCGTTACGTGCTCTCCCTCTATCTCTTTTTCTCTGTCCCTCTCTCTCTCTCTCTGCTCCTGGAAATAAATTTGAAATTGATTGATTGTTTAAAGGTTTGACGGAAGTGCAGCCTCTCTTAGACTCATCCTGTTTGCAGGTGTTTAACCCCCCCATCAAGTGTCCTTGATGCACAGAGGTGTTGTCCGTATATCATATATAATATGAATCAGAACATACCCATTGGTTTTGAAGGCCTAAAATGTGTTTTAGGTTTTTATCATTATAGGATAAAAGGGAATTCCTTGATAACGTTCTCCAGACTTTCTGAAGGAAAATAAAATATAATAAATCTTTTCAAAATATTAAATATAGTAATATTCAGTTTTACTTTCATGCCACAGTTGACAAATACTTTGAATGTTATTTTGGAAACTTGAGCCAATGTTATTCATGAAGCTCATAGTATTTCATACATCCCTCCTTGATATTTCCCAAATTCCCAAACAAATTAATTGAAATATGGTTCAATACAGACAGTCAGCTGCTAGAAAAGTCAGATAATCAACGAAATCACAAGCAAGAATGTCTCCATAAAGTCATGTGCCAAATAATTTGCTAATACAGCAGGGCACTGTGGTTCTGCCAGGCTTCATTCACAAATGAGAAAGTCACATACAGCGGGGGAAATAAGTAGTTGACACATCAGCATTTTTATCAGTAAGGGGATTTCTAAGTGGGCTATTGATGCAAAATTTCCACCAGATGTTGCCA
>JAUYWH010000008.1:4221723-4309291 GCA_034779795.1 Ctenopoma multispine | reverse complement strand
CCCCCCCCCCCCCCCCCCCCCCCCCCCCCCCCCCCCCAACGTGTTGGAATAAAATTCATGCACTGTAAGTTACTGCTCAGATGAACTCAGACCTCTCACTCAGCTGTAGCACGTCTGCAGCAGATGACTGTTATTTAACATTAGCTTTTTAAAACTTTGTATGAAAAAAGAAGTAGAATCTGACCACCTGTGATTTAAAGAGGGCTGCTGTATTATTACGCAACCCACCATCAGCTCCAACATGGGAAACTAAATGTCACTCTCTGCACCACCACGCTGTTCTCTCTTTGTTCCTGTCCCCGGATCCGAGCAATTAGCACTTGTTAAGAAGGAACTACATTTGTGAAACGCTATTTTGGTGGAGAAAGTCAATTTGCCGCCACTTTCTGCCTCTATTCACCTTACCCTTGTACTATATCTCCTTCTCTAACCCTCCCCCGTCTCTTTTCTCTCTCCTTTTCCCGCTCTCTTTCTTTCCCTTTTACTTCAGAGGTATTTTCTTGTACCTGCAGCTAAACATGTTTCGTAGAGCTGAGGGTGAGGCTTGACATTCTCTCTGAATCATTCAATCAATAAGTGAGGGGGGCCTTTCTAGGCCTCTGTTTACCGTGGTGCTCTACATGCCAACAAACAACAACACTTCACCGTATTGGCAGCGCAAAGGAGTAGAGTCGACACGGGGAACAAACAAGGGGCCATTAACTGTGGAACAGGGGCTGAAATTCATCATACGCTGAGTTATAAATTCAATTTTGTGAATTGCCAGTCAATGCTCCCACCCGGGCAACAATAGATGATATACAACCCACTTGGCTCAATCCAGTAAGTAAGGGCGATGGGTGATCCTGGGCCCACCTGCCCTGTAATCACATTATTGCTGTGTGGGTCAATCAGACATGAATAAAAAGGTTTTTGTGTTGCAGCTGACAAACAGTTAACTGGAAGGCAGAAACAAAGCCACATGCTGAAAGTGCCTGTCATCAGCTAGAAATTACTGCAGGTATTTTTTTGGTATGTGGGATACTGTGTAATGTGGTGTACCAGTATAACCATGGTATATGTGACCTACAGCTCTCTCCAGGGAATAGTCCTGTGCAGTATCTGTCTATTTCATATTTAACAGTTAATTACAGTGTAAGATTTTTAAAACAATACATTTAACGAGGTTAGAAAATAGGGTTAAATACAATGTAATATTACTACCCAGTAGTTTAATTTAACAGAGAACAGACATCTAGAAGTATTTTACGTGAAATATCCATAACTGACTATAAAAATGCAAATCACTCTGCTTTGTAGTAAAACTATCACAGAGGGAAACTGAACCTGTCTTTTTAAAGACGTGTTTGTACAGTATATTCACATTACATTTAGTTTGTAATGTAAAAATATGCAATTATTACAGGGACGCTTCTTGTACATACGCAGACTCAGGGTGATCTGTGGCGGTCTACTGATCATGCATACTGCTTTCTTTCTTATTTTGTTCAACAATGAAGCCAATTTAGGACCAGTGATGCATCTGTTTCTCAAGGAGGACACTTGAACACTAAGTACTTGCTATCTGGAACAGATGTGCATTTGGGCCTTAAACTGTCTTCGTCCTGATAGGATCCAGTTGCAGCATGTCTCTGGAGACTGTAGCGTACACCTTCTAAAGAAACCTTTCATTTCTCTTCAGATAATAACCTTCCTTTCTCAAGACTACTAAGTTTAGACTGAGTCAGGGTCTCTAAGAAAAGCTGTTTTTGTTTGGCCATTTTACGATCTAATTTACACTGAAAATGACAGATCACTCTCTCGATGGAGAAAGAGCCAAACATGAACTCCGAGCCTTGGTTTACTGGATATGAACGTATTAAGATGTTTTAACTCATGGGAGGGCATGTGTAGTCAATTTAAGAGTGTCCTCAACAGGTAGTCGCAAAGCCTTCCAGTTTGACACGGACTGAGCAGCAAGTTTAGTTTTGTAAAAAGTAATCTTTGAAGTTTCAGACGGTTTACCTGCTAATTCAACTGTAACAGATTTCACATGTCACTGTTAAATAAACAGTGATGGCTTTAGTGTTTCCAAACTTTTTCTTGCCAGTGGATCTGAACATACTGTATGTGAAGCTTTTTTTTCCGGCTGTGTGAAGTTTAATGAAATCTCAAGTTATATCCTTGATGAGAGAGCTTAATGGACCTCTGTAGCCTGATCCTCATCTCTGCTTGAAGCTGGAGGTAGAAGGTCACATTAGTCACCACAACCATCAGTAGGTGAGTTGCAATGTGGGTAATTAAGGTACCAGGGTTAAAAAAGAAACAACCTCTAGTTCTGCTGAATTGAATTTGTTATTGTCCTTTGTGAGTCAGAAAATGTTATGGAAGTAACGGACTAAAACGGTGCATTAATATTTTACAGTACAGCAAGATTATTGTTATATAAAAGCATGATAAGGGAACAGAGACGTTTTATTTTTGAAAAGGAAAAAAGTAGCATTCAAACTATACATTTGAGTGTTTTTTGAGTTTTCTCTTATTTGAGTACAACCCAGCAACCTCACTTTGTGCATGCTTTCTTCCTCACATGTATCCAGTGTTTGTCAGACAAAGTACCCGAACATTCATATTCCATCTATTTTTCAAATCATCTTCTATTATTGTTTTCCTCAAGGCAATCTCTTGAAAATAATGTTTTAATAATAATTTCCTTTTATTTTGGTTATTTGGTACATTTTAGGTAAAAAAACAACGTTTTCTCAAGGATATTATGATGTGTTCAAGAGATGGGTGAAGATCCTTCAAATATTTGAATCAAGCGAATCTGATCACTTCAGAAAAGTGCATTAAATAAGCGTCATCCTGAGCTAAATGCTAAAAACATTCACATAGTCCTGGAGAGTGCGGAGGTAGAAGTGGAGGAGGCCAGAGAAAGGGGTGGACAATCTGCTCCGGCGAGATCGATCAAGCATCTATTCAGATATCTCATGAAAAGAGCTGGTTGTTTCTGCGTTGGGTGCAGCTCGCTAATTATTCTGATGTAGGCTGTGTCTGGAAAATAGTTTAAGAATTTCCCATCATCCTTGTCTAAGGCGTCGTTTGTCTTCCACGTGAGCTGCAGATTAAAGCTCTGATATGAGCTTTGTGGCTGGTGGGTCCCTGGACGTCTCGGCTGGTTTTGTTATCTGTTGTTATTTTGTTTGGTGGATGTCAGTGAGGCCAGACACATAAGTGGGGTTGAATTTGTGTGCTAACCTTCTTCTTTTATTCCATCATCATAATTTTGTATCCAGCCCACTCCCAGGGGAAGTGCATCGGTTATTTTTTCTCTTTTCCTTTCTTTCCATTTTTTCCCCCATGCTGAATAACAATGCTTTAAAAAAGGTGGTGTGGGATTAATGGTTTGAGTAATTAGCTCCTGCGTATTGACTCAAAGGTTACACAGGTGACTCCATTCAACCTCTCCTGTTGCTTTTGGTGTTTAGTGTGCATTGTAACTGTCAATGGCATTTCTCTGTTAGACTTTTAGTGGAAAAATATGAAGAGCTGTTCCGCTTTTGTTCTCTTTATTTTTGTGGTTTTGCCCTTTTTCAAATGGCAAATCATTTTTTTTTTCTTCTTTTTGTTCTCTGTAACACTCACCTGTCCAAAGTAAGAAGGCACTAAATGAACAAAATCTCTTTGTCCCCGGTCAAGAAATTCATTCACTTGTTTTTATACTTCAGTTTTACTGTATGTCCTTTATTTCTTATATGCTCCATTATTTTCGTTCGGCGTTCAACGTCTGGCTACACAATGAATGACAAACAAAATGTATGTATTCATTTAATCTTGCAACTCTCTTTCTCTCCCTGTCTCCCCCTTCCTGTTTTTATTAACTAGTTATATAGAAAACCAAACAGGACTGGAGAATATAACAGAATTTGATCTTGTTAACTACAGAGAGCTGAAGAACCTGTAAGTAATGCTTTTCTCTAAATGTACTGTAAGACAGACAGTATTAAGTGTCATTTTGAGTGGCGGTGATCAATTTTGGCATTTGAAATAAACTTGTTTTGTTGTCAGCTCGTGTTTAGCTAGCTAGTATTACCTCAATTAGTTGGTGAAAACATGTCTCTGTTTTTATTTTTTTTTTATATATATATTTATTGATACATTTTATGCATGGACAGATTATGGGAAAATGGGACCCTGGGCACAGACAGGTAAATGGCCCCCCATCCCTCCTACATAGGACCCACAGACTAAAATCACTATTAATTAGACCATCCTGACATTTGTAGTTACTTTTTTAAATCTCATTTTTTGTCTCTTTGAACAGGTTGTCTTTGGTTATTTTTATACATTTCTATTGGTTCTTGTCTCTTTTGGTCATTTCAACATTTCTTAGTCATTTTCTGTCCTGAAACTGAGCTATGTAACTTTCAAGAGATTTTAACATTAGGTGCTCTAGGCGCAGTAGGCCCATTTAATAATGTATCCACGACTACACAAATCATTTTTAAAGATTCTATGTTTTCTAATGCAATATTGAGACTAAATGTGCATAAAAGTAAAGATCAAATTGTTTTAACATAACTGTTTGGCTGCTTCACTTAAAGTTTATATTATGTGTACATATGAACAATGGACCTGACATTTTGGAACATCCGTCCACAGGCGTTCATCTGTTTCTATAACGGTTTCCACTCTTCTGCGTGTTGCTCTCATTCAGACACAAGAGCATTAAAGAGCCAGGAGCTTAGTTTGGCTCATAGTTGCCATTCATGCTCATCCTTAAAGTGGTGGCTAGCACTAGCACCAGTCCACAAAAAGTGGGAAAACAACTTCTTAATGGACCTGACTTTTATACGCATGGGCATTCTCATGCTGGGTGCTGTGTAGTGTTAAGATTCCCTCTAACTGAAACTAAGGGGATTCATCTCACAAAAGATCTTCTGCAATAAAACTATCTCCAAGTAGTTGGAATAAACGTGTGTCTCATGACTTGTTATATGCTGGTGGTATATAACAGAAATGTTATTTAACTGAAGTATACAAACTTACACAAGTTTGAGTATTTTTGAGATTTCTAGCACAAGTTTTGTTTCGTTTTTCACTGTGTTTTCTCCTCGTTCTCTCTCCAGCACGGTCACGTCATGTAAGCTGAGGCTGATCTCTGCCTCTGCCTTCCAATACAACCTCAAGCTGCAGTATGTGTAAGTGTCCCTGTCGATACAAAAGGATTGTCTTCCCTGTGTCATGTTTTGTTGTGTGTATAGGTCAGCCTATTTGTCGCTGTCAGTCAGTGCTCAGCCAGCCCGTTAATATTGAGTCAGAGCTCTTAGGACGGGCAAGACAGTGAAACCACAAATTGCATTTACCAGAAGTTCTTCTTGGTGGATATTCATAATGTATCATTTAAAAATATATTATTCCTCTATGGAGCTGTTTGATGTTGGATCCTGTCATAAAGGTAGTGACATTTAGATGATTCACCAAAGGGTTTGCAGCTTTTGCTGTGTGTTTTTTATCATGGTAAATGAAATATTCCAAGCAACAAATCTATATCAAGATATCACCTCAAACTCTAGTAAACTAAAAACATTCATTTTTATCTGTATCTGATACTTTATAGACTAAAAAATTGATTAATTTAAAAACTATCTAGCAGATTAATCAACAACAATCAACAGTAACCACTTTCTTTCTTTTTCTCATAAATTAAATCTGAACCTGCTTATTATTCTGTTGTTACAGTTACATGTTTTCTCCTTAGTTTTTGAGCAGTCTTTTTACCATTCAGGCTGAATAATACATAACCCGATGAAGAATTATCGACTGGAAACATCAGATTTGCCTATTCATCAGCAGCTGACCCTTATCGGCACCATCTTGTCCTCATCGTTTTACTGTGTGTGTGACATGCTGTTTCTCTGAAAGACAGGCAGCTTTTGAGGACCAGAGATGGAAAAGGGGGTGGGGGTGGTGGGGGGGGGACAGCGATTGTGAGGTAGGCGGAGTGAGCTCGAGAAATTGGAGAAGACATCCACCAGTCACCTTTTACTCGCTCCCTTTGGCAGATTATCGACAACTGATGCATAATAAATACACTCCACTAAGGGTCCATTATCACTTAATCAATATTTCACTGTGGAGGGAGAGGGTGTGCTGGGGTTGGGTGGAGTGAAGGGGTTTCTGAGCGACAGATGTATTTCTGAGATTACGAGAGACTGATTATAAACCAAACTGAGCTGTGAACGTGGAGGCTACGCCAGCTCGGAGCGCATTAAGTTCTCTCTTTCTGCACTCGTTTTTCATCATGTGTTATGAAAATTCATCCAAGTCTTAAGAAGGGTTAAAGGAGAATAAGGCCCCTATTCCCGTCTCTGATCTCCCCCTGTGGGCCCAGAAAGGAATCGAGCTGGTAATGGATAAGCCCCAATGGCTAAACCATCTGACATGAACTTTTGGGAGCAAGGAAAACAAATAATTGAACCCTTGGCCCTGCCAGAGTGAATATGTATTGGTTTCCATGTGTGTTCTCCCCAGTGTGGCTTCTTGTCATCTTCTGAGGGAGGTTTATTTACAGCCTGGTTTCTTGACTGTCTCAGGATCATTTGACATGATGTGATGATATTTTAGTGGCATGAGAGGATTGTAATATGTAGCATGAATGAGTCGCATTATTATAATTTAATTCTTCCACATTTTGGAAAAGTAAACAAGATGAAATCCATCGTCACAATTAAAAAAAAAAAAAAAAAAAAAAAAGCAAGGATCTTGTATTTACAACTCTAGAAACTCTGATGGCTCTGTACTTGTTTAGTCTTGATATGAGTTCAGCTAATGGTCTGTAGTGTCTCCGTGTCTACCTGCAGGAAACCCATACTTTTTATTCCACACATCATAAACTTTGATTTTCATAGTGGGACTATGATGTGATAGTCTGTGATCACCGGTGTCGTTATCATCATCTGACAACATGAATGCTTGTATAAACGTTTGAGCCAATTCATTTAGTAGTTGTAAAGATATTTCACCTGATAAGTCAAAACTTTAACCTGTTTGTAGTGTTATAGGAGAGTTTATGACATCATACGACACCATGACAAACGCACCCAATTAAATTTAACCACGCAGTGGTCATCAAAATATTTCCAACTAAAAGACAGATATGCCAATCTTCTGCTGGAGCCTGAGAAAAAGTCAGTAGGATGAAGTAGGGTTAAAAATTATACAACCTACGCCATCTGTCCGGAAGATGTTGAGGTGCTCCAGTCTGGACAAACATGGACCAACATGGCTTAAAAACCTACAATTCAATTCAATTCACCTTCTTTATATAGCACCAAGGCACTTTTATATGTGATGTTTAAAAGCCAGAATCTCCGTTCTCCAAGACGTCTCTGTGACTCTGGATTAATCACCTAATGTACTGAACGCCACTCAAAAAAACACTGACCGGTGTGCTGGAGCTGGTTGTGAATGTGGCTCCTGGCTAGCGTGAAAATCTTGCTGAGGTAATTGATCAGAACCCATTTGGAGGCATTAGTGTTTTCCACTCAGAGCAGTTCAGAGCAGGTATACATTGTTCTGAAAGTGTGCAATCATATCACGAAATGATGGGCAGAACCGATTTATGCTTTTTCTCAAAGCAACGCAACAGCGGAAGGCAACTTTGCAGACTAACATTACTGCGTGTATGCAGTGGTAAATCAACAAATGTATACAGATCTCTTCTTTTCAGGTGGTTTCTATCCTTACATGCTAACTGCTAAATTATGTATAAGATGCTGATTGTGTCCTTAGAAGAGTAAAATGCAGGCATCAGCATCAGCACTTTGCACATTTTGTTACATATAGAGACAATAAAGCAAATGCCATGTTAAAAATATCATGTGTCTTTTTGCTTTCTTTAACAGGAATCTGGCCTCAAACGCTCTGGAGCATATTTCCTGGAGGGTGTTTCATTTTCTACCGCTGCTCAACTTGTGAGTCTCTTTTAAACTGAGAATGAAGATACTTTGATTTATTCAAATAAGTTTCCTGTTACAGTAGGTTAGGTTGGCTGTAAACGAGCAAATGCTGCACATCAACCAAAGGAGCTAAAAGCTATAGAAGGCAGATTTTAATTGTGTCTATAAAAAGCATCTAACCATATATCTTGCATCGTTTAAGATTTGACTGAATCTCTTTAATGGTGTCTTCTCGTTGCTCGCTTTTTTTTTTTTTAATCCCAGTAATGCAGAATTGTGTTCATTGTTTTTCTCTCAGGGTTTTGACTCAAAACCCCCTCTTGTGCTCCTGTGATCTCCACTGGCTCCAGCAGTGGGAGCGAAGTGAACGAGGTGACCTGGACAACCAAATGTTGTTTTGTATCTCAGACAACGAGAAAATCGCCCTCGACTATTTGGTGATAGAAAACTGCAGTGAGTTTGGCTTTCATTTTGATATCAGAATAAAATTTTGCCCTGCGTGATGTTGTCAGATATGCAAAATGTTGATGTAGTAATTCACTTGTATTTTTCAATAACCAGAAGGGGTTGTTGTCAAATGTTTTGCTTATTGTTACTTCAGTTGGAAGTTTGACCTTCGCTGTGAGAATGATGTGATGTGCAAAAGGTTTTGGAAATGAAAGCAGGGATGCATTGAAAATAATGTTCTGAATAGTTAGTTAATTATCAAGTAGCATCCACATAAAGAGCAGTAAACAGAAACTCCAACCAAACCAAATCAAATCAGTTCTATTGGCAATTTTGGTGTTTCTTAGTGTTTACTCGTTGATTGGTTGCCATGCCGTAGAATGAATTTCAATCAGAAGCCTTTCTCAGGAGATCAAAAATCTAAATAATTAAAGTGCCTAAAACTTTTTCATAGATCTGTACAGTATGTGCAGAGACTGTACCTAAAGAACCCGATTCTGTGACACCGCTGCTGGTTTGGAGACCAGTTGCAGTGTGTTAACTTAATATCAGTGAAGTAGACTAGAGAGGGACTTTGTATCTTGACGTTTACCTTATGAAATCAAAAACATTCATGCATTGTAAGTGTTTTATTGTAAAGTTCATTACGTTTGTCTTTAATCTTTATCACGTAGCTTCATCCGTTTGGTTTGAAAAGAGAAACATAATCTGATTCCTGTTCTGTGTTTTAATGCCTTCAACAAGCAGGTCCACTGAAATGCAGGGAAGAAATTGGCTCAGCCTTGTTACTTTAATCACATACAATATGAACATCTTGTTGCCAGGAAACATATAAGAGAGTTTTTGGTTGTCTATGGTTTCTCTGAACTGCTAAAAAAAAGAAAAATTGTAGCATCACATAAGCAACCTGTGCTCATGCTGTCCGCTCTGCGTCTGTCAGGTCTGCCTGAGGTGAAAATTATCTCTTCCAAATTCAAAATTCAAGAAGGAGGCAACCTGACATTTGAGTGTCACGTGACAGGAAGTCCTACTCCCAATGTGAGGTGGCGAACTGATGAGCTCCACTCTCCCTTCTTCACCCAGGTAGTGAAGACATTTCAGTAAATGCATTTGCAGACAATAGACAGACAATAACAACATGAGAACATCTGTTGAAACTGAATGAAGTTTGTATTTTTGTTTCTCTTAAAGCAATGCATGGTCTTAACCCAATCCACATCTGATCAGAGGCTCTGGTCTGTCCCGTGATCCGGGACTTAATGTAGCCATACTAAAACTCACCTTTATTGCTGCTTTAGTGATTCAGCTTAAAAATCACTTCTTTCTACCTTGTAGTGTTATTTCATCACGTTCTCTCCTTCTTTTTCTGTTGAGCCCTTTGGATCAAGTGTGTTGTCTTTACAGTGACTGTGTAATCTCTTTATCTAGAGTAAAGTAAAGTGGATCCCATTTCATCCCTCTAACCTGTACACCTCTAAGCCATCCATACAGTACAACTGCACTAACCTCTTCTGCTCTTTGTGTGCGCTGCTGGCTGCTGCAGGAGAGATTCTGGGGCTCCGCTTTAGAGGTGGTCCTTTACCTCACCAATGTTTCCTCCAAAGACAACCTGCACAACCTGACTTGTGAGGCGGAGAACCAAGCTGGGCCCGGGGAGGAGATGGTGCAACTAGACATTGAGTGTAAGTGCCCGCAAAATAAAACAACACTCCTGAAAGCTCACAGGCTCAATACAAGTCATCTGGCTTAATGGAGGCTAGGGTGAGAGCATACTGGGGCCATTTTTCTAGTGCAGGCAGGGTGGACAGCCAGAGAAAAGGAAAATGCATTGCACTGATTTCTTCTAAATGCCCCTTCTACAAATACGAGTATGTACCCACCATGCTTCTAATGGAGCTCTCTGTCATCTGCCACTCACTCTGGCAACTGGTGAGAAGTGTTAAAATAATATGAGTGAAGTGCTGCAGGTATGGCTTGCCATTTCATGCAGGGATACAATGAGAGAACAAAAGAAAGTGAACTTACCTCTCTTTGCTCTTAAAGAACTCTTTCACTTATACACGGTACTTCTAAATTACAGTTGCAGCGTGACCCAGGAGGTTTACTGTTGTTTTCTGCTTTGAGATGCATTAGTGCATCTGAATTTTGAGGAACACTAAGGAATGACAGCACCCAGTGGTCCCACAGAAAAGACAGTAAGATGCATTAGTGATACATTACTGAAAATACTGTCCAAACAATATCATATATCACCAACTCAGTGACGCTCCTTAGAAAATAAAGCCAAAAAGAGCAGGGGCGCCAATCAGCTGAAGGCAAATGCACGAGCATCAAGGGACAGATAATGAACATCAGGAAAATAGGGCTGATAACCCGTGCTAAGATCTGATTTGAGCCTGTGCTAATGGACTTTTCCCTCCTACTCCGGAAAACCGCTTCATCCGCAGTGATTGGCAGTCTGTAAATGCGTTAGTGCAGCTAATCTATCAACATCAGCCCCCCTGGTGGATGGACACTCGTTAACCGCTAGCCCTTTAATTACTCTTAATTACCTCCCTGAACAGTGGGTGTTTACTGCTGAGTGGCTCTCTGCCATTGATTCACGGTACTCATGTGGCTTCCCTCTCATAAAAGAGCTTTTTTGAATTGTGTTTTTTTGCAGCGTCATTTAAAAAAAAAAAATTTTACTTTAAAGTTTGAAGCTGAATACAGGGCATAAGCTTTATCAATATCCATCATGACAAAAGTTGATATTTTGCATCCAGAGGGAATGGTTCATTATGAATCCGCCTGGACCGATGCCAGGAATCATTTTGTGTATTTGCTACATTCTGCAACGAGGTCTGAGAACTGAAAGGCTCATTAAACATAATTCTAGCCTTCTTTTTAACCCTGCGGTTAAATAGCTTGAGTAAGATTAGAAGAGGTTGCTAATGGATGATTAGTGAAATGTGATAAATAGCACTAATTTTCACTCAGCGTAACGGACTACAGCGAGCTCCGAGTGAGGAGACAAATGGCTCGGTATCTCCTTAGCACAGCACTTTCTGAGGCTGGGTCATGGGTTAAGAGCAGCACAACGGCCTGAGCAGAAAGAGGGGTCTCTTCACTAGAGAGTCGTGTTCGATCTAAATGAGGCTATTTCCTGTAACTTCATGTCCAGCCGAGCTTCCAGGTAGCTTTTGTGGTCAGGGGCATGACGATGACCAGGATTCATTATTCATAGCAGGTCAGCACAGGTTTGCAGTATAGATGGAGAACATTGATTCATGGAAACTCACAGGGAACCTATAGCACTCTGGACTCCCCTTCATGTCATGCATGATCGAGGTACACATTCAGCAATATCTCACTCATGAAGCTATAGTTCAGTATTTTGGGGAATAGGCTTAATTATTTCCTAGCAAAGCAAAGAGGGCTGCAACTAATGATTCTAATCCTTCTTGGTCGGCTTAATCGGTCTGTGTAAATGTAGAAAAAGTGAAAGAATGCTCCTGACGTGTTTTAAGATATTCTTCTCACGCTGGTGTGCTGAGAGGTGCTGAGACAGAACCAGGCCTATTGTACCATACAGACACAGCTGTGATTTGTCTCTTCCAGTCTAATTCAGTGTGTATTTCCCAAAAAGTCAAACTAGACAGTAGCAAATTTATTAAACTCCAAATATGTTCTCTTCTTCCAGTTCCAGTTAAAATCCTCTTCCTGAGAGATGCTGTGCAGCAGCACCACTGGTGTTTCCCTTTCGCTGTGGATGGTAATCCTGAACCAAGCATCACTTGGCTTTACAATGGG
Source organism: Ctenopoma multispine (assembly GCA_034779795.1). Taxonomy (NCBI): domain Eukaryota; kingdom Metazoa; phylum Chordata; class Actinopteri; order Anabantiformes; family Anabantidae; genus Ctenopoma; species Ctenopoma multispine. Next base: position 4,297,112 of record JAUYWH010000008.1, on the reverse strand, counting down.
AAGGAACTGAAAGAGAACACCTACACATACACCCAGTTAATCACGGACTCAGGCGACGGCTCAGTGAAACACGGTTGTCTCTTCCTCAACAAGCCCACCCACATCAACAACGGCAACTACACGCTGATTGTGCAGAACAAACTGGGACGGGATGAGGCCACTGCCTCTGGGCTGTTTATGGACAACCCCTTCGAACCGTTCGATCCTGAGGGGATCATTCCTGGTAAGTTCCTGAAATTGTTTTGCAGCAGCAGGATGTGTTTGTTTTCCAAGGAGTCTGCCATAATAAGCAGAGGAGGCCATTAGGGCAGCTAAAAAAGAAATCTATGTGAATATTTAATGATTTAACACTGACTAGCTGATTATTTTACCATAAGGTACATAAAGTACTGAGCCAATACAAAGCACTAACTAAGAGTAAAGAGCAAATGAGAAGCAACCAGATAACTCTGCAGGACTCTATAGTATAAAATCATTCAGATTAAATCTTACTTGAAATGTGTGACTCAACATGTTAAAAGTTTTCTTAAAGAGTCAATTCTGATTAAATCCGAATCAACTGCTGAGAGGCGCAGTACTAATAAACTAATGGCAGGTCAAGTCAAGCCACCTCAAAACTGGTCTGCTGTGTCTGTCGGCGCACATTTTCAAACTAAGCACTATGATCTACACAGTTTTTCAGCATAAAAATGTACGAGCGCATTATGGGGACTCCAGGTACCCCAAAAGGGATATAATATGGGCTCTTTAAATATTGCCTTCTGCTGTATGTTCTGCCCTCTGAAGTTAAGTGGTGCATTTACTCCAAAGACATCAGTGGGTTTTTGTCTGTTTGTTTTACTGGAGAATATATAATTAGTACCTTAATAACAAATCAGAGACAGAGACATTTTGTGCACACATACAATAATTTTCACACCTATAGGTTATGATATGATCAATAGTGCTAAAAATTAACTGAATAAACAATATCTGATTTTATAAGTTTATTAAGTTTATACTACAGGCTTAAATATGTAATAGACAGTATCTAAACATTGGTCTGTTCTGTTGGAGTTAGAGGTGCTGTAGCAAAGAAGATACGTACGTAACACTCATAATAAGATACGTTAATGTTATTTACGATGGATACACAGGTGGCATCTTTATTAGTGAAGTACTAAATATTTCCTGTTGAAATAGGTTGTGTGTGAATGTTTGATAAGTGGTTAAATATTGAGTACGACCTCCAACAGCACAGTGCATCTTTGGGTGTGTTCACTATGTTAAAATGAATGTGTCTGTGTTCTTGCTTCCCACATGTCAGTCATTGATGTGCATCCAAGTAAGTTTCTTCAAAACTGCACAGCCTTGATATGAGATATTTAGTAAAGTAAAGTAAATTATCTTTAACACATCTCTTTCTGCTTCTCAGGTCCCACAAACAAATCCGTCCCGGATGTCACAGAGAACCCAGAGAGTCGAGTGTTTGTGGTACGTTTTGATTCCCAACACAAATGAAATGATCATATTGCGCATCAGTTATGTTGCGGTATGTGAATTTGTGTGTCTCTGTTTCAACAGGTGTCTGTGGCTGTGGGCCTTGCTGTGTTTACCTGTGTTTTTCTTCTCGTCATGGTTTTGGTTATTAACAAGTGTGGCCAGCGCTCCAAGTTTGGCATTCACCGTAAGTTATTATTTATTTTTCACTTAAACAACCAAAAAAAAAAAAAAAACAATCTGGTGGTCTGGAGAAAGAAGTCAGCTGCTTCACCCTCTAATGACTGTACAGCATCTGTGGCTCGTTGAGACAACAGGTGAGGAGAACCTGTGTGACAAAAGGAATCTGCTGCAGTAGGTGATTTGTCTCGGTCCAGAACCTCCTCTGAACTGGATTGAGCCATAATCAAACGTTCTGCCAGATGATTGTTTCAAATCACAGATGGTTCTGTCAGGCTCTCTGTCAGGAAATGCATAGGAGAGACTGACTAATATAGGATTTCCACTGAGCTGTAACTTTGCACACAGGCAGCCGCTGTGTCGGTCGGGCTAAAGTGCCTTAATTACTGCATGAGAACAGCGGCAGAAACCTCTCTTGGCCACCGCCACGTGGTGAGGGCCATTAAAGAAGATGGATGGATGGAGAAACAGCTAGACGTGATATAGCTCCACTTGGACCACACCCCCCAACACACACACACATCTACCCTTCTCACTCTCAGAGTGCCTAAGTGGGCCTGATTGCCTAAGTGGACCCTGCTCCCTGTTTCCTTCCCTCCATTGCTGAGCTCTCTCTTTGTTGTTCCATTTTCTGCCGTGTTGGACTCTGGGGGTTCTGTGGTTTGCCTTGCTGAGTAGGTTTACAATTTGGGCACCACTTGTTTGGCTAATACGCAGTATAGTCTGGGGTTGCTAACCATTCCTATATGGTCATTTTTTTTCAGTTCAATGTGTCCTGATTGCTGCATGGTTGATGATGGTGATTATTAGAGCTTGTCATCTTCTGTCACCATGGCACCAATAAATGTGAAACTAAGTTGGTAGTGGAGAATGTCGATTCCAGGAAGAGGAAAAATGGGTTCTGAATTGCTTCTTTTGATGGCCACTGCAATCACAAAATGATTGATGGAGACTGATTAGGTGTTACGTATCTCTCACTTTTTTTTTTGTTTGCATCCCTCTGCATTTTATTAGGTTCATCAGTTTTGGGCACAGAGGACGACCTGGCTGTGTCGCTGCGTTTCATGAACTTTGGGACCAGTCCACCATCCTCAGATGAAGACTCTGGTTTATCCAGTTTTGTAGAGAATCCACAGTACTTCTGCGGCATCATCAAGGATAAAGACATGTGTGAGTGTTATTGCTGAGCTTGTTTCACCTTTGCTAATGTTTGAAAGTTTACTAAATCTACAGAATTTGATGTAATGTAAATTCTTTGAAATACAAATAACTTTTAATGCAAAAAGTAAAAAAGTTTCCTCCAGATGTGTTTACCCAGATATTTAAGCCTTTTTCTGTATTTGATGATCAGGTGTCCAGCATATTAAACGGCAGGACATTGTTCTGAAGTGGGAGCTGGGTGAAGGAGCATTTGGCAAAGTCTACCTAGCAGAGTGTGCTAACCTCAGCCCAGACAGCGATAAGATGCTGGTCGCCATTAAGGTGTGTAACTCTTACAGTGCTTCTCAGGACAGTATTTTATTTTATAAAGGTATAAATACTCAAACGCTGTAAAGCTACAGTACTCACTACTACACAGGCTTCAAGAGAACAAGTAGGTAGACTTCCTTAATCTGAAATCACATCCTGTGGTTTTAGAGTGAGATGTCTTTGTTAAAGGAGAGTCAGGTGATTTAATACACAGCTCGTGTTACCAAAGGTTAAAGCAAACCACAGTGAGTAAAAACAAGACGGCGACTCTTTATCATCCCATTAATCAGGAGTTTGCTTTTATCATCACTCGTGTCATGATCAGGGGTGTAGCAAGGAATTCTGGGCCCCGGGAATGAAAACTCAGAGACAAAGAATCCTCACAGTTGTCTGTTATACACCTCACTCTTTGTTGTTTGAGTGTTTAGCTTAAGGCCGATTATCTTCTGCTGGTTTTCTCTCCAGTATCACTTTTTCTTTATGTTCTGTATATTTACACCACTGCACTTCATGATGTTATTAATTACAATATTGTTTTCCTTTGTTTTTTTTTTCTTTGGAAACTGAAAACATGCTTCTTGACCTTTCCTCATCACATGTTTATTTTCTGTTATCTGGTTTTTAGGCTATACGGGGAGATAAAAATAAAAAAAACAGCCCAGATGCTTATAAAAATGTTGCTTGTGTGGTTACAGACTCTGAAGGACGCCAATGAGTCAACCCGGCAGGATTTCCAGAGGGAAGCAGAGCTGCTGACGGTGCTCCAACACCAGCACATTGTGCGATTCTACGGCGTCTGTACAGACGGAGAGCCACTGGCCATGGTGTTTGAATACATGAGACACGGAGACCTCAACCGCTTTCTTCGGTACGTAGAGCGCCGCTACATGAATTAACAGCCAACCTGTCTGTATCTTCTTAGCAATATGTTTAACTTTCCAGCAGTTAATCTGTGTCAGGTTGTTCCTCATGTTCGGGGTTTAAAAGTTGTAGATGTGCAGCAGAGCTCCTGTATCACTGCCTGAGGAATGAAAGTGACTGAAATCAAGACAAATACATTATTGTTCCATTTACACATTTAGTCATTAAGATAACAAGCAAATGAGACAAATATAAGTGTAGTGTGTTTTAAACATGTATTCATTTCATATTGATGTAAATCTGCTTAGTGAATATTTTAAACCTATGATGCTTAAACAGCATCTCTGCCTCGAGCCACAGCGTTTCTACAGTATCAGTCTAACAGGATATGTATTTAAAGGTTAAACCCACTCAGCTGACCTTGGTGAACCATGTGGGCCCGGTGGTCACTCAGTGGAGCTCTGTGTTTAAACTGAAATGCATGAAGCATAAATCATGCTGATGGCAGAGGGAGTCCTTGCTATCGACTGTACAGACTGTTATTGTTGTTATTTTTCCTCCATCTCTGAACTAATCCGATATCTTGAGAAGGGGTTATATAGTAAATTAGTTAATTCTAACACTTAAATTGTTGTGTGACATTGTGACTGAAGCTTGAAAACTTGTTTTTATTTCCACATTTAAACTGTAATTTAACTACTATTTAAATACTTTAATTTAAGTATAGAAACCTGCGAAAGGGAGCTGAAGGACTCATAGAGGACTGAGGCAGTGTTGACCTATTAGAGCTCACTTGGCACCTGGGAAACCATCTGACAGAACTATCAGAGCAGACGCACTTGATGCTGTCTGCCAGGTGTCCTCCACAGGAGACATATTGGGAATGAAACATGCAGAAAAGAAAAAAGATATATGTTCACGAACGGATGGAAATCGCATTTCCAGCAGACAGAATGGGTGAAACGTCTGAGGGCCCCCACAATGCAGCTGCTTTCCCACCCTGCCACCTGCCTTCTAAACTAATAGTGACTGTATAGACAGCTTCCTTTGTAAGGAAGGGACAAAGTGGAGAGGAGAGATATTAGGATGGATGGAGACACATCATCTGTGATTTGCTCATTTAGGCTGCAGTTAGACGTGAGAGTGGGTGTTTATGATCCACAAGAACAACTGAGAGTCAATGTGCTCTGGATCTCTGAATTGCATTATTGCAAATCAATTGTAGGCATGTTACAAGCCTTATGTTTTCTATTAAGCGTCATTGTTAAATGGCTTAATTATGGCGTGGTCACACTGACCATGTCTGTAATGCTCTCAAGAACTCATAACTGTCAGAAGTGCTCAATCTGCAGATTGAATGCTGAGGTCGTTGTCCTTCAGGTCACCCAAGGTTGATGCCATAGTTACCAACATAGTGAGAAACCAATCCACAGAAGAATAGCACATTATAGCATGTTCTGTTCTTTGAAAGAAATATATTCATACAGTCGATTTTGCACTGCACGGAAGAGTTCAAATCATGCTGGAAAGAGAACCAAAATAGGTTTAAACGATTATAATACCACCGCACTGAAAATATTCTGTCTACTCAAAAACCCATTTAAAAGCTGTTTTTAACCTATCTGGCTTCTGACCTCTTCAAGGACAAAGATGTCCTTGATCGTGTTTCAAATGTCTATGATTTGTTATCCGTTCCACCAAAGAGAGAATTCCCACTAACCTTACCAGATGGTTTTATTTATATAATAAGGTTGTGGTCATCAATTTTGTCTACAAAAAGATAAAAAATAATAATTTGTGCAGCAGAACTTTTTTATATCCCTCAAATCCCATTATTTGTCTACTCAAACAGAGAGGTCGAGCCATAAAGTAGGTTAGAATCACTGGTAGGTAGGTTAGACTTTATATAAAGCATTAAGAACTTGCAGCCAGCTACAACAGAAATTTGCTTCTTAGCATTTTACTCAAACTAGTAAACTGTAAACATCCTATTCAATAATAAAATTATGAAAAGTAGATGTGTAATGATCCAAAAACACTCACATGTCTCTTGTGTCTTTAGAGCTCATGGTCCTGACGCTCGTATTCTAGAGGAGTCAAAGATGCCCCCACTGGGTCAGCTCACTCTGCCCCAGATGCTGCACATTGCTGCCCAGATCGCCTCGGGCATGGTATACCTGGCATCGCTGCACTTCGTCCACCGCGACCTGGCTACACGCAACTGTCTGGTGGGGGAGGGCCTGGTGGTGAAAATTGGAGACTTTGGGATGTCACGAGACATCTACAGCACAGATTACTATCGGGTAAGTGAGCTGAAAATATAAGACAAAGCTTATTTTAGCGGGTTCCAGGACAAATCTGTGACCGTCATTGAGTAGCCCAGACTAATCTGTGGAGATAATTGAAGATGACAGTTCCCAGACACTCCGCTTCCAATCTGAGTTTTTTAGGATCTGTCAAAAAGTGAGAAGCTTTAAAGACTTACCTATGATAGCTTGAAGCTGTAATTGCTGCCAAAGAAGCTTCTATCTAGTACTGAGGGGTGTAAATACGTTTCTGAATGAGAGCTATCATTGTTTGATTTTAATTACATTTGCAAAAATATTGAAAAAAAATAAAGTGTTTTCACTTTGTCATTATGACTTATTGTGTATAAAATGATGTAAAAACATTTGTTTCTTTTCTTCTGAGAGTTACTGTTTATGAGCCACAACTACTTTAAGACTATATGTCTGCATTTACCATGATTTCTGCTTCCAACCAAAAAAAAAAACTGAGATTCAAGACGCTCACCAGCAGCTTGTTTTGGAAAAGCAATGTGAGTTTCTCTGGATAGTTTTCTGACATCAGCAGAAACAGTCTGACTTAATTTAGTTTGTCACTAAAAAGTCTAATTATGAAACGTTTAAGCCATAAACACATTTATTAGCTTTAACCCAGGTCAAATGTGCATTCTTGGCATATGAATATTGAGAACTGATCTGTGTTACTGCACGATTTGTCCTTAGTTTGCACACATAAAGTTTCACTCCGCTCTTGTCACTGAGAATGTTTTTCATGCTTCAAAAAATTGAAGCTTAGATTATCTTGTTGAATCTACTGGCAGTAGGTCCATTTTCTTTTTTGCAGTGAATTAAACTACTATAAATTGAAGCAGTAAAAGCAGTTTTTGTCCAGAATGTCCTGAATGGCCTCAGACTGATTTCAAGCTGCTCTTCCAGACAGTTATACTGTGGATAGTTCAAGGATGAACCATAATAATGGGAATCTTTTTTGAAATTTGGTTAAAATATGTCTGTGTTTAAAAGGTACGGCATGTCTACTTAAATTCATCAACAAGGTTTACCTTGACATTTCCATTTTGCAGTAATGATAAAAATACTTCGCATTCCCTTACATATTCATTTATATTGTATCTGGAGTGCATACATACATTTTCTTGTTTTCCTCCTCAGGTGGGTGGACGTACGATGCTGCCGATACGCTGGATGCCTCCAGAAAGCATCATGTACAGGAAGTTCACCACGGAGAGCGACATCTGGAGCTTCGGCGTGGTCCTCTGGGAGATCTTCACCTATGGAAAACAGCCCTGGTACCAGCTGTCCAACAGTGAGGTGGGTTAGAAGAGAAACTTATTCAACACGCATGTTTCCAGTATGAGTGTATCCAGTCAAACGAATCAAACAGCCCATATATCACCACATGTAAAAGGCCTGTTCACCCAAATTCTAAAAATTGTTTTGACTTCTTGTGCTATACAACCATTGTGAAACTTTAGATTTTATTTATTTTCTTTGTCTTTCTGATTCGAAGAGAATAAATAGTATATAGTTTGCCGTGCTGCTCAAAACACAAAGTTTTTTCCTCTGAATAATTCCCAGCAGCTTTCATTGAAATTGATGTTTCTTTAGTTTAAAGTTCTAGTTTAAATACTGTTTTCTACAAAGACAATTATATATTTATAACATATGAAAAAAATAAATATAGGTTCATAATGATATAATGTATAATGCTGCACAGGCAATAGTCTGCACTGTGTGATTTTACCTTTTTTTCCCCTTTAAATATGCAATGCAAAACCTTTAATAGTTTTTTTACAGTGTGGCATTAGTACTTTTACTGAAGTAAAGGAACACTTCCTCCACCACCTGCTTTCATATAGCATGCAGAGCAAATCATTTTCATAGTCGTAGATGCTTCAGTATATACGTTGCTAAAGTTTTCCACTGCTCCGCAGTCTTAAACTAATCAATAGGTTCATAGTAATTAAGGGCAGTCCAGTCTAGCCTTTTCAACTCGAGCACCAAGAAGTGGGACTCCATTGTGACCACAGCGGTGCTTTTACAGGCCTAAACCCTCTCTCCTTTCAAGAGAAGGGTAGATCATTTTTCCCTTGCACTCAATTCTAATCTCATTGGCTTTCATTTTTGTCCAGGGCCAATGAGCTCTAACCTCGTTAAACTAATCTGTCTCGGCCAATGAGAGACAGGTGAAATTATCATGTTGCCTAAACACACAGTGGTGGAGATAAATCATCCCAAAACACAGACTCTGCACACTGTACGACAGAAGCCATTTTGGGCAGCTGTTACAAGCCTTTTTGTTTAGCTGCGAGTCTGACTGACGGGCCATGGTGGCGTGAAGTGGCTCAGCGCTGACAGGCCTCTTCTGTTCATTGGATCAGGCCAAGGTTAACAATGCCGAAGAGATTGAGTCACTAACCCTTCGAATGGAGAGCTCAGTGGAATCCTCTCTCTCATCCTCGACAGTGATTTATTCACTGAGCAGCAAGAGTGTGTGAACTCAATCAATCATCGCAGCCATTAGTGTCTGCGCTGGAGGTTATTCATATTTTAGCTGCTCTCATTTGTCACAAGGTTCAATAAAAGCATGAATGATCATGGCTGTGTTTTATCAGCTTAGAAATATTGTGTTTGGGATTTGGTGGAGATCAGATCACATGTCAATTTATGCAGAAAACCAGGTAACTGAAAATAGTTGACATACTTTTTCTTGCATCAGTATATTCACGAGTTGTTACCTGGTTTAGTTTAGTTTAGTAACTACCACGATTTGACTTTATTAGTTACCTTTTAAATTATTGATTAAAATAGTCCTGTTGAATTATTATTATGCAACTATTACCCCATCACATTGTTACTAATTAATACTACCCCACTTCCATTACCTTGTAATTACCTAGATATTAACCTGCTATTAACCCACTATTACCCTGTTATTTCAGGAAAATTGCTACTGCTAACTCTCTGTAATTTAGACTCATATATAAGATCTTAGGTATTACATATAAGGCTCGACACAGTGAAGCCAGAGTATGTATCTGAACTACTGTGTCTCTGCAGAAACCTGCAGTCTCTCGGGTCAGATAACCAGTGCCTTTTAGATGTTACCAGGCTCTGACTTCAAATGAAAGGAGACATTTTCAGACAGAGTGCATTTTCTGTCTATGCACCTAAACGTAGCTTTTCAGTGTTTGATCATTCAACTTAATTAGTGTAAAAAAAAAAAAAATTATGTTCTCTTGCTTTTCTGGGTGGAGAGTTTACATTTCTGATGTTTTTTATTGTTTGATGCCTTTTGTTTGTGAAGCAGTTTGTGACATTTGCTCTGAAACAGGATGTATAAATGCATTTTTGCTTGCTTACTTAACGTGTATGTTTAGTACTGTACATAGTCCATTACAGAAAGAAACAAACAAAAATAAGATTTCTGCCACTGCTTCAATATAACAGCTGAATCGAATTCCATCTATGGGACTCACAGTTTAGAAAAAATGAATTAGAGAAAACAACAACAACGTCTCCTCCAAAGAACAGTGTCCCTGTTACTCTACATAACTAGCAAACATTTTTAAAGACCATTTATTTAGGTTGAAACATGTCCCAAACTGGATTTTCAGTGACAGAGTCAAAAATGCTGCTAGCATGGATTGCAGACTCTCAAAATCTATAAAATGCCCTAATGATAAGTGTTTAGTCTGAAGTGTGAAAATACTGTACTGAGCACGTGAAATATGGCTAAAACACAACATATAAAAAGGTCATTATTTTGATTCCTACGTCAACAGGCCATCGAATGCATCACACAAGGACGGGAACTGGAGAGGCCGCGCACTTGCCCCAAAGAGGTGTACCTTCTGATGCAGGGCTGCTGGCAGAGAGAGCCCCAGCAGAGGATGGTCATCAAGGACATCCACAGCCGCCTGCTCGATCTGGTCAAGAACCCACCGGTTTACCTAGATATCCTGGGCTAGCGGGATGAAGAACCAACCAGGGAGAAAAGATCAGAGGCTGGGGAGTTAAAGCCTCTTCTTTTAATTTGATTCTTTGACTTACTTTCTAGCCTCGGTGCTCGATGGACAGCACAAACAGTCTGCAGCAACCTTTCTGCTTCGGTTTCGCCTCATCCCGGCTCGACCCCGAGCCCTGTTTACTGCACTGTTGTTCTCTGGAAACCTGTCAAATGTTTACCAAAGTGTTTCATTTTACCTGAAGTGGGAACGGCCTGATGAAGGGACATGCATGGATAAGTGTTGAAGTAACAATAAATGGGCTTTACATGGGAATACAAATTCAGATAACGGCTTGTCAAGGATTTTGGCTCGAGCTGAGCTGTGGTACATTTTATACAACTATACAGCTGACATTTGTGTTGGAAGGCAATTAGAAATTCAAACAGATGATTAGAGGAGAGGGCACTTCATGAGTCAAAAGTGAAAAGCAGTTTTACAGCTTTGGGTACAGCAGACAGACATTTGTACTCGGAGTTTTGATATGGGAGGTTATTTAAAGGCTCTCAGTAAATGTATATAAGATATCCAAGTTGTAAAATCTAAACCTTTGAAAGCTTGTTTGTTTCTAATGTGTCAAATCCTATTGTATTATATAATTATTTTTCAAAAACAAGAACAAAATGTCATATTAGCCATGAAAGTGTTATGGTGTATTAGCCACTGTGTTTACATTTAATGTCAGGTTTGTTGCTGAATGATAAACTTTGACCTGTGTCTGACCTGTGAGACTCACTCAGGAGTGGCTTTTGTACAAATTAGCAATGTTTAATATTCTACTGTAACGACCTTCAAAATCAAAGCACTGCAGTGAAATCTGGTACGGGGGGCCAAGATGGTGGGAAGGTGACACTGAGATGATTTTTAGAGGTAACAGATGGATTGAAAGGAGTGAAAATCCAGCAGGAGAGGGACAGATGGCACTGAAACAGAGACTGGAGGTGAGGCCCCCACCATGGAAAAAAAAACAAAACAACCTCAACCAAAGGGAGTATTTATCAAGTGGAAGACTGTACAAACCACTGCGATGCCTTTAAGTGTAAATACTGAATGTACATAATCTGTATTAATTACCAAAAATATATCTTCGTGTATTGTTACTTCAGCACTTTGTATATTGTCTGCCCTTAAAAATAAACAAACTTAATTAAAATATTGCTGCAGTGTGCACAGGAGCATCCCTCAGCATCAGTCAATCCATCATTATGGTGTGCTTCAGAGGGAACAATGATTTGGGCTGCCTTTCTGTACTTAAAGGTAGACATCTTAACAAGGCTATTCAAGAGCTTTCTATTATTTTGACAAACTAATCAGCAACCTGCGACGTCTCCACGGGATGCTCAGCAGACGGTTATTGAAAAGGAATAATCAAGTTTCATATTGCCTTACCGCCGGCCCTCCAGCAAACAAACACCCTCCAAAACCAAACCCCTTTTTCTCTACCTCACACCACCCTCCCTCTATCACTCTGTATGCAGAGCATCTCCAGGGAGTGGTAATGGATTGTGAGTAATGCTATCATCCCTTTCTCTGTCTCTTTCTCTCTACCTCCTCTGGTGTACCGGGGGAGATGAAAACACTTGGAGGACTCATGTCTGGCTCATTGTTTCTTCTAGTGTCTACAAGCAGATTCTGGACAGATAGGATTAGTACACTCTGTAGTTTTTGTCCCTGTTATCCTTAAGGGCTCCATTTGTGGTTTCAGAATGAACCTTTTTAATAAGCACTCGAGTCTCTAGCCAGGTTAGATAAGGAATACGGCTTTAATAACAGCTGGAAATGAAGACATTTTTTAAATGGAACTACAGTGGGAAACTTTCCCTTTTTAATCTTCCACCTCATTATTAATGCGTGTGTATACAGGATATTGATTTCTTATGGTAATCATTTCTTCTATGTAATGGCAGCACAGGTTCATTTTGGTCTGTGTCTACTGCTAATAATAAACCACTCTGTTGACAGATGACAGTTGAGTAGGAAAATAATTCTTGCATATTTAAACTATTTGAGTCAAACTGTAAAATAAATAAATGAATAGAAATTGTGAACAACACACTGACACTGAAAATAAGGCTATCGATATCTAATCCCAACTGTTTTCCCAACTTATTTCTCCTAAAATTTGTGTGGAGTAAGACACGCGTAATTTCACATAAGCTTCTTTCAAAGAATTTTGTAGAATCGAATAAAAATGTCGGACCTATTTTTTGACCCAGGATATTGCCCCCTTAAATAAAGCAGCAGGTCTCAGTTTTAGGAAAATTTAAAAAACAGTATTAAGACTGAACCTTGGACCAGTTTTTGAACATTTTTTGTATTATGTTTTATGAAGTCTTTCAACAGTTGTTTTTTCTACAGATAATCTCTGGGGATTCACACTTTTCACTTGATTCACACACACACTCCCCCCCTAAATCTGATCACCAGGGAGGAATGACAGAGGATACACTCTTGTTGTACAGCTCTGCCCTCTGCTGGTCGCTCACATTCTCTCTCTCTCTCTTACACACACACACACACACACACACACACACACACACAGGTTGATGTTTATCAAAGAAAAGACAATAAATGAATATTTTGCATGTTTGTAAATATAGACACGGTGACAAGTTACATATTTCATGTCGAGTAAATGATTAGTCAGTCAACACAAAATTGTTGAATATTGTTGCGGGATTTTATGCACAAACCAATCAAGAAAATAATCAACGACGTAACTGATAATGAAACCGTTAATTAGTTAGTAAAGGATTAGGACTCTACAGCGCATGTCAGCTAAAATTAGGACAACTGTAATTGTAAGAAATTGTTGTTGATCAAGGTGGAACAAATGTGATCCAGGTTTTAAGACATTTGAAATTATTCCAGTGGCAAATATTACATTTACAAAAGGCTTAATTTATTACACAAGCCTAGTAGAACAAGTAGCAAATTACAACTTTTACACAGCAAAGAACATATAAGTATTTATACACTGTAAATGCAGTTGTCATTTCTTTTCAAAACAAAAATCAAGCTTTATATCAAAAGAAACAGACAAAAAAACAAAAGAAACGTTTTTAAAAGCACCAAAAACTCTTTCAAACCCTTCTTTTTTTTTTTTTTACACCAAAAAATCCTTGTTGTATCAAGCTCGCCTTTGCTCTCCGTTTCACGTTATCAAACATTCTTTATTACACTGAATTTGTTTGTTTTTTTAGTGTATCACAAAAAAAGTGCCCAGTTTTCCTGATAAGTACATTCTGCATCTGCATGAGGAGTAAACCTGAAAGGTTTGCACAACAGGTAGCCTTCAAGATAAACAGTGATCTGGTCTGGATCTGTAATTCAGAATTTGGTCAGAATAAGTGTAACTGCGAGGCAACATCAGCATTGATCTAACTTGTGTGGAAGCTTCAATGCTCAGCAACTGTAGGCACCTTACGTCTGAGAATGACTGAGATGAAGGAAAAACAAAACAAAACGGCAGCTTAGAAATAAATTTCTAACTAGTTTGGGTCGATATCAGAGAACCACATCAGAAGCCAGTAATGATGCCATTCCAAGAATCAACAGGGTCAAACTGAGGATCGCTGTAAGATGATGACTGTAGAGCAAAACAAAAATCGATCAATGCTCGGCACGGGTGGAAAAGAGTCATGAAAGCCACGATGAGGGCCTATATCTGACTGTGACATAAAGAGCAACTTTTATATTGTGCACACTAACCACACACTAACCACACTAAAATCTGCAACAATAGTCTAATACATAAAGTGTGTGTGTCTGCGTGTATGCTATTTGTGATTTTACACATTCACTCTGCCTCCGACATTTCTACTTTAGCATCCAACATGGACCTATAACACACCTCATTCCCACTATCACATACATTTTCCCTCTTATTAAACTCTCTACCAACACAATACATTTGTGTAAGTGTTCGCCACGTGTGTCCTGCGGGTTGTGTGTAAGAAATAAAGGTAGAATTAGGTGTAAATGTGTCCCATTAAATGCCTTAAAATATGTTTTATACATATGAGCCTTCCAAGCTCTTGGTCAAGTATTATTAGCTCTACTGACGTCTGTACCTGCTGCATGTTAGTGCTACAACAGATGTTTAGTAATGTGACAGTGTAAACAGTACATGTTTGCCAGTCTCTGAATAATATGCTGTGCATACTGTCCTGGTACGGCAGCTATGACAATATTATTAATGAATTACCTACTTTATGCAGCTTATCAAGTCATTGTTCTCCAATATAAAGTACTTAAAGATAACTTAGGTACTCTGGATCAGTGTTGTTTTTTATTATAGTTATTCTGCATCATTTCACAATATGATCTTAAAATATTCACCAATTAATAATTTCCCTATTTGTTAAATAAAAAAGGGACATCACACATCAGTTTCCACTTACAATAATATTAAATGAAAAATTTAATAAAACATGAAAATGCAGATTTATTATGATAAAAAACTTTTTTTTACTATTAAAATAATCTCTCTGAACACTTGTCACTTGTTTTAAGGCTCTACTGTGGTGAAAAATAACTTGATAAGATTCTTTCAGGATGAACCATTAATGTATTAGTTAAGTTTAGTTAGCTTATGTATAGTGATATAGATCCTCTATAATGAAACTACAGAAACACTCTTTTTCCTATTTTTGCACCTAAACGCAATAAATATCATATTTCTATAAACAGAAGATAGTTATTTTAGTGGTAAATGACTCATGGAACCAACAAGATAATTAAACTATATATAGAGTCGTACTGGTTTCTTATACCATATTTCTATAACACCAGAATACTCCTGTGTTTACATGTCTTCAGATTATGACTAAATATACTTCTGTCTCACAGTTTAATTCCACCGAAAGCTACACCACAAGTGCTCAAAATTTGAATCTGGACTGGAAATGTGCAAATACTTAAAAAGTAGAATTTAAAGCACAGATTTTTTTTTTTTAAGTGCAATTGTACATGATAGATAATTAAAATTGATCTTATGATATGTGATGGAAGAACAAGAGAAAATGGTCCTATTTTCCCAGAATATAAAAATTGTTGAATATCTTCAGGGGGCATGAGGCCGCTATAGCGCTGCCATGGAAACGCACCGTTATAAAAATGGTACCTGTCTTTTAATCACTGCTGCACACTGTAACATTTTTTCCCCATTGAGGGAAGATTGTGGGGTTTATAATAAGGCAGGCAATCAGGAAGAGAACCACACTGGCCTGCAAATCAATTCCAGTCAGTGCAGAGTGGAATCAATAGGTGGATATATAAGTGCTGCCAATCCAATCTGCATTATATTATGTAGAGTTGAATAAGGGTTGTCTGCGCTGCTTTATACATAGAACAACCACACAAACCATACAGTACAGTTAGAAGGAACATTTTCAATACATCCATACTTAGGTAATGGAGATGCTGGCCTAGTTAATACAAAAAAAGCATCATTAACCCAAAAATATAATCCCTGCCAACTGTAACCTTAAATGCTTCCAGTTTTCAACTTTCTAGTGTCAAAGCTGTGGTCTACAATAAGGCACTTATGTGTTGTGTTATTAGCTCGTGCTACCTTCACGGCATTTTGAAAGCACACTTTAAAAATAAGTTAAACAGAAACACGTATACATGCATTCAGCCTTTCACATGAGCTTAATGTAACATTAAAAAAAAGGCTGAACAAAACTGGGTCCTCAGCTTCTGTGTAAACAGTTGAACACACACTGTGTGTAACAATGCTCTAGAAATTCTTTAGCACTGAACACAGTGTATCAAAAACATTATATCTGAATTATAAAACCATTGGTGTTAAATGAGCACTAATGTAAAATGTTAATAGTGATCTCTCATGGCTGAGACAAACAGCCCAAACCTTTCCTTTGGAAAGTGAATTAGCCATTTCATGGCTTTAAGTGGAAAATACTCCCTCACTGTTCCTTGCACTCACAAGATGTCATGTGCTGTCTCGAGCTGCGGCAGGGTTTCCACAGCAGCGGGGCACTGAAAATGGCAATGACACCTAGGTTGAGGATGAGGCTGATGAAGAACACCCCCACGGTCCCCATTAAGGAAGGCACCACTCCGTGGGCCACAAGCCATGCCTTCCGCGACACCATGTCTGCTATTACACCCTCCATCTGGAAGTGGGTCCCCACCACCGCGCTCACGTGGAAGAGCTGGTGGCTGTGGCCTTGTGAAGGAAAACAAGATTCAGTTAGTAAAATAAAGAGGTAGAGCTAAAACTTATTATTAACAAATACTTCGATGAGTTTCAGCCTTAGTCTTAGCCAATAAAACTGCGAATCAGTCATAAAAACAGCATTTTAAGTTTGAAGCTTATTAAATTCTTCTGCACATAAGCTTAATTTTGTGTTTAATATCGTCTTAAAATAAAAAGATTGTGTACTTGTACTGCTATTTTTGTACATGCAATGATGAGCTCATAGAGTATGACAGATTATTAGATCTTAAAATGACAATATGAACACAGAACATCAGAAAATGAGGATATCTAGAAACAGAGACTTGTTTAAAACCTTTAGTGGAGCTTAAACAGCTGTTCATTAAAAAGAGACTGAAAAGAGATTCTGAAGTTCTTAGGTTAAGATAGTTAAGTTCTATGATGTATCTCAGCCATGTGAACTACTGTTAGGGAGCTATTTTTAACATTATTATTAAACCATGTGCTCTTTTCTTCTGCACAATGCAGCTCTTCCTCTGTATTCACAGAAAAAGCATGTGAAGCTCTGGCTTTTTACAGACAATGAAACCTGTGTGAAATTCCACTAGAATAAACAAAACAATACAATAATCAAAAAACAGGCAGAAATAGTTTGTATAAGTTTACATGATATTAAATCAAAAGCCTGCTTGAATTTCAACTGTTGTTCTGTACTAACAGTCCAGCAGACAGATGAGAAACACTGAAGAACAGGTAAAGAAAAGGTGAAAAAAAAAGCTACAGTCTCATGTAGAAACATACTACAAATATACTGTTCAGTTCAGTATATAATTTGGACATCACCAGCAAGTGTTACACTGTACATGTTCTTTCTTAAACTTTTGAATTAGAACCTAGAAGCTTCACAGTGAAAATGTGATGTGCAGCTGGGGATAGATGTGCATTATGATATGCTTTCTTATTCCAAAGTGACACAATCACAGTCATTTCCCCTTAGGATTTCATAAATGATCTGTGTACTGTATTCTGTACATAGCCAAACAAGCAGGCTACAACCTATAACACTATCACTGAAGGACGTACCAAAGTAGTCAAAACAGCCTGGGGCCAACCTCTCTGGGAGGTGGGCAGTAAACAGGAAACAGGTGAGGAAGGCAAAGAGGAGATGATAACAGTGATTAGACAAAGCATCGCTGGGACTGCAGCTTTCCCCGCAGCACACAAGGATCTGCACACATAAAAACAAAAGTAAAAATATTCAAGAAGAAAAAAGAGATCAACATCTTTATGCTCTTTAAAAGTAACGGACTGAAAATGTCAAAAGATGCCACAACTTTAAGAGGTTATCAGCACTGACGGTTACAGCTTTGTTCAGACTATTTCTGACCTAGCTATGGACAGAAATCCAGCAAGTGATTTGCATATTACACAAACTAATCTTAGCGATTGAGGAAAATAATTGATGGCTGCAAGATATTTGTATTAGATTTAGAAGGAGATCAGTTTCACACTTGGGGAGCCAGAATCGTGCTCAAAGTATTAAAGCCTGGCACCAATCGGATCAGAGCTTTTACATAATAAAACAAACACAAAAACAAATTCAGTTGCCTTTGCAAAATGCAGTAGTTTTTTTGGAATTATGGCTTCAAATACTGTTGTAATATGTGGATTAGAGCAGACCTGAAGCACAATAAAAACCGCTGCTAACACTCTACTAACCCTGTAAACAAGAGGAGTAGTGTCAAATATGAATGGTACGACAAAGGCTGCTGTCCTTAGAACTTTGCTTTTCTGTGGAAACTGCAACTCCACAAACCTGCAGAGACAAAAAGGACAGTAATAACCTGACAAGTTAGTTTTTCTGTCTCAGTACAGGACAGCCTGCAGCTGATTATATAATCACTGTTGCTATGCAGGCTAAAGAGCCTTTAATCATCTTACTCAATGACCTTAGCATTAGACATTTCAGCACTGGCAGAGCTGCAAAGAAAAAACGCTATTTCCCTAGAATATCACGAAAGGCAGACGATCACTGATTGCTGACTAGATCACTGCATTAATCACTTTTGCATTAGATTCTTTAAATTAAACAATTTTTGTTTCACAAATAAAAAGCATGTGTTCATGCCTGCCAACAAAAGACATGCAGTTAGTTATACAGGATATTCCTGTTTTCTCCTGCCACTGAACTGTCACTGTGTCTTTATTTTAGTTTTGGCTAGTCTTAATTTACTAGCCAAAAGAGTTTGTGTCACATGATGGTGTCAATGCCTTTTCCAGAGGCTTCTCCATCCCAGCAAGAACTCAAGTTTTGGCAAAAACACTCAAAACATGTGTTTTCCTGCAATTATTTTACATAAATCAAATGCTCCTGCAGCTATCTGCATTCAAGACAAAAGTGTTAACATATGCTTTCAATACTTGAAGCCTGTTCTTATGCAAGCCTTATGTTAAAGGGAAGTTTTATGTTTTATATCCTTGAAAACATTTATTTTCTATGCTAGCCTGGGGGTACAGGGAATGTTCACAGCAGCTTCTTACCTGGAATAGCAGGATAGGCTGGTACAGAACAATGTGTTTCCAATAGCAATGGGGACAAAATGCTGATGGAGCAAACTGTTTACCCAGCAATCTGGCATGACATAGTATCCATAGCTTATGGCACAACCTGGGCAAAAACACAGAACATTAAAGAAATCTTAAGTTACTTTGACCTGAGATGGTTTTAGGGTTAGAGTAAAGTGAAGAGTGAAACTTCCTCTCTCTACTGCTTGAGGATAAAAGTGTCTGTGTGAGCAGTATTAGTGAACATATTTGTGTATACATCATTTTATCTGTAAACGTTGTTTTTTTGTTTATCGTGATGGTCTCTTGAGAGCAAGATTTACTGACAAAAGGATAGTGCTGTTAGTGAGGGGAAAAATGCAGAACAAGAGAAAAAAGCACTTGCCCATTTATTCAGGTGACAGTTTGACAATCCAGGTGAAAAATGTTGCAGTCTACAGCTAGGGTGTATTTTCTACAATAACCACTGGAGGTCGCTACAGTAGAAAAATAACTATTTAAATTTTAACACAATGTGGCTTTTGTGTTTCTTTGTCTTTAAATTAATGTAATATACTGTAAGTAGTGTTTGCATTTCCATAGCTTATTTTAAATAAAAAGAGATGTTAACGTGAAAGCTTTGTGAAGCAGTGGAACAATTAGAAGACTAGCAATCAAAAGAAACACAGTGTAGATGTTATCTTCGTCCCTAGGGAGCATCTGTTGTATTGTGTGTTTAAATAGAATCCTCATATCAAAGCTTAGCCCTTGACTGCAAAACTTGTCCTATAGTTTTAGATCTGCATAGACAGCCTCCTCCCCTGTGGCTCTTATCTGACACAGACTTTTAAACAATGAGCAAATCTTAGCATTAAGAATTTGTGCTAGATTGAGGATCAGCATGCCAAGGGACACATCATATTGTAGAGTCCTCAGTTAAGGTTTGTTAGTGTTTTTCTGCAGGAATTATTGAATATATATAATGCACATATCATTAACATGTATGTAAGAGAAATACACTATAATCTGGCATGTGCACACAATACATGTAGTAAACTTAAACTACAGTCTTTTTTGATTGTAAAAGGTCGTGTGCAGACACAGCAAATCTGTAAATCACATCTATATATTTTTGAAATAACTGACAGCATATGCAGCAAGAACAAGTTTTCCAGATAAACTCTTGTAAGAATTTTTTTGTACACGCTTTTTGTTCAGTTTTGGTGAAAGTATTCTGTAAAGGTCGGTGAGCAGTGACAAGGAAATATCATTCATAGGAGAAATAATTGTGAGGCCAAACAAAATTTGTCTGGGGTACAGATAAAAAAAGGAAACCATTTCTCAGGAGACATTCTTACATGTGGTAGAAGATTATATGGAAATCTGACATACTATGATCTCATGTAGCTGACAGTCATGGCTATAATAAAAAGCAAATAGATGCATTTGCCAGGCAAACAACATGAACTATTACAGCGAATAAAAATATTTTGTGCCTTGGCCTCCTTAAATGTATCATGTAAACCTTCTTGCTATTAGAGGGTTATGATCAACACCCAAAAAATAAGCTAATTTCATCTAAAATTGGTTGGACATTAACAGTAATTATGGTCAGGTAGTAAGATCATTATTAGTTATTTAGTTTAGTTTATTTTTATCAGTATTTTCATATTTTAATAAGAAACATGAGCTGAGTTTAAAGCTTGCTGAGACAGGTTAGTTTTACCCTAATGATGATGTGATTTTGCAACAGTAATCATATTACACGGTTAGTTGTACAACAGTCCAACTTGAAGCTATAAAAACTCCTGTCGGATTGGGTGAACAAAGCTTATCCTGCGTGTCTAAATAGTTTATGTTTAGTACATTTAAATCATAATGAAATTCAGAGAAGTTTGAAAGTTCTCCCTCTCACTTTCCCTGAGCATAACAAAAATGACCCTCTTGACCTCATACAGTTAACTAGGAACTAATAAAAAATATTTTAAAAAATGCATATTATGTATTAAACATCTTTAACAAACAGGAGCATGAAGCATTTGTTGTAGTGTTTTGCCTTGCTCAAGGTGCTCCTGATCCCTAGAGTTCTGCTGGAAAACCAAAATCTCTCTTACCCAGGCTATAGAGGCTGAGCGCTCCATAGTCAAAGAAGTAGCAAATGTGACGGGATTCTGCAGACATGGTGCTGAAGGTGTGTGCACAGCTGGAGGTGAAGGGGTAAATACAGATGAGCAGCATGTACACCAGGAGGGGCCATGTGTAGCTATCGGTCAGGAAGTTCAGAGTGGAGCAGAGGACGCAGAAACGCCAGAGGAAGTACCTGGAAAATATTTTTTTTTCTCTTACTGCAGTGCAATAACTTCACATTGAGAATAATTCAGTTCACAACTGCTTCTCTCTGAGTCTCACACTCTTCAAAGATGTTGTACTTGGGCCATTGTGGCATCCCTGATGTGTATTTTAATTCAGATTTTAATTACTAAGTATTTTAATAACTTTTGGGATCCTGCCTCAGTTTTTTCCATGCCTATGGAAAAGTATGTTTTATCCATGTGTGTTTATTTTCTCTCCAGAGTGGACATGAGACCACTTGCCAAACTGGCAGGACAAAAGCTGAGTGCCAAATATGCCATTTGAAACTAGTCTACCATAGTGACACAACTAGCATGAATGAAAATAGAGCAATAGGCTATTTGAGAGACACAACAAAAGTGCAATCTGGTCCACTTGCATGGTGCAAGCAAAAGAGCGACTGTTACCCTGAACCCTGACTTTGTATAACAACACATTATGAATTAATGCTCCTTGCACACAACACGAAGAGTTTATATTTTAGGTTTGAGGCTTATTGAGCTTACAATCTGATTTCGAAATGTTTGGTTTATTATATTGAAAACATTTTTTTAACTGAAGCTCCAGAGTCAAAAAAATAATATGTAGACCTGCCCTAAGTATAACAAACAGTATATATCATATCATGGAATGATGGATTCAGCATGAATATAGTTATATGTTCAGGTGCTGGTGAAATTGTCCATAATGGTCACTTATATGTCAATTATAAAAGCACAACAACTGTGTTAACTGAGTTAATGTGAGATATTTTTTTCATTCAACAGAAAATTTCTTTACTCTGGGAAAATGTCTGTTTTGGTACAATGACACAACAGTAACACATAAAACCGCAGCCTAGAAAGTTGATTCTGTTTATCTGGACATCTTTCTCAGTGGAAGATACTGAGGCCATTTATGTAAAAAAAAGGAAAACCACGGCCCATTGTTAGTCAATAGTGCTAGTTTTAGTGATTATGCAAAGGTACTGTTCATAAGGTCGGGGAAACGTATGTCCCACTGAAAACCTTTGTCCAGCATATGTAAAATAGGCACATTAAATTAATGTGACAAGAAATTAAAGTTCAACACTTTCCATGCTGTTGCACCTACCATGTTGGTAGGAAATGGGTCCAGATGTTGATTGTCTCATTGTTCATCTGGAAGCTGCTGAGGACACAGTCTAGCGCAGAGCTCCGCGGGTGACGGTATCCAGAGATGATGCTATCCTCCCTGAACACCTGACGGCCAAGCAGACAGTCCAGGTAAGGAATGAGATGGTACAAAACCTTGTTGATCCCTATGAGGATAAAATGGCTCCTCATATGCTTTCAATAAGAATCAGGAGCTCACAGAGGGTGTGCAGAGCAACACCTTATTCATGGCCTCACGCAACTGAAACTGCAAAAAGTTTTATATGCTCATGACTTATGCTCTAATGTTACTTTGAATGGATTTGAGAGTTTGAAATAAAAACACCACAACAGCTGATTTTCAATATCTTACATAAATAGATAACATTAACAAACGTTTTTGACAGAATGCCCCTTAAATATGACTGAAAATGTCCCTGTCAGTGCTTTCTGTGTGTCCATCATAATGTATTTAAATTATTTTGGACTCTACCTTGACCTAGAAGGTTCCTGGATTGAAATCCACTGCTTCAGCTCTTTCCAGTCTACCTTCCTAGTTATTATTGACATTTATTTTTAGGAAACGTTGAAAATCTATTTCCTTGGGCCACAATGTCTCAGGCCGGGTCTGACTAGATATGCTAACAAGGAAGACACAAAGATAAACAAAGATGTAAACATTGTAAACATTTTCCCAAGCAGGGAAGACTGAATATCAACTTGCCAGTATTAACAGACTGTAGTAGAGTAAATCGCAAGTTATGGCTTATGACTTTCACGTCCAATTGGAATTTTTCAATATGTTTTAAAAATGAAAGGGGTTGCATTCATTCAGTGCATTAATCTAAAACCTACTCACTATGCCGGTAAGTGCCTAAATATCTGTGTTTCCTGACTGACACATCCAATGTGTTCAAAATATACTAACTTTAGATAACATTCAACATTTGATTTTAATCCTGGTGGTGCAACAGGTCTGTCCAAGGAAAAGCTCTAGCTCTAGTTCTGTTGGGAATAAACAGTGCTAGGGCTTGTTTGGAGAGGAGTCTCAATGAGGAGACTGTAAAACTGAAATAACCTACTACAATAACCACTTAACACCTAAGATAAAGTTACTACAGCAGAGTGGATGCATTTTTCATCCCAAACAGCTACTGTACCACATAACTTTCCTACTAAGCTGTGAATGTCAAAATGATATGGCTTGTCTGTTGTGTGCTTTTATTCGTTTAGGCTAGACAATATTTGATTTTATTATTAATATTATTTTGCATCATTAACAAGCATTTACTAACTGGATTAGCCAGATGTGCGTGTCTGGTTATTTTATCCATAAAAAATCCATATAAGATTTTATCCATATTGGTAAGCTATTGTGGAATGAATGGCTGCACTGCATGCAAGAATTACTATTTCAGGGTCCCTGTAGACTTCAATTAAGAGCAGCTACAAAACACTGCTAAATTTTTACTAGAAAACATCACAGCCAAAGTATAGACTTCGGTAATAGGCTGCTAATTGTCTTAAAAGGGACTCATCTGACAATGAAATCACTCAATAATGCCAGATTATCTGCAGCTTTATCAAATTTTAGTAATAACTTCCTATCTCTTTGAATAACTTCTGAGATCATCGCCTTCCTGGATCCAGTGTTACGTCACTGACTGTAAAAAGATACATGACCTGTCACATACACAAACTGGTGACAGATACGACAGGTTAGCTAAATTAAATGGTAAATGGTGTGCACTTATATTGCACTTTTCTACCTAGGCTTATTTAGGATTTAAATTAGAAGTACTTACTACCTAAACTGAGAATCATCACAGGATTTGCTTTTGGAGAAGGAAAAAAAATTGTAGCAGAGGTATCAATATACCATATACACTTTGCAGTGAAGGTGTCTTTCCTTGCTTACCTTTGGGACCTGGTGGATGTCAAAAAGCTGGGGAAGCTTGATGCTGAGCATGTCTGAAGGTAGTCCAATAGTCACCCTCCCCCTCTGACAAACCTCCCTGAGCCTGGCACGTCCCTGTCGACAAAGGACTAACCAGACAGGACAGTCAAGTACTGAGATCTGGGCCGCTTGTCCTGGACTCTGTGGCTCCCATCGCAAACAGCGCCCCCAGGCCTGGCTCCACCCGCCTCCGACGCCACTACTGGTCCCGACCCCCCGCCACACTGGAAACACTGCAGGAACACACAACAAACACAACAGACTTCAAACTCTTGCTTTCAATTTTAGTGTTCTGCGTGCTCAGACACCTGCCTACATTACATATCTACTGCAGTTATGTGTCAACAGCAGGTCTCTGAGGTCCTCCGTCTAAAGTTCAAGACTAAAGGAATCTGGGATCTCAAATTTCTGGCTGATAGACATTTCTAAGAGATTTTCTTAGACTAACAATTGCATGCACTGGTTTCTGTTAGTGATTTTGATTCTTGCTGCTAAAGTGATGGCCTGACAACAGAGTTTCTCCATTCAGCTGCAGGATAGCATTCCACTCAGAAGATGTGATATGGATATAAACACTTCTGTCTGTCAAATAACTTGAGGTGTGTAAAATGGAATATTTCTCAGGGTAATTGCACTAACACAGATTATGTGAAGGGCTATTAAAAGCCAGGGAGAAATCCTTATCTACTAAACTAACAGGAAATGTTTTCATTTCTATTCATTTTCTATCTCTTTACTAAAATGAACTAAACACCATCTAGCTAGTTTTAGTCATCACTTAATCATACTCTAGTCATCAACACTGACAGGGTTGCAAAATAGTGCATTTCTGGACATTGTGTTCCAGGTTCATCTTAGAGATGATGTTCACAGGAAAAATGAAAAAAACATAACAATAAAATAATTAATGTGTAAATGACAGAGTGCTCAAGTGTGATGTTTAAACAGGAGCAGACACTGAGAACAATCTCCTATTGTGGACACTCTTGAGACATACTCTGACATCAACATAAAGAATGCTTGGTACTGTCACTGTTGTGGACTGTGACAGTAATGTGAGAGCAAGCATCACAATAACAGCATATTTCACAGAACTTCTTTGTTAACACATAAAATGCCATTAGAGACCTTAAGCTTCACATACAATCTGCATCTAGACAGCTTTTGGCTGGACAATATCATGTTTAGTCTGTTTTAATTGTTAAAGTCAGTTAATTTGCTCAACAAATGTCCTATATAAAATGATCTATAGGCAGTTTTACTGACCTGCCCTTGTCTCAGAGTTTCTGTCCTCATCTTTAACAGGATAACATACTCCCTGGCATTTAACTTGAGGGATAATCTTTGGCAGTGTGGGCACAACACGAGGCAACCACCACTTACTTCGACCCAGCTGTAGGCCTTGGCCTGTTAACTATGACAAAGTGAGCTTTGTGGTGGCTACAGGCTTGAGAACACAAGGGCCAAAGGATGACTGTTACGCACTGCGCTGGATGGAAATGAGGTGCCTTCGACACAAATGTCCTATGAGAGAACATGCATCGGTACCCACACACCTACATGTATGCACACTGGCACAAATCCTGCATTCACCACA
This sequence comes from Ctenopoma multispine, assembly GCA_034779795.1. Taxonomy (NCBI): domain Eukaryota; kingdom Metazoa; phylum Chordata; class Actinopteri; order Anabantiformes; family Anabantidae; genus Ctenopoma; species Ctenopoma multispine. The sequence continues at coordinate 4,271,066 of JAUYWH010000008.1, read as the reverse complement.
ACACAACAAACACACACACACAAACACACACACACACACACACACACACACACACACACACACACACACACACAGACTGAGGCTTGTCCGCCTTGACTGTCAACCACAACTACAGCAACTGGATTCACTGCAGTGTAAAAAAAGAAAGCTAATTTGAATTCAGATCATTATCATCATGTGATGGTGATGATTTGAATAGTCAGTTTGGGACTTGGTGTGTTGTTTGCAAGACGTGTGGCTGGTCTGAATATTAATTATGTCCATGCAAAATCTATATATTAGATTATAACTGGCTATGAAAGATCGGAGACAAAATTAGATAACTTTATGAAGGCAAACAGTGTCTCAGTGTCTGTGGACATGGATCAGAAAAAAAACAACATTCAATCATCAGGAGACACATATGGACTGCAGACCCACAGAGTTTAGTAAGCCAGTGAGCATAACACATTGTCCAACAACCAGTAGAAATGTGACAAAAAAGTACATATTATACATTTGAAAACAACCCTAAATCCCTTACAAACAGACAGAAACATGCATTATCAGATATGTTTATGTCACAGCAAAAGCCTGAGAGGACACAAAACATTCTCTTGAAGTTCTGGACCAAAAGAGCAGCACAGCAAAACCAGAGGAGGCTGAAGCAACTGTTAAGCAAATATTGTCTTTTTACAGCTCTGAAACAGAGGCTGGAACCAAATGAGTGGAAGAACTTGTCTGACAACATTCAACTCTGCAAGATCACAAGGCAAAGCATGCAGTACATAAATTGGTAAACAATGCTGAGTTATGGAACTAAGTTAGCCGTTCTGCCCGAGGCCATCCTGTGCCCTTGATGGAATAAATAAGTCACCTCTTCTCAATAGACCAGGAGGAAGTATTCACAATCATATAGTATGAAACAAAAATGTGGATTTGTGGCGAGTTGAGTCTGACATACACTGTGCAGTAGCTGTCCAATAAAAACTATAATACAGAGTTCAAAATTTGATTTCCCTGTGTAGAGCCTCTCTGAAACTTGGCTGGGACAAAAGCTTTGCGTGTAAGTGGTTTGTTAAATATTTCATGCGTCCTCCCTTAAAAGATAACATCTACTATTAGAAACAGCCTGTGGTTTCCGGAAGATTTGACAAAAAATAGAGTTAAGTTCTTCCTGTCCAACGCTTCAGAGAAAGACTCAAGAGAAGGTGTTAAGATAATGCATGCAGAGATGATTGAAGTGTGTTTCTTTAGGGCCTTGGCTTGCATAAATGTCTTTGGAAAGAATATCACTTTTAAGAGCAGCCAGAAAATCACGTGTCTTCACTATACATGATTTAATCTCTGTTTTAACACCAGACAAAAATTGTTGACTCTGAATTGTTGACCTTATTTTAACTCAGCTATGATATAACTTTGCAAAGCAGTTGCAGCCTCAAAACAAGACAGCTGTGTATTGACATACACATGTTTTAACATCCAATTTGTGCATAAAACAAGAGTGGACATTCAAACAATCCTGAAAGAAGGCTATCCAAAAGAGCCCATATAGATGGATACACATGCTCTGTACTGCATATGTGTGACTACCTCACCTTATTCTTGTGCATAATAAAATTCAACTGTCCTGCTGAAATATGAGATGAACACTCACACACACAAATAACTGACCACTGGGTTCGCTGTTGGTTGATGCACTAGGAAAAAAAAACTAATGGATGGTTCTGATAATGGATTAGTTTAGTTTAGTCTATAAATTGTCCGAAAATATATTCAGTTCAGTGTAATTTGCCCTTTAGGAGAATTTAATAATATTGCTAATCTGCTGTCTGTTAATTATTGTTTTGGGTGGTGAAGTTGTGAGTTTAGGCAAACAACACATATGTAGTGGACAGCTTATTAAGCATGTTTCACTATTTTCAGCAAAATTATGAATTATGAACACTTCTATATCTTCACATATATATCTTCTATATCCCCGCACACAGCACAAAGGAAGTGTCTGAGGTTATGTCAGTATGAAACAGAGGAACCTACGCTGAATGTGTCATGAGTTGTGTTTTATAACTTCCTTTTTTGCTTAAAGCCTTAAGTCATGTTGAATTGTTTTTTCTACAGGTGTTCCTCCTCGGCTATCCACTTTGTGGTAAGTGTCTGCCCCTCACACGCAATCTCATCTAAAACACAGAACTGTTTTTTTCTTTTATGACTAAACCATGTTTGACACAACCAGTCCCATTTCAAACCAATTTCAGCTCATTGCCAAATGGAGTATGAAGTCATAAAATTTAACATAAGATAAAAAAGAGTCAGCTGCTGTGCTCCCTGGCATATCTGTTATCCACAACCAGCCCCCAGCTCCCATCTCATTCCTCTACCACTGCACCTGCACCTGAATATGAACAGTTTATCCTTGTTCCTATACAAGAATTTCCTTCTCCTTTTAGCTACTCCTACTATGCTCAACAGTACACTGTCTGATCACCGGCAGCAAAATAAAATAAAATTTGACAGGTTTGGCTCCAAATTTTAAATGCAAGCAGCCTTAAAATATCTTCATTACGACTGGAATCTGCAAACGTCCTCAATTACTTGAATAACTTGTAAAATACAAGAAAATTTTAAAAAAATTATGACGTCACATGTTTATTGTACAACAAAAAATATATTTAAAAAAGCACAGAAGCTGGAACCAGGATAAGATAAGAGATTTCTGCCAGAAAAATAACTTATTTCAACAAATATTCGCAGATTGATTTCTAGTCTAGCAACCAAGGGAATAATGGACTAACTGCTGCAACTTTAAACTGAGATGTCTGTCTTGTGTTGTAATAAATAGCAACCAACACACATTCTATCTGTAACAAAATTTTAACTGGATTTTCTTTTCTTTTTTTCCTGTACATTATAAGAAACAATGTCTGGGCTGTTGAATATTGGAATGGGTATTTTCCCTTTTTTTTGACATTTCATAAAGAAAACAGTAGAGCAAACGAGAAAATCTCTGCATATTTACCTATCATTTGCATCCTTACTGTAACTTGAATAGGTCTGTGTCAAAATACATTTCCATATGTATACCCTGTGTGAACTGGAGTTGGGAATGAACTGTTTCAAGTTCATGTGTCAGCTGCACACAATTCAAACAACTGCAGGCTGGAAAAAAAAAAACCCCAGCTCGGGTGTTTTTGCAGAGCAACCATATAGGAAAATATGCAAGTCACATGTAGCTAATTCTGAGAATGACTTTCTCTCTCAATCCTTCAACGCCCCTCAGCCAACCCCACCTACTCAATACACACCACTTTCCAGGAATTCCTACAGTACTGTAACACCAGCTTTAAAGGAATAAGAAAAAAGGTGAGGTTAACAGACACTAAAGAGACTAAAACATCTTCTCCTGGACGGAGACAGTGCAGCAAAACTTTGCCTGAACGAAGAAACGACAAAAAAAAGGCGAAAAGGGGGGAAAACACCATCTCCGAGTGTTTGTCACACAACTTACCGCGACCCTCCGGCATGAGAGAGTAAAAGACCCCTCCCGGTCTGTCTCCGTCAGAAACAAGAAGCTGTCCCCCCTCCGTGTGTTTGTGTGTGTGACAGCCTGAGTCGTGTGTCCTTTTCTCGTCTCTGTTTTGTACTTGTGTCAGTCTATTCCTTTTTTTTTTTTTGGTTGTCTCGCGCCAGCCAGTAAGAAGCGCCGCTCGATGCTCACGTGGATCATCGGAGCAAAAAAAAAAAAAAACAGCACGAGCCCTGTGTGGCCAACGTCTGTGCGCGCGCGAGAGACTGGTACGTGACAGCTAGGCTATCACGTTTAGCTTAATTGTTCTTTTTAAATATAAAATACATTTTAATGACAAATTGTCTCATCAGCAGCACCTGCACAAGATCAGTGCGCCAACCTCTACCTACTTAAATCCCAGGGGTTGGAAAGATTGGTGGCAGTAAGCAAAAAATATATATATATATTTCAACTGTTAATTGATACCAGAAATTAGGCTAATGATAAAACATTTGAAGGAGTTAGCTAAAATGAAGACACTATTTAAATTGCTAATGGATAAATAGTTGAAATAGCTAACATATTTAGGTTGAAAGATATAGCCATATCAATCATCAGTTAAACTTAGTGGATAGGCTAGTTGAAATAGTTAGCTAAATTAGCCCAATAGATAACATTAACATAGCATTAGCATTAACATAATGGATAAATATTATGATTATTAAAATATAACATCTAAATGGTTGAAGCTAACCTATTGGATTAGCTTAAATAATCAAATAGCAATTAATATCTATTAACATCAACTGTAACACACAGCATAAATAGATGAACATAAGTCGGTTCCTCTGACATGGCTACAGAGGTTAAAAAAAAAAGATAGGCGACCTCTGTTCTACTGTAGCTTGTTAACATACTGGGAGTATAGTAGGTCTACACTGGTCCAAAATGTTGAACTCTTCGCACTATAAACTCCTAGAAAGGCCCTATGACAAAAACAACCAGAGGCCAATCAGTAGCTCTAAAAATAAAATGATTCGTTGATTAAACAATTAGTCTATTTGATTAAACAGAAAATTCATCTGGAACAGTTTGGATATCCAAATTTCAACTCAGGTAAAAAAAATAATAATTCAAACAGGAAGACCGTCTGTAGTATTTAAAGAGGGAAAAGAACATGGGTGGGGCATAAAACAATGAATTCCACACAATCAATTGAGTGCATAAACCAACATGTATCAGCACATTGGCCTTCCTCAGGGTGTGGACGCACAATTATCTAAGCTAATAAGTAATTTCACACACCTTTATTGAGAAAACCCAGTGCACAGCCTGCATGCAAGGAAGCCTGCATTAGACCAGCAAGTGTTGTTGAGGGCCAAAGGAGCAATAAGTACTTTTAACCAGCAGGGGACAAAATCTTTAGCATGCAACATGAAGACCTCCAGCTCAGGAAGTGTCTCTTTAGTCTACATGCAAACAGATCTGACTCTGACAGCAACTAATGTGCAAACCTGTGGCCTCTCTGCCTAAAGCAGTCAAAGCGGGGTCACTGTTCTGCTGCTTGATTATCTCTGCAGAGCCCACAGGATAAAATAGCATAGGAATCTTGGCTACTTTATCCCTATATTTAGGTTGGCCTATATACTGTACTTCCAACCACTGGTGTAGACAAGGCAACACATGGCGGTGTTACAGTTCACAAAACCCAACTGCAATTGTTGTGTTATATATGTGTGTGTGTGTGTGTATAGCAAAATATAGGAAGTGGAGAACGTGTAGCACTTATTCTACATCTGTGGTTTAACTGTGGTTAAAATTGCACACTGCATGTTTTGCAGCAAACTCTTGCCTGCCTGCTCTGGACGCACTGGTCTTACGCACAAACAGTGCGCACGGAGCGATGGCTGCAAAGGAGTCGCTCACGCTGCTTGTGTGACACACGGGGTGCTCGGATTCATTCGCATCAGCTTGGAAATTAAATTGGCAACAGGCCCCAAAAGCCGTGGCGGTAAAGCGACAGTGTATCCGACCCGATTTTGACTAAGTGGAAGACCTGTCAGCGTGTCTCTGAGACGAATGTTCTTGGCAAAAGTTCTTGATTTCACGCGTCACGTTTTTCCGAAAGCCAGTTAAAATGTTGCACAGTCAAATTCCGCAGGTGACACATCAGATCAGATCCAGCTGTACAAAATACTTACTCAGAATTCTTAAAATAGCAGGGTACATCCACTACAGAAAAAAAAACGTTATTGTCCCAGTGGGAATGCTGATCCACGGTGCATTCCTTATGTGTTACTGTTCATAGCTGGTATCAGTACTAGAAATGTGAAACATAGAAACGTTTAGAGACATCCAGAGCTTAAAATAGACTTTTCAGGGATTTGATTGTAATTGTATTGCTTTTGATTATGTTAGGTCATTTTCAGACTGTAAATCATAAATAGCTTTACTAAACGCTACAGAGAAAAAAAACAGCGTACGAGAGTAGAATACAATATATTTACGGACTATTCTTATTCTTGTCTGGAATGACCCAGGATACTGAGCAAACAACATTGACACAGACCCACAAATTGCGCCATGGCACGTATACTGTCCAGCACCCTACACATTCTGTTCCCATAAATGGGAGTGACTTCCAAAGAAAAAAAAAAGCTCAGGGGCCTCTTTGTGAAAGAAAGGAGAGTGAGTCTAATGAAATATCAGCAGTTCTTAGAACAGACGTTTCTTTGAAAGTGAAACATGCTGTCACGGTAGGTAGGTAGGCAGATGTACCCGCACTGCCAAACTAACATATGTTGCAGGTCTGACCTTCCAGCTTTATGTGACCAAGCAGATCATTGCAGCCAGATGAAGCGAGTCCGGAGTGCGGAGGGGAGACAAATACGCGCCCGAAGTGATTTCCTGTCAACACTAAACTTCCAATTCCATCATTATTCACCAGTCCGGCGCGTACATTTTGTACTAAACGCTCCCATTTTACTCTCTCTCTCGGCACATTCCTGCACAAACAGAATAAAAACACTGCTGGATTCCTCAATCTCGAAATCCCACCCTCAGAGCCGAGACTTTTCCCCCCATTGGATGTGGCAAAGAAAGAAAGCTTGTTTTGCACGATCAGGAGACAAGGCACAGAGGACAAGAAGTCCAGGACCATTAACGTAGGAGCAAACATGCATGACACCAGTTGTGGACAAATTGCAGGAGTATTTCTGATAGATTCTATGCACGGATAAGATTAATAATCAGTAATAAACTGAGAAAAGATAAATACAGTTACTTACGCATAAACTCTAGGCAGGCGAGCCATTTTCCCACAGCGAGTACAGACCCCTGCATGGACATTTCTCAGACAAATCACAGGCGATTTAAAACAAGTTGTAAATTAAATTAAAGTTTTCTTTTTGAATGTTTAAACCTCTCATTCTGTCCCTGCAGCCTAATGCGTCCACTCTGAAGTTCCTGCAGCCCCCACAGCCTCATGGGCTAACAGAAAGGGACTGCCTCGGGTCAGTGAGGTGTCCAACCCCATTACCCAGTTTAAAAAAAAAAAAACTGGGACAGCACCAGTGCCAGTCGTCTTCTGGGGTGACACCGATTCTGCTGCCAGTGGATTGGTTATTCAGTGTGCTCTGTCAGTGGTGGGCATGGGGCCCGGGACAGCGGAAAAAAAAGAGGTAAGACACAAGGTGTATGAAAAGACTTCACACGCGGAGTTCAGAGGGTTTAGGTTACTCAATATACACTGCAAGATTAGTATGAAGCCTGCACCTTTTATTTCCACTGCTGGTTTACTGATAATATTCATCAGTAATTTACTGTGAGAAAATAGTGAAAAATGCACTCTACACTTGTTTTTGACAAGATTTATAAATATGCAGGACACTTTCATATCTGAGCTCTATCTTTTTTTTTTTTAAACATCCTGCTTAAAACAGCCTAAATTTAATCAGTGCGGCTCACGACGTTCAGACATCCTGATTTTTAGTTCACACCACAGCATTTCAAACTCCACCACCTAAAGAGACTTTGTGATAAACAACAGATATCTAATTGAACTCTAGGTAACACGTTACCCGTCTCATTTAATTGAATCAGGTACATCCAGCAGCAGTAGTGAACTCTCTATTTGTATTTTTAACACCCACCAAAGAAATCTCCTTCTGCTGAGCCACAAAAGACTGTTTTAACAAACTCAACCTCATGTTTACAACCGATCAATGCAAACTAACTGAAATAGTTCCAGCTCTACATTCTTATTGTTGTAGCAAGGGGGAGGTCACGGAGGGATGAACAAAGGAAAGAAGTCAACATCTTATACGAGCTTCATTTTAATGTTCAATGCATGGCCACACACATATACTGTTTCTGTTGCACGGTGTAAGATGGGACAGTCACTATGGAAATGGAGATGTAGATTGATGGGATACATTTTAGGACTTTACAGGGGTCCACACATAACCTACATTCCTCAGGGAAAGTTAACCAGCCCCCTATCTTCGGTCTCCTCAATGACTAGCTATAACACGAAGCCAATCTGCTTCTGCCTCCTTCTGACATGACACCTTGATAAATAAATTCTGGATTATATGTTTGTTTGTTTTTTTATTTCGGAATGAAAGAACTTGTTCAGTGGATCAACGCACAACAGCTTCTTTCCTTAAACATTCTTGCATATATCATTCAGATTTAGCTTACAAAAAGAAAAAAATAAACATTTGGGTACAAAAATAAAATCAGAATTAAAACTTTTAACTGGGAAACTTCTGTGATGTTTTTTTTTTTTTTACTTTTCTCATCTCATACAGAGATTATAGCACAATACATAAGTCACTGGTCACAAAAGACACCGCAAATGAAGAAAACTAAAAAAAAAAAAAAGCCACATAGGAAAGAAACCAATCCCGGAGAAGTGTATGTTTGTCTTCCTCAACCCTTTTATTGGCCACTTTTGAGGCCTGTAAGCTACGAGATGCCTGGTTTCTTTTTGTAGGCCGTCAGGTGCAGAGACTGAGTTTTCTTGCCCTCAAAGTTGTCTTCATATACCCACAAAACACAGCCCTAACAGAACCTCACCTTCTTGACCCTGTTTCTCAAACATAGACTTATGGGAAAAGGGAGGTGGGAACAGAAATCCAAACCACTGCTCTAAATATCTATATGAATTCATCTGAGTGTGAATGCGAATGTGTGTGTATGGTTTCTCTCTCAACATGTATGTACTCATTTGCTAACATATACAGTGTTTTCCTGGTTAGGGTGTGAACCAGGGGCACTTTAAAAGTTGTGTAGCGCTCCCCCGCTATTTCCTCACTCCGACCACCAGGGGTCACTCTTTTTGTTTGGGATTAAGAGTGGGAAGTGGGAGATCTGCTGTTTCTTATAGCACTGTTTCACCTGCACTTCTCTTTTTTTTTTTAAACTCCACTGTATTTACTTTTCCAGCCCTCTTAAGCCTTAACTCTTCCTACGATCCAGCTTTTGTTTGAGTTGTTTTTTTGCCTTTGGAGACGCAGATACACACAGAGCAAAAGAGTGGGAGAGAGAGAGGGAACGAGTGTTGTGATCGATCAGCTGTTCGCAGTGCCGACAGCTGCCCCCGTTCTGAGCTCTCAGCCGATCTCCTTCCACTGCCGATAGAACTCCACAATGTTTTTCAGCTCCATGCCTGCTGAGCCCGCCGCCTGTATCGCCGACTGGCAGAAGGAAATAAGAGCAGATAGATAAAATTAAGAAATCTATAAAGCTAGAATCTATAAACCATGAAGACGTCAGTATGCTTCAAACTAGTTGGTAATCAGATCATCGAACAAGCTGTGGCTCAGGAATTTAAAACAAGTTAGTTTGTTGTCCACTAATAGCAGGGCTGAGAGTTATTAAATGATGACTACAGGTGAATATCTTAACTAGGGCTGGAACTAACAATTGAGTTATTTTTCAGTGGCTTACTTAAAATACTACACAGTAAATATAATGAAGGCTGAAGTCTTTGCGATAAACGCATACTGATCAAAACATCGCCCCAGCTGCTTTATCAAACTAATTTCTAAAAAACAAACATGATTTTCCTCACAAATGAATCATTCTGTATTTACATCACTTAGCACAAACGTACATCATCCAAAATAGTTTTATTCATATCAGACTAGATTAATTGGACACTAACAGTCAATTTCTAAAAAGCAAACATTTACAACAGTGCTACAAACCATGAAAAAAATGTAACTCGGCACAGTGACAGCACTGTACCAACCAGTCCATTAAGCTTTGTTAGGTTTGGTGGGAAATGTCATGACAAATGAGTGTTTGTTTCTGTCTCTAGTGTAACAACACCAAATGGATGACTGACCTTCATTGCTGCTGACTGAGTGCAAAGCTCTTCCACTTGATGGCCGGTGAGAAGGGTCACCATGCCGGCTGTGTCTTCATCTCCGTTGGTCTGGGAGACTGTTAATTGACGACAACTGTCCACCATCTTGTATAGATGCCTAGAAATAAAGAAAAGGACCACTTACATTGTCCCAATGAGTAAGTTATGAAACTACCAGAGGTAATTGCAGAAGCCAAGCAGGGCTTACCAGGCTTCAATGTCCTGTCGTTTCAGTTTATCCCTTTCAAAACTGCGACCTGACTCCTTCTGGCAGCGTATGTACCTACACAAGGTGAACAAAACACTAAGACTCTGTCCAAACTTAAACATATGGCATGAAACAAAAAAAACCTAAGCAGCAAGGAGCTTCAGTCACTATACTTTTACCACCGACACCCACCTGTTTCCTTTGCGAAATTCAGACTCCAAGAAGCGGATGCTATCCCTTGCACCAGCGTTTTCCTTCTTCAATCTGTCAAGTCCATCAATAACTACAACACAAAAGCAATCCAGATCAGGAACAATTGATCAATTAAATTTCAAAACGTAACTGAAGTTTCAGAATTGCAATGAGTAAATAGTCCTTAAAACACATGGTTTGATTGTCCCGCTGTAGTGTAAATGTGAAATCCACCCCTGCAAATGAGAAGCTGAAACACAAACACCTCGCCACGTTGACAGTAGAGGAAGCAGCCCACTCACCTGTCCGTGGGATGATGATGATGAAGCAGCCACTGCTCGCCAGCTGGCGGATGAGGTTCAGATGCTGGCAGAGAGCAGCTGTGTCTGGTACCAGGTAAGGAGACATGGACGACTGGGCCTTAGGCTGCTGGAGACTGCCCTCTAGCTGTGACACCTCTAACTGCAAAGATAAAATAAAAATAGATTAATGTAAGTTTTAGAATGAAATAAATGCATTATGACAATACCAGTGTCCCTATACAGTTACTGCTTCTATCACAGGATTGTACTGGGTAGTAGGGATTTAAATGATTGCTAGCTAACTTATGATGATTATTTTAAATTTTCCATTTCTAGGAACTCTTGATTTGCTTTTGATTGTGATCACTGACAACAAAGATTTGTGTCTCACCTGGGGCGACTAGTTAGATATCAAAGGAAAAAACACAGACAAAATACAGAGATAGATCATGTAAAAACCTGTAAGCGAAGCTGGGCCATATCCCTCATTAAGCGATTTCGACGTGCCTCCTCTTCAGCCTGGATAAACAAAGATAGAGAAAAGAGAGTCATCACTAAAAAACAATAGTTGTTTAACTCAGGGGAACATTTTTATTTTTATTTTGTGGCACCTATTGAATTTGTCATTAGCCGCACAGTTACACAACAGCACTATTACTGTCTAAGTAGGCCACAGAGTAAGGAGACTTGACTGAAGACGGGCCCTTTCTAGTTCTTCTGGTCATTGTTTGGTTCAGATGTCACTCACCATTCGGAACTGGGCCTTGGCCTGCTGCTCCAGATTGTCCTGTTTAGACTGGCTGATACTGGTGAAGATGCCCGCCTCTGGGTTAAAGTGCAGCACGTTGCCCTGGAGATTTGTTAGGAAGTGACCAAAACTGCGAATGCAACACACTCGCACTACACACTGGAACAAAGAAAGAATGATTTCAGTTATGCTTATTTCAGTGTAAAATATTAACTATGACAAATTAACATCAAATATGATTTTTACCCAAACTACAGGTGTAAGGCCATGTGCCCATATATGCATTAACATGTTCTGTTAAGGATGGAAAGATAGCTTAGTGGCCATAATGGTTATTTTCTAATAACATGTCAAATGACAATGCGTAATGTGGACACATTGCTAGTAGTGCTAGTAGTAATGGGACTGAAGTAAAGGTCACTGTTTATGTGTCAGACCACAGTGGCAGAGCTCTTTAGTTAATAAAACATTTAGTAACTAAAGAGACAGATACAGATATTCTCCCAGGAGTTACTAAAAACCAAACACTCTGCTGAAGAGAGGTATATTATACTTTCATTTTTCAGACATCCAGGAACATGACTCTATATGAATGCTAATGCTGCTCCAGTTTTGCTGCCAACATGTTTGCCGTAACAACTTGAAAGCTGATAAAATGTCAGTGTTGAGTTTGCAAATTGTTGATGCGATGCTCAAAGTGGGTAAAAGTTAATACATTTGAATTAAAGGATAGGTCCGGTTTTTAATCAACACAAGGCAGTCTCCATCTTACCCACACATGTGGAGTGTATAAAGATAAAGTGACATGCTGACACATTTTTAACACTACAGATGGTGAACAACACTGATTTTTCAGCTGAACAGACAGCAAAACTCCACCATGCACTGTGTAGTGACTCTTTTAAGTCAGTCAGTAATTATATGTGCATAAAACAGAATTATACTGGGGGAAGATAGACAGGTCTTTTACAAATCCACACTTTCTAAGGTCTGCAACACTGTAAACAGGCGACAAGCAGCATGTGTTATGTTTCTAATAAGCTTTCAAGAACCCTAACGAGCACTGAACATCTATGAATTTAAAATCCAGCGTGCCTACCTCCTGTAAGGGGCTGAGGGAGGGGTTGCGGCGAGTGAAGTCAAGGCGGCGGTGAGCTATGCTGAGGGCAGGCAGGTGTCGCAGAGCTAAGTCCTCAGGCAGCAGAAGACTCTGGACCAAACCAGGCTGCTCACACTCATTTGCCAGCTCTGTCACCTCTGCATTTAGACCAAGCTCTGCAGTGTACACATGGGTAAACAAATAATAATAAGTTGTAGACTCAGATCACAGTCAGTGTGTGAAAAACAAACAAAAAAAATAAATCACACATGGAGACAAATATTCAGTGTGAGAGATTAGTATGAGGACTGTTTGTGAAATGAGTCAATAATACAGAGATGTAGATAAAACAAATGGTTTAAAATAAAATTGCAGATAATTAACAATATGTGACAAACATAATTCCCAAATTTGTTTCATGTGCCATTTTGTCAAACATTTTAATTAGTATTTCCTTTTTATAATAACTACACGCAAATGTATAATAATTTAACACTGATACAATTCTAGACCAACATTCTTATAATTGGATGGCCGATCTTTAAATGACACTGCTTCAACATGTTTTTATTTTTACATATGGCATTTTAAATGAAGATTCTTAAGCATTGTGAAATCTAACTTGTTCACTTACGAGCAAGCCTCACATGAAAAAGTGAGAGATTAAGGATAAGAATAAAATGTTTTGCATGGGGCACAGTGACACCATTTGTTGTCTAAAAGTATCAACAATGCAAACATTTTAGTTTATAACCTCAGTGGGAATAAAAACCCAAAGCCTCGGTACTGTGGTGGCAAGTATCTTTGTGCAGTGCAGTCTATCAGTAACTCACCGGCCTCGAGCATCTTGCTGCCATCTGGTAGCAGGTTGAGCAGCACAGACAGACGGTTCCACAAGCTTTGAGAGCTCTGCAGAAAAGACCGGGGTAACGGTTTGTTAAAAATGCTCTGAAGATGTCTCAGAAACAAAGCAGCAGAATCTGTCCCCTCACCTGTGCACACATGACAATAATGTCTGTGTTTGTTCTTAGCCAGTCAACAAAGACCTTCACCACTTGGATTAACCCCTGATTGCTCAGGATCTCCAGTTTCTCTAACAGGGTTTTCTCACTTTGGACTGAGTGAGTGCTGTGCTGGCTGCCTTCCGAATCCGAATCCAAGTCTAAAAACAGAAGTCACACAAAGTCTTATTAAAAACAGCAAGTTTGAGTAACAACAACACTTCCTGATTATACAGTTAATTAGAAAGTGACACAAAGAAGGCATAAAGACTACAGAGCATGTTACCATTTTCATTGGTTCCATTGGCAGTGCCAGGATTCATGTCGCAGGGTGAATCCCCAGGGGGAGGGGGAGTCTCTTGGGAAGGGGGAGCAGAGGCATCAGTAGGGGTGGGAATACTAGAGGAAGATGAGGCTTGAGGTCTCAACAGCATGTTGCTGAAGGTTGGCGCCAGTCGGAAGCAGCGCTTGGCCTGGAAGAGTTGTGAGGACATGGCCTGGAGGTTAGTGCTGATGCTGGAGTCACTGGGCATGAGCGGCCCGTTGGTGGTCGGAGGAGTATCACTGTTCCTGTCACCTCCTTCTTCCTTGGGTTGGTCCTCTTCTTCGTCCTGGTGTTCCCGAGCCTGGCCCTCCAAGTTGTCTGAGTTCTCGTTGTCCTCCATGTCTTCTAGATCTGAGCGCGACTCCTGGCTGTTCATATCAGAGTCTGTCTCTACATCAAATGCTGTTCCACCTTCCTCCTCCTCTTCCTCTGAGCCACTCCCCCAGCTGCCCTCCTCATTCATGGAGTCTCCCTTTGTGTTCTTCCTAACAGATGGAGGATTGGGGTGAGTTCTTGTCACAGTGCCACCTGTTGAATCAGCACGACCCCTCCTTTCATCATCATCTTCATCGTCATCATCCTCACTCTCGAATCCTTCACTTAGGTCACTTTCATCCTCTACATGACCATCCTTGTGGGCACAGCGTCGTCGTCGGAGCCTAGAGAGACGCGTGTACTTCTTCTTCTGCCTCTGTTTCTCCTCTTCCAACTTGCACTGCTCCTCCACACTTCTATGCTTTTTGGTGCAGCCATCTTCATCCTTCACGTTCTCATCGTCCTCTTGCTCTAAGGAGCCGTTCTGCAGAGGCTTCGCATCAGAGCGATCTGTCAGAGGGGCTGACACATCCCTCGGGTCATCTGTATAAAGTAAAGTTTTCGTTTTAATTCAGGGTGTCAAATAGCTTTCTCTCAAATCATTTCCTTCTAACAACATGTTTCACAAAACAAATGAAGTGTTCTTCACTTGGATATTCCTAAAAGAGCATGTCAGAAAGAATGTGTTTAAATTTAAATGGCTCAATAGCTTGCCAAGCTCTAAGGTTAAATAAGATATTACTATTGGTTGTGTCTGTTGGTTTTTTTAATAAGACAGAACCTTTATATACTGCTTCCCAAAAAAATACATTTTGACCCACTAAGGTATTTTAATTTTAAAAGATGCTGCTGCTGCTGATGAACAGGAATAAACTGTGCTGGGCTGACATGACTTGCATGTCTGTGAATCTTCCTCCCATATTTTGAGACAGCAATGTTTCCTCTCTCACCTGTGCCATCTGTATGAAGTGGAGGCACCTGGGTCTCTGCTTCCTCCAGTTCAGCCTGAAGTCGGATGTTGACATGATTCACCAGATGGGAGAACAGGGCCAGAGTAAAAGCTATGGATGCACTGTACTGCTTGGACCCTGAGAAACAAAGCACATGCACAATAATATATTTAATCAAAATCTGTACTTCTTACAGCGGTTCAGGATGATAATTATTTAATAGAGTTTGCTATCAAAATGTTTTATTTAGATTTAGGTTTCTGTCAAATTTGTAGTTTGTGAGTCGATAAATTACAGATCCTTTTTGTGATGACAGGAATCATGGACGACTTTAGTGGATGTTTTAGACAGAGCTGTGTGGCCTCTTACAACCACAGCACAACCAAAACATAACAAAAAAATGGTTCATTAGCATCACACTAACCTCCCCTCTTTAGACTGTGCACCACCATCAGACTAGTGACCACCATCTTGAAGACAAGGGTATCAGGCAGCACAGGACAGGAGCTGTCACTGTGTTGCTGCTCCTCCTCCTCCTCACCAGGGAAGTGGTGAGCACCGCCGTGTGTCGGTGGCGGCAGGTAGAACAGAACCAGGTTGAAGTCCTCCAGCACCGACTGACAGAGGGAAGTCAGCTCCGTCTCCATCAGACTAGATTCAAACAGGGCAAAGGTAGCAGCAGAATTATGAAAATGACACAAGCCCTAAAAATACAAGGTCAACACAATTTAATAATGAATCTATCCAACATCGTAACAGTTCAATTTTTGCTTATCAACTGTGTGTTTGAACATTTTTACAGGGAGCCAACAATGTTTGCACCATTGTGTTAACCTCTGCTCACACTTTAAAAAGCAAATGTTTGACTTAGATGGCAAAGATAGACTTGCTTAATATTTAAAGATACGCAGAGGCCTGTGTTCATCCTGTCTCATCGTTCCAATAATAACAGTTAAGCATTAAAATCTGGTAAAGCCAAACATTTCCATCCACTGTCAACTTCACTGTGGATGAATGGTTTGAAGTCAGGATATGAGTGACAGCACTCACCTGTTTTTGGGCTGCAGTAGACTTTGGAGGTACATGAAGCTTACCAACAGGCGCTTAATGTCTTTTGATCTGCAGTAAAAAGTTAAAGAACAATTTGACATCACAGATCACAGGTATTTTATAGGAAAATTCTCTGAATCAAACTGAGGCTTTTTCTTGAACAAAACAGATAAATCAATTTAATACCTTAATACTCTTCACGACAACTGTGCATATTGTAAAGTAACTCAAGCAAAGCATTTTAATGGAAACAGTTTTGTGTTGAAGACAGCTATCTCATGTGTGTACAGTAAATACACTCAGTGTGCACTTTATTAGACGCATCTGCACCGTCTCTGGTAAAAATTGTTCTGCCATAAAGTCCTCTTTTATGATGCTTATTATATTCAGATTTCATTGACACAGTTGGGTTCATTAAATGACACGTTTCAGCTCTGAACTCAAAGTCAGTAATGATATTGTCTTGAATTACATTTAGGTGATTCTAATATTAAACTCCATTCATATACCTAAATAGAGAAGAGAACATTAGACAAACCTCAATATAATATACCTTTACCAAATAAATTACATATAGATTTCCGCTGATGTTAACAAAAACTGAACACTATGAGCTTTATAAAAGGCAGAAGTATTGGCTGACCAATTTCACTGTATTGTACCTAATTAAAAAGCTACTGCATATGTGGTGTAAATTAGTGCACTAGTTGAAAATGAAAAGTTAATTCCATTTAAAAACTAGAAGCTTTGTTATCTGACCAGCTGGCAAATAAATGTGTTAATCTTATTTATACCACGTGCAGTGAATAATCACAGTATATAGACGGCACCTGGCCAATGACTGGCTGCACTGGTCTGCTGTGAACAAGTGAGCACATCTTAAAATACTATAGACAAAAGAAGTACAAACATGAACAAAGCTAAGAAGGAAAACACATAAATAATGCATAAAATAATTTTATTAATTTTGTTTTTCCGCATGTTTTGAGACATGCATGTTTTTTTTCAGCTCACCTTTGGCGAGAAGGTGACAGCTTCTTCATTTCCTGCTTCTTCACTTGGTGGTACATCTTGGCAGCTTTGTCAAACAGGCGCTTCAGGTTCCCATACGCGCCCTCGAAAGGGACGTCTGATTGAATGCTAAGCATAGATAGAAAGTCAGTTAACAACTGTAGTGTATGGGATATGGGGTAAATTGAGTTCAAAGATAAAAAAAGTAAAAATTCATTAACATTTCTCACCAGCGCAGGTAGTAGTAGGTTGCTTCAACATTAAAGAACTTGCTCCCTGCCAGTGTGCCCAGTTGGTTAAAAGGCATTCCTATTGGAAGAGAAACAAGGTAAAAACGTATTCGTGGACTTATTTGTCAAGCTACTGCTTAAATTAAATAGCCATTTAGTCTGAAATATTTGAACTCAGCTCCTGGTTACGTCATTTATTTACAAGTCCCGTTGCCACTGAAATTCACTAATGAAACACTAACTCAGCAAAATTACAAACATGGTTATGTTACCTCAATACATACCTATAAAGAACTGTTCATAACATCCAGGAAAAGTTTAATTCATCCAAGGTTTTCTGACATCAAGACATGTTCAACACAAAAGAATACAAGGCGAAAATACATCCACTCACTTTATTAATTCATTGGTGCTTAAAGTTTAAAAATGTCTATCTGCAAAAGCCAAGGCCCCTTAACTTTCTCTTAGTGACCACAACTGATTACAGCTGGTAGCTTTTCTGCGCCAACATACAAAGTTTGTTTGACAGTGCTCACTGGATTGACCAACACGAAGTACAATGGTAACCCAGAAAGCTAAGTGCAGATCACAGTAAGTATGGAGGAGGATTTTAAGGTCCGATAAGACAAAGACTGAGCTGTTTGGCCACAACGACCAGAGCATATGGCGGTGCCATGCATTGCATTTTCAGAGTTCTCCAGCATAACCTCAAACCATTACATAAACAGTTGAAAGTTGGAAATGCTTGGGTGTCCCAACAGGACAATGACCCCAAACACACATCAAAGGAGGTTGTGGAATGGATAAAGAAAGCTTTGGCCTTCCCAAATTCCAGAGCTCAACCCTATCAAAAGTATGTGCACCATGCTTAAAAGAACAAAACGAATTTACCTGAACTTTACCAATTGTACAACGAAAAGAGGACAAATTTCCAACCAAAAATCTAACTGAAGCTTGTTAATGGACAACAAAAGCATCTGGTGAAGGTAAAATCTGCTAAGGGACATTTAACCAAATATTAAATGCACTTGATGTGTAGTTTTGACAGGCAAGACAGCCATGTTCACGACGAGTGTATGTCTGCGACTGTTTGGCAAGAGTTGTATCAATCTTCTGATCTGATGAACTCTGTTGCAAAAAGTTGTACTTTTCTCTTAAGCAGAGTTTGAACTCATGATGCATGTGCAATCTAAATATCACATTTCACAATAAACAGAATCAATATTTGCTAGAGCTGCTGAATTGCTTTCTTTGTCTACTGAACATTTGGATGTGACATTTGTGTTATTGTTCTGGTTACAAGAAAATCAGTATTTCTGCCACCCTCCAAACCCAGAAAACACATATTTTACATGCTTCTGCCTGACCATGGGGACAGCAGAATGCTGTGTTAATTAGCTGTACATTAAAGTCACTCACCCACGTGTGGCATGACAGACAGGGCCTGATGGTAAAACCTCTCTGCCAGCTGCTCGGCCTCAACTCCTGCAAGCTCATTCTGGTAACGGGCTAGAGAGAAAAGAGCATTAAAAAGAACAGTAACATTAAAATATATATGAGCAAAGACAACATCTTTTCGTTTGGAAGTCTGTATGATAGAAGAAATGTGTGCTCATGGTTGAGGTTTTAGGCGTTAAATATTTCTGAAACTTTCTCACATGTAGATCGCAGACATATATTTTGATATATGCTACAACATTCAGTTATGTGATTTGTGATCCAAAAAACAAATAGTTCCGTATCGCATAAGTTCAAACTAACCGCACAGCCTTCTGCTAATTATACTAAGCCAAAATTTCCCACGCTGAATCACACACACATGCTGTCTCACACCTCTGCAAGCTGAGTAGACTTGAATTAACTACATATTCTATGATCATGTTATTACCTAGATCTCCAAGGTAGACCAGACAGCGATGACAGGCCATCTGTGCCCACTCCATCTCCTTGGGGGTGGCTGACACTGGCTTCTTTCGGCCTTTTGGGAACAATTGCACAGAAGTTTTTTTCCCTTCATTTCAAGCATTATAAGTTGATGCATTTGTACAAAATGACTGGAGTTTACGTAATAAAATAAACAAATTCCATCAAAGCAACAGATGGAAGTAAAGAGTCCAAATGTTAGAGAGCACCCAGATATAACTAGCGCTGTTTCTCTCCTCCCTGAAGTGTTAGTGTTCAAAGGGGCTTTAGCTGGCCAAAAAGAATTTTAACTTCATGTTGGAAGATCAAAAAATCTAAAAATCCAGAATCTAAGTGACTCCATTATGAACTCATGTTTGTGTAAATCAAATTTGAGTGTTTTGGCAAGTATCCCTACTGTGGCAAAGGTTAAATACAGACTGTACAGTATCAGTAAGGTGAATGTTTCTACACCTGCCACCTGCCTGTCTGTGCTGACAATAGATTGACTTGTCACATCACTGACACTGAATTAACACAGTGTAAAAATAAACGCCTAAAGGTAAAGTTGTGATCACATAGTCTGCTGTCTGGACACCAAGTCTAAATACAGAGTGCATTTTAATACCAGTTGTATTGAGGTCAAACTTCAACTCAGTGGACAATTTGAGTTTGTGCTTTTTAAATATTAAATCCAGAAGATTCAAAACTTACAATGCCACCATGAATGGGATTTGTCGTTCATTTTGCAAGGAAAATAAGCTGAGTGGTGCAACAATTGAAGAATTTTCAAGAGAATTAATATATTAAAAACTGAAAACTATAATGTCGGCAAACTTTTAGCACAGCAAACTTTTAGCACAGCAAACTTTTAGCACAGCAAACATGCTGACGTGACACAGTAGGAAAAGGCCTTTTGAAAAATAGGTTTGTTCTGATGTTAAAGTAAGCTGTGACAGTGAAGCAAGCCACAATACAGATGTAGTTAAATGGAATTTAGCCATATTTCATTTTATAATTTTCACCTGTACTTTCTGTAGTGTGACTTGCTGAGCAACAAACAGTAATCAAAATACTCAGTTTCACGTGCGAATGTTACACATTTTTATCACAAACGAGATTAGATTTGGATTGTGTGTTTGAATGTTTTTTATTATTTATCTGTGGTTGTGTATGTATCAGTGTTTTGTGAATCTGACCGATCAGCGGGTCTGTGACGTGGGTCCAGTCAATGCAGTCCTGCAGTTCCAGCTGATAATGCGACTGGATGTAGAGCAGCAGGTGCTGGTAGAAACCCACGCCAGCGATCAGGTGTGTGCGGTAGGCACACTCCAGAGTACTACGGCTGTGGATGTGCTGCAATAGATGAAAGAGGGGAAAAAAAGAATGAAATACTGGACAGACTTAGAGGAGACGAGAACATATGAGCAGAATTACTATTCTAAACAGCACAAAAGCATAAAGTATAACCTAATTTAGAAGAATAGAAAAGACAACTGATTAACAAATACCTCTAAGTCTTAACATTCTTTGACGATGAACACACAGGTTGTGAACACAATGCTGACAAAGTGTTTGCATAGCACCTTCATAGCACCACGTCCAGCAGTTACAAAGCAACATTAGCATTCAGATTACAACCATATTAAGTTTGTAACCATTGGAATCACAGCCTTATTATATGTGCATTATTATATAGTATACATGTCTCTGTCTGGTTCTAGCCAGGCATATTGTCAAAATTACAAAAATTCACTGGGACATAATAACATGCACACACTCCTTGCATTACGTTATGGTCCAGTGACAAAACAGCAGATGTCACAGCAGTGTTGACCTTTAGGTGGCAGCCTGGTTGTCCTTCCAGCTAACCACAGAAAAACTGGTTTGCTAACATATGCAGAGAGGCATTTTCCACAGCTTCATGCCCAGTTACCTTCTTGTTGGTCTTGATAACCTGGATGACCTCATAGTAAACCTTCCTCCAGAGCAGTTCCTCAGCCTTACGGCCATAGTCGACAGGATGAAGAAACATCAGTTTCACACAAAGCTCTCTCAGCCTGAAAACACACAGACAGAAAAACAGATGCATATGTTGGATCACTGCTTTGGCAAGAGGACCGGACTGGTTTCACATGAACAGTTTAGGCCACAGAGAAACGCAAGCACCCAGCACGATACATATCTACTGATCATTCTGCCTTGTCACACAGCTTTAGGGAAGACGTTATTTTTGCTTCCTTCAGTGACACACACTGTCTTTTGTTGACTAAATTATTGTGGAATCTCAGTTCTCACTTTAAGTGTGCAACCACTGACAAGATTATGTAGTACATGCAGTATTACTCTTCATCTTTGAAGTGATGCGTCAGTGCTAAAGATGACAATAAATTACTCAACATTACCACCAGCTTCCCTTGCACTGAGGTAGCTACTGATATTATTTTCCTAGTGCAGACTTGACTTAGGCGGGCTGCCCAAGTACATTTTGCCATGTATTTTTTTAAAGATAGAGATAAACCTTTATTGGTCCCACGAGTGGGAAATTTGCATTTTTAGATCTTTCAAAAAGAACAATGCCATCCATGATCCATTAACTAGGGGATTTTCCCCACTGTGCTCTACCGTGCCAGTATGTTGCTGCTTAAAATTTAACGTTAATTCTGTTATTTAAATTGATGACAGAAAAAACTTGCCGTTTCTCAGTGTGTGTGTGTGTCTGTGTCTGCTTTCTGCAAGTTGGTGGGAAGACTGCCTTCATCACAACACCACTGTACTTAGCAAATGACTGTCTGATAAGTATCAGTCTGTATCACCTCTGAACAATCAGAAAGAACAGGGCGTCTCTGTAATGTGGTTCTGAGAAACTCTCAAAATGAAGTCAGAAATCCTTTCTAGTAAAATCATCAGTTGCAGACAATATTAAGTCATCTTCTGCTATGCACAAGTCTACAATGCACTTTAGTTATTTCTATTTATGCTGAGCATCTTTAGCATGAATACTTGATATACTCAAATAAGCAAAATCACTGTATTGTGTTGTAATACACCCGGTTTACACCCTGTTACAGTCCCAATACATTTTAATTTCTTACAGTCTAAATTGAGAATTTTAAATCTCTTATTTGCCTGTTCAACAATCCAAACCACAAAGTTACTAGCATGCTGTATAGGACAAGGCAGAAGACCTCTTTCGTCAGTCTGTAAAAGTCTCTTCACACAGCAATAATCTGACATCTCATCTTTGTACAAAAGTATCATATTAGAGACAGCTTTATTGAAAATAATAATTATTTTTCTGTCAACCAAATAATTATTAAATCAACTAGTTTCAGCAGATGGTCAGCCTACATTGAGTATAAATGTTTTAAAAGCCAGATCTGAAAGGGAGTTGGACTAGGAATGGGTTTGGATGACCTGCTCCATTTACAGACCATTCACAAGCTGACAATTAGAGTCCAAATGTAAAATGTGTAAAACAATGACACCAAGCCACACAAATACTAATAGCAGAAAAGGTAAAAGTAAAAAAAAAAAAAAAATACAATAACAGTTAACAAAATAAATAATGCTATATAATATTTTCAATGTGCTTTGTGGCTGGTAAAGCTGCAGTACAGCCCCCCAGTGAGTAGCACAGTGGGTGAAGACAGTGTTAATAAAATATCACAGAGCACAAAGAAAATATACTGAATCAAAGTTTGATGGTCAATTACAGCGGTTTATTAGTATCTGTGTCATGTTTGTCTGATAATTGGTCCCTAAATCATAATTAAATGACCAGTGTGCTATTAGTGTGATTTAAAGATGCTACTTTAATATGACTAATAGAATATAGGCTGTATTTCTTGTTAAATTAATCAACTAACAAACTACTTCAACAGATTCAATACAGGGTTCAAAATTATTCAGATTGTAAAAGCGGATTAAAAGTGAATTTAAATGTGATAAAATGGAACCCCGTCCCTTATTTGGACAGAATGTTAATACTGTTTTAGGAGCGATCAACTCACAGAGATGCTGCAGGGTGCGGTCAATCCAAATCCAAATGAAAGCATAACAAGTATGTAGTCTTATCAGTTAATGGACTTGAACTGACCTATAGGAAGCTGATTGATGATGATTCACAACATTTGAGAGAGATGGTTGTAGCCAATAAGGCTCAAGCTTATACCTGAAACTAGTCAATTAAATGATTAAAAGATTGACAAGCAAAATATTTAGATAATCAGTTGATTGTCTCAGTAATATGTCAAATATACCTCCAGTTTGTCATGTGTAAGGATTAGTTTGACGTTTTGATTAATACTGTGTAATAGTTAATATGTTGTTAATATTCTGGACAGCTGGTCAAACAAAACAGGCATTTTGATGACACATTAAAGCAAGAAGATAATCAGCCGATTACTCCATAATAAAGCAATAAACCCACAGACATAATAAAATGGTGGTATCCAATGATAGGTGGTCAGTTTGGATACCCTACAAATGTCTGAACTGGATTTGGACACTGGACCAGTTAAAAAGACAAAATCTAAATAGATGCAGGAGTTGAACCACAGGGAACTCTGGCAGTAGCTTGCATTTATGCAGATGTTCACAACACCTGTATAATTTCAGACACTTGACAGACTGCGTGTAGCATGAGAGGTTGCAATTTAACTCCTGCCAATTTCTTTTCACACTTACTTATTACGAAGACTGATGTTCTCCGGCTTGAAGACCTCTCTGTAGGACGCCTTGTTGCCGATGATGACATCCAGCTTATGCACAGACTCCACCACAGCCCTGGGTAGCATTGGAGCATGGAAAACATTACCGTGATGATCGCATGTAGAGGTTTATAATATGCCTACTCAAATTCTGCTGGCTACCATGCTAGCAACCAAACCCTTTCTCTTTCATTTCTCTGCAACAAAGGCAGTCATGCCAAACGCAGCTAACTGATTGTTTGACACACACTACACGTTTCCACCCAAAGCCAGACGTGTATCCTGTCGCATTTTCCTGATGTTACACTGATTTGCAGACGTTCTGGGCAAGTCGTTGTCGTGACAGGTTACTGCAAGGAATAACATGTGGACTCTATCTTGTAGAAGCAAACATTCACTTGCTAGTGCTAAGTTAGCTAGCAGAATAATTAGCACCTTAGTTAGCTTGACAAAACGGCCTCGCGAACTTACCTGTAAAGCCGCTTGATGTGAAGGACTTTAGCCTCTGGTTCACTGTCCTGCCCCGGTCCACTCATGTTAGCGACTATCCGGTTGTTTGATCACACGCTCCAGCGTTTAGTCTCAGTTTCCTTCTACCCTCCCGACACACAGTTGTTACGGCTAGTCGGGTTTGTTCCCCGGCAGTGACAACCGTGTTGATAGCCAGCTGGTGCTAGCTATCAAGTTAGCATTAGCTTTCCTCCCTTTCCCTACGAGTCTCTTTCGTTTATTGTGTCCTTTGGCAAGACCCCCTCTACCCATTCGTTCTGAAAAACAGGTAGGAGAGGATGCCCGGTAATTTACGCTCTTCCTGGTCAGCTAAAACGCTCTGATATGCTTCTTGTGTTGTACCCCGTTCGAGCCATTGCTGCGAAAGTGGCCATTATTCCTATCAGGCAGTGACCGCGTGAATATCGCGAGAGTACAAAACAAAATCACGAGAGTACAGCGGGTGTTGCCAGATAGTCCGCAAATCCCTCATTTAAAACATATTGATGAAAACTACGTAATAAAAACAAAAAATCACAGAAATGATCTGTAAGCACCAGATTGAAGTGAAATACACAAATACAAAGTAGGAAAAATGTCTTCACATTTCTGTCACAGGCAGAGATAAGTAACTAAGTAGGCTTATGTTTAGTCAAGTACTGTGTACAGTTTGAATGGGCTTGTGAGTTACTGGAGTATTTTCATTATGTTACTGTTTTTACTACTATATAAACCAAGAGTAAATATGTATGTATTTATTTGACAACTTTAGTTAGTTACTTTGCAAATGTACAGAAAAATTGGGACTTTTTCTAAAATCCAATAAAGACTAAAATATGTAACTTGTTAATCCATATATAGGTTGCTAATAGAAAATATAATCAACTTGGACAAACAGCAATTTGGACGCATTATTATCCACGTTTGAAATCTAATCACATATTTTCAGTTCCCACATTCTGATCCTTGCCTACATAACTATCTTCCACCTTTACCTGTGTAGTTTACCATTATTTATTTGAACAAATCTATAGTCCTCCAGCCGTCTGTTAATCAAGCCATGGAGTTACAAGAGCCACACTATGACTTCAAGAAACCACTCAACAATGCAACAACCCCTGTTCACCTATGTATATGGATCACCCACACAGCTTTATTACATCTCATTTTACCTGATTAGACCTCTTCTCAGGACTGTGTGGGCTGGTACAGGCAGATTGATAGACATCCCACTCCCTCTGTTGTTAAATAAGTGTCAGCAAAATACCCTACTCACAAGTAAAACTTATCCATGCTCATTTTTACTTTGAATGGCACAATTCACATGACATGTATTAATTGTTAATATATGCAGCTCAGCTTTTGATATGACATCATAATGTATTATGTATTATTATATATTATGATTATATTGTGCAATGATGAAGTGAACATAGTTTTATTTGTCCTTCACAAATAAAACAAGGTTGACCGTTGTCTATAGCACTGATCATGGCCACTATAAACAGTTGTTGTAATTCCCCCTGCTTTCCAGTAGAGGTCTATAAAGATCATAGATTACTTGATGTCCATGTTCATACGATGACACTGAGAAATTTCTTTTGATAGATGCTTAGTTCTATAATTTTGTGTATGTGGAAATATAAGGAGGTGATACAGTATATATCATGACAGATTATGATGTAGGGGGTCACTGAAATCTGTAAGTCAACATGGTGTCAGTGTGTAAAAAAAAGTGTGGTTTCATAAGATTTTTTGACTACAATTATGTAAGTATGAAATGGTATTTTTTATTAAGAAGTCATATAATGTTTAGATAAATACACTAGAAAACTGCACAAAGTTTGATATGGCAAATAAAATAAAAAAATCTGTGTGCTACATGTTTTCCGCTCTGTCCAAACTCAGAAGTTGCCAAACCACTAAGGAACTGCAAGTGATTAAGTGTAGGAGGATGAGGATAATTACAAGCTTGCTATATTCAGTTGAGTCTTCGGTTTCCAGATCTTGCCTGCCATCCTTGTTCTCATTACCTCAGCTGGGCAGAGTGTGGGGAAATGATCATCTCTGCCCACCCAAATGAATCACAGTCCTGAGACACAGAAAACAATGTAGAGAAACCAGGGGACAGAAACTTACCTGTGATCTAGTCACAGTAAAGTGAATGAGCTCTAGTGCCCAGAAAATAACCACTTTTATTCTTTTGACCTAAAAGATTTTGTATCCTTACAGTTCATAATCTAGTTTAGAATGTGTGCATGTTATGAACCTCTATGCAGTGTATTTTACTGTTCTGCTCATTGATTAGTTAACTATTATTAATCGATTGTTTGACTGGATTAAGTTTACTTGACAGCAAATAACAGATAATTCAATAGGGTTACTATCAAGCTATTTTGCTGTAGCTATCTCCTATATTTGGGGAATTAGGTCTCCAAGTTATTGCCATGAGCATTTTTTTATATTCTATGACATTTCAGAGACTAAATAAATAATGATTTAATCTGGAAAATAAGTTACATAAAAACAAACACTATGCCCAGACAGCAAGTAAGCCATGTTTTTTAAACCTTAAAGGTCAAGACAAATCAGAAGTAAAAAAATCAGCAATGATTTAGTGTGTTTCTCAGCACCTTCTGTGTCTTAGCCACAAGCTCAATAATTTCCTAAAACAGCTGGGCCCTAAATTGCTTACTCATACAGGAGCAAATAGTGCATTACTTGGGTTCTATTTTAAGCCATGCACTATGGTCATGTGCACTGTAATAGAGTTAGTATCAAGCAGAGCAACAGCATGGCTCACTCATGTGTTTAGAATAGTTTTTGGACAACAACTGAGGTCTGTGACACTGTGGTGCGAGCTTTTGCTGGTTTTGACTTTTTCTTGACATTTGCTGATTCTAAGAAACATGCACAATATCACCACGCTTACCCTTCAGTCTGAAATCATCCGAGAACAGCTCAAGTTAGTGCATTAAGAAACAGAACACACGTTTCTACACCAAGATAAGAATTTAATTATTTGTTTATTTATTAATTTATTTACGTGTTTCTATCTCCAGATTCACCCACCCGAAAAATATAAATTCCGGTGTATTCAAAAAAAAAAGAAAAAGGAAGAAAAAAAAGAAAAGAAACAATGGCATCTTCATCAACTGCATCAAGGGAATTAATCAACAAAAATCAAATTGGCAATAATTATTATCATTATTACAATAATAATTCAATGATCAGAATATCCACATTCATAACAAATCCATATACAACTGCAATACACTCTTCAACACCACTCTTCCATTAATATACACAAAATCCCCAAATGTCTGTCCTGTCAAAACAACAATAGAGGAGTTTTGGGGAAGGGGGGCTATGGCTTGTCAAGGGGTATGAATATGAGTGACCAGCAGAGTTAATGGATCTAAGGTTAGTAAGAGTATAAGGAAGGGAGGCACACTTATTTAGTAAGGACCTATACAAAAACAAGCAATGTTAAATAATGACCGTATACTTTCATGGTAGGATTTGCCAGTCTAACTGCATCTTAAGAAACGGTTAGAAGGCTCCATGAACAAAATGTCAAGAAATATATAAGGGTGGTCGAAGTAAATATATAAGTCTGAATGACAACCGTTGCAAACATATACCATAGGAACCTAAAGTGAAAGTCCGATACACAAGAACTCAAAACAGGTTGAGAATTTTCAGAGAAATGCAGATGAAGGTTTCTGAAAAAAATGGTCTTAGTTAGTCTATATATGTACAAACATTGCTTGGTCACCCAAATCTACTTAGAAAAGCTTTTTAGTTGGTCAGAAAATGAGTGCAAGCTTAATATTATGTGATGTTCTTGTATGAGAGCTTCGAGATTGCAGCTGTTAAGTGACAGACCTTGCTGATATTCTAAGTCTGCACAGAAAGTGCCTCTGGTAGCTGTCAGTACATTTAAACACCTTTCCATGCCTCAGTATTGGTAACTTGAGAAGACCTATTCATAGAAAGAGAGAGAAACATTAGAGGAAAAATAACTGTACACTCTGCATATACAAACAAACTGTATATACACATAGACATACCATATATACACATTTATCCTGTATGTACACAGAAGATTTAGCCAGTACACACACTTATATACAAACACATTCACTCATTTCAGCAGGACCTCTAACATGTCTCTCTCTGTCCTCGTTTCAGTCATAAGTGGAAATGGCAGGGATTTCAACTCAGATTGGTGTCAGTGGAATCCATCTATAGAAATAAATGGGGAGTTTTACAGCAATTTGGCCACACTGAAACCAAGAGTTCATCCGCTGCTCGGGTTAAAATTCTACAGACACATAGTCGAAGTGGAATACAAAATAGCAGTAAGAATGTCCTTATCCATCGGCTTTCACATCGTCTGTAAATGGAGAGCTCCATGGTGATTGTTGGGCGAGAAACATCCGTCCACTTTTTTGTGTTTTTGAATGATTATAACCAAGAGGAAGGAGGGCAAATGTCACAGCAACGTGCAAACTGCTTTAAGGGGAGTAGGTAAAACACAAGTTTGTCCCTTTTGTCACAGTCCTTCAGGGCAACAAACTTCTCCACAAGCTCGATTTAGTAAGAAAACTCGGTTCATATAAAATCGACTATTTATGAACTTCCATTAGATAGAGGCATCTATCTATATCAAGAAATAAATATCTGCTCCGGAAGATTTCTGATGAAGAGTTTTTATACTATTGTAAGAATAAGCAGTGTCATAGAAATATAAATAATAACAACATTCTGTCCGGTATTTCAAAGTCTTCACTGAAGCAAGAGTTTTGTTCTGAAGCAGTTTCACTTGTTGTATTAGGCTGTGCATATTTAGTTTCCTTTAAAATGAAAGTCTGAAAGAGATTCAAACGGAGGAGCTAAAACTATGACTTGAGAAAAAGATCAAGTGAGTCTAAAATGGAGTAAGAATGGTAGTGGTTAAATAATGCTTTGAGAATCCTAGATAGATAAAGAGTGAATAGATGAAGAGGAATCTAAGGGTAATTTGAAAAGACTATAAGAGAGAGAGAGGGAAATAAATGCTTTGAAAGTAAATCAGCTCTGACAGAAATTCTAAGAGAAGTCAAGCACCTTTGAAATACATTTTACCCACAATACATCTCCCCTCTCTCTCATTTTGAGCATTGCACTTCCTTGGCCTTTGTGTTCCTCCGTTATGCTGATTGATCAGACTGCATAGCTGTTCTTTGCATGCTCGGCAGGCCAACAAATACCAACGTATGTCCAGCCTACCTTTTAAAAGTAAAATGTAGATCCAATCACGAGGCGTCAAACACATTTCAAATAATCCAGTTATCAAATCAGAGAGAGAGGGCCCAAGCAAAGTAATAAGAAAAACCCAGCATTTCCTTACATGGTCCGCTGGGGCTCTGCACCATCCTTTGAGCAAAGAGAATGGGACCAATGCCCCAAGTTCTCCCTTTGTCAGCCAATCGCGTCACGAGAGAGGGCTCTCGACATTTGGCCATGCCACCCCACGGACTGCCGATGATGCATCAGCCAATTAGGTTCCACATTGTCCTCCATGAAGCTTTGAGAGTGGCTATGGGGAGAAAAAAAAGGGAGACAGAGAGAGAGAGAAGAAACGAGGGAGGGTGCTTGATCAGGTGCTATTGAAGTATAGCTACTGACCGAGAATCTGCTTGGTGGCAGTCCTTTCCAAAGCTGGACTGATCATTTTTCAATAGTTTTTGTGTTCAGCTCTGAGGCAACTGCTTGTTTACCTGAGTCACTGAGGTATTTTCACAGCAATGTTAATTTCTCAATCAAGAATCATCTCACATCTCTCTGAAAAGACACTGATGTTCAAAACTAGCGCGCTTGAAATCCAACATTCAGTAGGTAATTTCAAAAGAAAAAGGTAGCCCTACTAGCTGTCTAAATAGACAGTCTTTCCCTGTGTAAGACTGCTAGCGTTATTAACATTTGGTGGTGATCGGTCTGTGATCGGAATCTAATCTAAGCTAATCCACTAGCCACTTTTGACTTATGACACTGCAAAGAAATGAATTAGTTCTTTCTGAAGAGTGAAATGACTGACGCAGAGCTGATTTGAAACTCTTCAACTTCTCTTGGTTCAACCTGCACATTTAAACAAGCTGAGTTGTTGCAGAGCGACACCAGTGTGTGAGCTACATAGACAAAAACAGATTCACATCCAGACAAACTTTACGACAGTACACAAAATGAAGGGTTATGGAAACACATTACAAACATTTCATAGACCTTCGGCATTTGACACATGAGAAACTGAAGAGTTCATTTCAAAAACATCAAACCAAACGTCTTCTAAAATTCACTATAAATTAAACAGGTTACTCTAAATGTGTTAATTTGGTTTAATGCTCTCAAAGAAGATTTTCAAAAATAGATGCCGCAGTTTTCACATTTCATTTTGAAATTATGAAAATTACCCCAAAACATATGTAATTATTCACAAAGTGAGCATTAGGAAAGGTTTTTAATGACTAGCTAGGCTACTGGCCAAAGGATGCGCAATATATTTATCCCAGGCACTTGATGGCAGGTGTAGCTAGGCTAAGTGGTTGAAATGGCCTCTTCACATGTTTGAAACTTAACAAAATGATCAATTTCATAATGGTAAAAAATATTACATGCCCAAAACTGCTAATCTGTTATTAGTATCTGTATGCACTTATTTTCACATTACTTTTGATAAATATTCTAAGAGAAAATAGTCAATAATGTTTGTCTGAATAAAAGTTATTAAGGGCACCACTCATCTTATATGTGTAAGTACAATGGACCAACACTTTTTAACTGAAAGGAACAAAAACCTTCAAAAATAGTAAGAAACAATCATCAGTTTCACTCAAAGTAGCTTCATTCACTGGATAAATATACAAGTAACTGTAAACTGAAAAAAGCCAATTAGATTTAGTCTCCACAAATTTTAAATAACCTGTTATAACCTGCAATATGTTCAATAGATCCAACAAATCTCAGCTGTTTTTGTTAACTGTAAATCAAACCAGAGATTGGAGGAGGGTGTTTCTAAAACAAAGAAATGGAAACCCCAACAACCCAATTAGACATAAGAACACAACGAGATGCACAAAGAACAAATACAGTGACACATAGAAAACATATTGGGGAGAAACATGTGCTGTCAAAGACAGATTAGAGAGGACAGAGAGAGGGGGGGGGGGACAGCAAGTGAGTCATGAAAGAGGCAGTGCTATGGTAGACACAGACATTTGACTTGGAAAATGGCACCATTTGTTTCTGTTTAGCACCAGTTTATCAAATATCGGTTCTGAGATTGAGAAGAGAAAAATTGCACAAACTCAGTCCAAAAACTAGAAGTCCCTTAGACTGAAGGAAAAAAAAAGTTCCCTTACTCAAGCCTCTACAGCGCTTGATCTTGTGTCTTTGAATCAATCTGTTTTCAGCCCACAGATCATTTCTCTCACTAACAAAGCTAACATGGATTTCCACCTGTTACCTCTATTGGAAAAAAAAACCCTGTTGAAAAACACTCAAAGGCACTAAGAAAGCCAGACTACATTGCCACATCTCCACCTATAACACTGGCAGCCTGGCATGTTCAGGGTAGGCATGTGAAATGCAACTACATCCATGGGAGTCAACAGTTACGTTAAACTAGCACTTCTAGCACTTTTCCGCTAATGGCTACTATGAAGTCTTTGGGGTGCAACACACACTGTATAGTGCTTGTTCCTTACATGTTTGTTTCTTATGAAGCCATAGACAGGCAATGAGTGCACAGAGCAGATGTTTACACATTGGCGTGTACGTCAAATGCTTGGTTTTACTGATTCAAACAGTGTGTGATAAAATATCATGATCTTGTCCTGCAAGACTGAGATGAACTGAAGCTCCGTGTGAGCATCAAGAGAACAAGCATCCATTGAAGAGCCCTTTGTGTTGTGTGTTTGTGTGTTATGCACTGTACAGTAGCAGTGTGAATACTACTTGTCTCCTGCACACTTTCTTCTCTCTCTTCCCTGGAGAATATCTATGGGGATTTCTTTTCAAAGCATTGTCTTGCTAAATTGGAAAAAGGCGTGGACAGTGTTTTCCTTTCCTTAGTGTCATCTCTCTCTGATTTGGCTCAGTGTTGTGTTTGACCTACTCCCCCTTCTTCTGCTATGACTTTAGTTGCTGTTGCCGTGGTTCCAGTTTCCTGTGAGGTTGTCATGGGGGAGGATGTTTGGTTGCCACGGAGCTCTCCATTCTGACTAGGATGTTGATGTGGAGTGGGTAGAGAGGGAGGGTCTACGGTTTGGGGGAGGACTCCATTGTGGGGTGAGCTGTCAGAGGAAATGCCCGAGGAAGAGACTCTGAGGCCTTGATCGTTGGTTACCGCTCCTCCTCCCCCTCCACCTTCAGTTTTCACACCGGGGTCTGCAGAACCCAGGGAGGAAAGCTGGTCCTCCTAGCGAGATAGAGAGAGAGGAGAGGGGAAAGAAGAGTGGGAGCAAGGAGAGATGGTCGTAGGAGAGAGGCCATTCAATGAACGATGGGAGGGATGTGAGGAGTTGTAAAGGAGATGCCCAATCAAAGCAGATGACGTCACATGTAGAGGGGGAAAATAATCACATGTCGAGGAGGTGTGAGAGTGTGGGAGGAAGTAAGAACAGCGAGATAAAGATGGAGAGGACAAGGAGGGAGAATGTGATTGAAGTGGAAAACACCAACATTGAAAAATAGAAACCGTTGGAATGAGAACATATAAAAGCAATGGCAGAAATAAAGTAAGGAGGAATTAGAAAACAAGAGAGAAGCGGTAAGGGATCAGAAGAACCACACAGACAAAAAGAGAGAGACAGAGAGAGGAGAAAGAGAGAGCCAAATGAGTTAGGAAGTTGATGCATGACTTACACCAATAGAAATGACGGCACAGAAGAAGGGGACACAGAGAAAGAACGAATGAAGGGGGATTAAAATTCTTGAGGTCAAAAGGTCCTGATCTTCTTGGGGTCGGTAGCAAGGGGTGTTTGTCGCGTACCAAGGAAAAGTCAGGAAGTCAAGTGAGTCATTATTTACCAATTGGTAATCATGTTCAATAATGGCTACATTTCTATGTAAATGTGCGTGAACAAGTAGCTGGAAATCTGTTGAGTTAAACATTAAAGAAGAGCTCTACATTGATGGCTTTGAAAAACGTCGTAACAGCACATACTGTAGCATCAGCTTGGGACTTAAAAACATGCAAAAAAAAAGCCACATAGAGCTCAGCGCCAAATTTAAAAAGCAAGATAGCCTGGCATAAAACCCAAACTCTTTGTCAAATTCACCAACCAAAACATCCAACCCTGAGCCATTTCATGACTTGCTGCATGGCTGTTGAAGGTTTTGTCTAGTGATTAAGTCAAAATTTGGTTTTACCATCTTCTCTTACCTACATTGAATACCAACAACGCAAATGCTAGTTTCTTTACAAGTTTATATCAAGGTCTGTCTGAAAGCCTTCACTCCCAATGTTGTTCACTGACATCTGTGTAGGAGCAGTGGGAAGAGAAAACAATTGGGTTATTGTGCCAACTGACAACTATGATGACTTTCTTTATAATGGTGCTTAGTGTATCCAAGAGCTACTGAAAGTTAATTTGCATATAGAAGCAATTTGAAAGCTAAATCCACAGTTTTACCATCAGACCTAGGTAGAAACCTCTTGAAATAATTGCTCTTGATTTATCTTGCCTGGCACATTTACTGTGTGGTGTCTAGACATAATTACAGGGACTGAAACTGTAAATGGAACGCAGAGCAATCTTAAGGACCTTGGCAGTACATGCTGTAATTTAACTCAGGTTTGCATTTGTATCAAACATCGGAACATACGTATGACATTAAGTACCAGTTTAACCCTTACATACAAGAAGTATGAGACACTGTAACATGAATGGGATGAATGCTGTAGAGGGGAAAGACAGGAAAGAGGAGAGATAGTTTGGTTGGCATCCAAATAAAATCAAAAGCAAAATAATCTCTGGATAAACTTTATCTGATGGGTGTGTCCATTGTGAGTGGAAGGTGTTCCCACTTCACTTAAAGAAAAAGTGAAAAGAATAGAGAAAAAAAAGTTACCCCGAAACTTGTCAGTGTCAATTAGCGGCCTTTTTCTCTTCTCAATCAGAACCAAAATGAATAAAACATTTTCAGCTACTAATTGGTGCTATGAACAGCTACAATATCTATTATGGTTACAGACAATTACAGGATGCCAGTAACATGACTCCACTGACGCTTGTTTGATTAGTCTCAAACACAACCAGCAGTGTGTTTTAATATCCATGTGTAGAGCAATACACATGTCTATTAAACTCAGAAATCAAGCAACTCAACAAAGACATGGCAAAAATGTTTACTGACATCCTTTTCTAACTTACCAAACTCGCTTCATTCTCTGTGGGTTGCAGTGTCTGATTACTTGGTGCATTCAATTACAGCTTGGTGTGAAAGTGTTTTTTATGCTAATGAAAAATTGCAGTACTGGAGACAGAAACACAAAACACTTAGTGGAGTACTGAAATATAAGGTGTATATTAAGTAATGCAGATAGAGCATTGTACACACATTCTTACACATCTCCTCCAATCTCCAATCAGTTTTGATGTATGAAGCAAAGTGAAATCTTTGTCACCTCCACATTTGAAATAAAAATTTGCCGTACGTGTTGGTTTATTCACTACGTATATTTAGAAATGTAAAAAGAGCCTCTGCAAGACTTCAGATGACAAGTCTGCCAGGTGAATAGCTTCTAAGTCTGATGCAAAACAAAAAAATCAACAAAGGAAGCATGTCACACATTATCAGACACACATTATCAGACACACAGTAACGACTAGCCTATGCTAGCATTCAGTCAAATAACTGAGGTGCTAAACACACACACATACACACACACACATACACATAAAGGTCAGAAACACAGAGTCACTGAAAAGACACAGAAAACACACAGAACATGTGCACATTAATCAGTGTTCTTCGGGGGAGGATTGGGTCAGATACGGAGATTTCCCATAATTCCCGTTGTTTGCCTGAAGTGCCTTGGTGGGAGGGATGAAAACTTGAATGGAGATGTGAGTTCATGTTTTTAGGAAAAATAAAAAAAAATGGTGCATTTTAGGAAAAAGAACTTACACATTCCTTCCTTCAAAGTGGATTTTTTTATATTAGTTGCTTGGCAGAAATTTGCATTCAAAATAACTTAAATTGATGTCAGGTATGTATTTATGGAGTCATCTCTGACTTCAGTTAATAAAGAAACGTTTCAGCATCATGATTGTCTCACGATAGAACTGTACTGTAGTTAACTGTTGTTTCTGATGTGGATCATCGGTGTATGCAAAAAAAATGAGGTTGAATATTTGCAAATGCCAACATCTGAAAATGATGGAGCTTAAGAATCAATGGTAATCATTAATAGATTTGTATTTCTCTGCATTCAGCAGTTTAACCTGCCTAATGCAAAGAGTTACAGGAAGGTCTCCGTATATGACTTGAAATCTGTCGTGAATAATAATGTTGGCATATCACTGTATGTCTGTGGTTTCCTGCGTATGACTGTGTGGGAACAAGCAATGGTGTTTGCATCTGTAACAGTCACACACAAAACATTAGAAATCTCTGTGCTACTGTAACACTGCTGTATGTTTCTGCCAAGGTATGTAATGTACTCATCAACATAAAGGTAAAAAGCAACCTGATTCATATAAAATGTTTTAATCAAACACCCTATTTGAGGTCTGTCACAGAATACTTCCAGAGTTACCAGTGGATTCAAGAAGCACGCTTCTGTGCAGGGAGAGTGAATAAAGTTAAAGCTGGCTACCACAGCTTCCTATCTGATAAAAGACAGAAAACGTTGATTTTAGAAAACATATTTTACACAATACAATCTTGGCACTGTGCATAGATTACACATTTGTTAGAGTCTAAAATATTCTAACGGTTTAAAACGTAATAGTCAAAAAAGAGACAAACAGATAAACTCTTACTAATTTTATGAAAAATATAAACATCAGTTAATCATTTATATTTACCAGCTGTCAGTATTTTCATTTTAGCAGTATTAGCAGAAACGGGCTTATGGTAATAGTCTAGCTTTGCTTTCTTTGCTTCTGTACAATCCTGTTTTTATGCATATTTGTTTCATAATATCACATTACATTTTTAGTTTAAGGCTGAAAATGTTAAATGAGCAAATAGCCAACTTATGGTTGGAGTAATGTGTAACAGCATTGCAAGCAGGCAAACTGTGGCTAAAGAACATTTACCAGCTCATGGGATGAGCATGAATCACTTTGCATTCCCCCCTTTTTTTTCTCATAACCTTTGCTCATTTATATTTAACATTAAAACCCATGATTCTCCCGAATAAGGTTAATGATCTGTTAAGTTTGTGCTGTGAACGCTGGTTTAAAATTAGTCAACTTTTGAACATTTTGCTGGACACGGTGGATGGATCTGAATATCCCCTACCGCGTCTCTGTGGAGACACCATAGCACAGCAAATTCCAAACAAATAGAATGATTCATCACTGATGCACAAAACATTTGAAGGTTGGCATTGAATGTTTTTGGCAGAAAATAACTCTTCACTTTACATCTGTCTGCACACAGTCTTGTTTCTATATAAAAACAAAGACATTTTCTCACACAGCTGTTTCAGATCCACCTTGATTTGCCTTAGTTTGTCTTAATTACACACGGCATTTGTTGCCAAGCGATGAGGAGGAGTTTGAAACAAGTATAAGTGTCTTTAAACCCAACATTTATGCATCTGCAGGACGTTTTCTCTACAGTGCATTCGGATAAAGATCATACAGGTCGACCTATTCATGTGTACAGTTTATTCATTATTTAATAAAAATTCTTTACATGATTAATTTGTAGAACATTTTTCTGATAACACTTATTGATATGTTATAGAACCATCAGTAAACTCCGTCCAAAAATTCTGTGACAGGTCTCTTTTGTCTGTAAGATTAATGGAAAAGTAACGTGGGCCTATCAATGTGTTGGCTTGCAGTGAGTTCACAGGGTGCTGCATATGGACAGGGACGCACATAGAGAACAGTAGAAGTGGAAAAGAGGCAGCAGGTTATGGATGGAGAGTGAGAGCTTGCCGGTTTGTTTATTACCTGGTTACTCGGGGTGGGACAGGCGCAAGACGGGGCTGCACTAGGATGGACTGACGCCTCCCCTAAGAGAAATCACCGTATCTCATCAACACAGGAGGAGAGGAGAGGAGAGGAGAGGAGAGGAGAGGAGAGGAGAGGAGAGGAGAGGAGAGGAGAGGAGAGGAGAGGAGAGGAGGCAGGAGTAGGGAGCTGAGAGCAAAAGAGGGAGTGAAGACTTGTGTGCAGTGGGCAGGATTCAGAAGGGCAATGAAGGTTGAGGAAAACAGCCACTCAAACAACAATACATACAGAGTGCACAACAAAAAGTACACAGAAAAAACTAGGACATAAATATACATAAAAAGTCTTACGCATATTTACATACACATACATAATGACAATCACGCACGACATTATCAGACACCCCACAAGCCCGATAGCAACAAAGCAGCGTGCCATGCTGTGTGTCATTAACAGAAATCATGCTTAGGACAAGAAAGAAAAAGGCGTTAAATCTTGACCTCCACACGACATCTGAATCTGAAAGTAGCTGATTAATTAATCAAATAGACTTTGGAAATCTATATCTTTCTTGATTCCTGGTTAAAGAAAGATTAAAAAGGACATAGCATAAAGAACATGCTTATTTCAAACATGCAAACAGCATTGTCTACTCTACGCATGAGGATAAATATATGCACACATGGAAAATCAAGAATCATATTTACAATACATCAACACTACAGTATATTGATAAAAAACCCCAGAAACAACAGAGAATAGGAATCTTCATTCAACCATACACTGCACACATACTCAAAAATGTTCAAGAAGTTGCATCAGTGGGTACTAATACAAAATGTTATGAATGAACCATTAACATGATTAATGCCAGTTCCAAAGTGCAGCTCCACAAATGATCGAATTCAATTAAAGAATCTTAAAAAATGCTGTAATTTTATACCCTTTCATACCCAAACCAGTCAGAGGAGTATGGAAAAGACAGCAGTAGCCCAATGGCCCATAACTACTTATGAAGTACATACACTTACTGACATTTATCCACTTCCAAGTTACACGTAACAATAATCTGTGATAATATATTAACACATTTGCCAGTTTTGGAACACCTACTGCAGCTAAAACAAATGCAGTCTAAGCCATTTGTGGTTTTAAAATCATTCATTAGTGCAAATGAAGTGGACAAAATAACAGAAACACCTGTCAGAATATTCCACAAACTGCATCCTCTAAAATAATTATACTATCAAATCCGTCTCCACAGTTTCAACAAACAAACAAAGAAATTCAGGTAGCGATTAATTGTAGGATTGTTGTATTAGTCCGAATTTGTTATAGTTACATATACTTAGTGATCCAACAATTAGGTTTAAGTAGCCAATTAGTGTGACTTATATCCAGAAGTGGAAGAAAAGTGATGAATGGATTAAACTATTTAAAAATCAATCAGCTAATTAATTAAACATTTTGTTAAGATTGATTTCCATTATCCCATCATATTTGAATGTGCTTTAGCTACTATGTGCAGCAGTAATTTTAATTGTATTTACCTCTAAGCAACAATGTCCTTAATGGAAGTCGACTACCTTTTGCAGTATTTGTTTATTTTGTAGGCATGAGGATGCTCCTGTGGGCAGCACGGCGGCATCCTGCACCTGTGATATGATGATGGGTCTAATTAAGCGTGGGGTGTTGTTTTGGAAGTTGGTGCCAGTGGTCTGAGGAAACAGTGGCATCATGCCTCTCCCACCTCACTTCCTATTAATTTATTTCCCCTCTGTGCTGCTGTGCACCAGTCTCACCTATTAAAGGAGAGTGTCGTCGTATCTTAAGTGCGGTGGTGATGAACAAAATATCCTGAAGGTAAAATACAAAAGTAGCCGGTACTTCCTGATGAAACAGCCCCAACAAAAATGTGTGAAATAGATTCTCAGCCTAAACACCATACAGTACTTCAACATCATGCTGGTTAAAGGAGCATTTCACTACAAAAGTACTTTCATTCATTCACTGATCAGATTCATTTCCATGTATCATCTACTGAGTATAGGCAGCAGCAGTAATACCTACGTACTTATACAGCAGAATCCAACTGCATATATACTGTGTGTACTTTTGTCTTAGTCAGCAACTAAAAATATGACATGAAACATGAAATATCATACAGACATCCATAGCCCCCGGGGGATTAACCCCCTATATAAGTTCCAGGCCCATATTAGTGGTTTTCTATAAACATCTTCACAATTATTGAATGAATTTCCATGAAATTTGGAACTGACTGGTACAAACATGTTCTGTACCACAGTTGATCAGTGTGAGTAGTGACTTGCTAGTATTAATTCCACTGATTTAGTTTTATGACCAAATACCTCAAAACTGCAGCTCCCACTGGTTTTAAGATATTGAACATGTTAGCTCTTTTTATTGAGAGTTCTATTATTATACTTCTTCTGAACATATTTGTGACATTTTTTAACAAAATAATTCTGTGCTCTGACATCATGAGGTATTTAAATCTTAAGGATGATGTAAATATCGTGCAAATGTAACAACAACAAAGAAATAATGAAGCTTATGAAGTAATGTTATGGATTTTGATCTGGTGGAATTAAGCGGGGTACACTCCTTCAAAGACCACACTGAAGGTGAACAGCAAGCTGCAGGGCACCTTCAGCACAGTTTGAATGATAAGCAGGCCGCTTCTCACAGTATGAGCTTCTGTAATCCTTTAAACACTTTTGTCAAAGCAGTGTTGGAGCTTAAATACTAACTAGTTGATCACACACATAAAAAAGAAAATGCTGTTCTAACCTCTTAACACTTACACACTTAAAACCTTTTCTCTTTTTTTTAATGCATACTAAGATTATATTGTATAAAAGCACAATGTCATCGGAACTAATTCATGTTTGTTTTAATATTTTTGAACCCAGAGAGAGCAAACAAACTCCAGGGATGTCCGTGCATAGGGCTTTTCAGACATACTGTCCATGTCTCCGTGCGTAAAAACAGCCTGAGAGATTTTATGGGTGAAGTGTTCAGCATCTGCACACAGCTGTCTGCCTTCTGTGCATCAGCAAGCACCAAACTTCAAACAGTTTACCGACCTTGTTATCATTTGTTCTGGGACTGTCTGCACACATCTGTCTGAATTAAACGGTCCCCAACAAGACTGGACATGGTTCTAATTTGTGACGGACAGTCAGATTTCAGAACTTAGTTCAAAGTTCAAACCTGACTAAACAAATCTAAATCAACCCAACTAAGACATTAGCTGATACAACATGCAATAATCAAGATAACCTTTAGCTTTGTAAATGCAAACCCAAGTATCTGTGTGGTTACTTCTTTTCTAATGACTTTACTGTTCTACACTCCAAACTTTACCCACCTGGTCACTCACAGTAGACCTGCAACAATTAGTCCATCAAAATTAATGTAAATTTAATAATCAATTCTTGAATTTTTGATTTAAATTGGTCTGTGGAGCAGCTAAAATGAAAGGTGTGGTTTTAATCTGACGACGTATAAATCAAACTTTTATAAAGATTTTGCCACATTTGTCCTACAGCTGACGTAAACAGACTAATGCAAAGAGAACTGAGGAGAGACACTTTTATAACCTCGTCAAATGTGAACACAGAGACATGATACACATATTTTAAAACTCAGCCTGACTTAAACCTTCTGAAGGTGGGATTCACTTAGAAATCATGCAATAGCGATGCACACTATACTTCAGCCACACTTCTCACATGACAATGATCTAATTTTCCTTAATATTAAAGTAATCAATTCAATTCAGTTCAAATCACCAAAAGTCAACTCAAGGGATGTTAGGGAATATAACAATATAACTACATAAAATGATGTAGAAAACCCAAA
The DNA here is from genome assembly GCA_034779795.1 of Ctenopoma multispine. Lineage (NCBI taxonomy): Eukaryota > Metazoa > Chordata > Actinopteri > Anabantiformes > Anabantidae > Ctenopoma > Ctenopoma multispine. Next base: position 4,229,606 of record JAUYWH010000008.1, on the reverse strand, counting down.
AAATGAGGAAGCACTAGGTAACAGTGGAGAGGAAAAACTCCCCACCAGCAGAACCTGGCTGAGGGTGGGCGGCCATCTGCCTCAGCCGGTTGGAGTAAGTGGAATCCTGTTATATTTATCTAAACATCCATGAGTACATCACAATCAGGATCCGATTATTCTAAATGCTCTATACATTTCAAGGCGCCGAAGCTCTGAAACACAATGCTCACAGCTGAACACTGAAACTCCCTGAATCCATGCCAACTACACTTCCTGTTTACTGTAGTTCCAAAGATGCTTGGAATATTATCTCAAAGGGTACATTCACGTGAAAAACAATCTCCACTTCTTGTTGTTGTTATTGTCTACAGTATGCATTGTTAGTCATTCTTAGCTATTCTAAATATCTGTTCCATTACTATTCAGAGAGAAAACTGTACTTTGAACCGCACTACTTTCATTTGATTACTATGGTTATTCACTTATGTTTACAGACTAAGATTCAACCTAGTAGTAAATAAAGTAATTACATTTAGTCTCAATTTTAGCTGCAATATTAATAGCGTATAATCATTCATGTATGAATGATGTATGAATGATTATAATTCCACAATCCAATAAATACTGACCTCAAATGTACCATTCTGCATGACGAATAGTTTTACTATGGTACAGCTACTGTACTTCTGTAATTCTTTCAGTTTGAGTGAACACAGAGACATGATACACTGAGAGTGCATCATGTGGAGAGAGTTGTAATTATAAGAAGCTGATGTGGACAAATGTCCACGCCGCTCTGCATGAGCGAGGAAGATAGTCGCTCTCTCTTCCATTCTTAGCATGTAGCCTCAAACACGAATGCATATATATTTATATGTTCACACGCACACACTATATTTACAGCATGACTCATGCTTGAAGGTGGGCTAGTTCAATCTGACAGGAAAGGAAAGGGGGCAGCTTGGGAGCATGAAATGAAAAGGACTGAGGAAAGGAAGCTCCTGAAGACACAGCATCACCAAAAAGCAAAACCACGCAGCATACAGGGCAGTGAGATTTGAGGCTCAGGTGTTCAATAACCTGAGCGTAGGTCTGATCCTACATCATGTGTGGAACAGGTTTAAAGAGGTTTAACTCCAACATGCTCAGCAGAAGATTTGACAGAAACGACTACAGAACATCACCACAGACCCAGATATGCTCACAAACCCAGCTAGAGTCAAGGACAACTGGATAGCTTGAGCTGAGGGATGCAAACAGCAACAATCTTTGAACTTCAAAGCTCCCAGGTATGTTGGCAGACACATGGCAGTCAAACCCAAACACAGGGACTAGTCAGGGACAGGGCAAGACAATCAGAGGGACCACATTCACACAGCAGACAAAACAATAGTAGCGGGGGGAAATAAGACAGGTAGAGGAGGAGAGAGGAAAGCACGGGCACGTACGGACTCGGCGAGAGAAGAAGCAGTCGCACAGACCTGATCAGCGAAAATCCTGGTTTTTGGCTCAATGATGGCTCCTCCTCTTATTTCATCCTCCACCGCCATGAGTCTTGGAAGCAGAGAGAGAGAGAAAGAAAGAAAGAAGGGGGACGGGGTGGGGGTGATAGAAAGAGAGGGAGTATTGTGAATTCAAGATGATACTTAAGAGGAAGCTGTGCAGATGCATCTTCAACATCTGTATCAACAGCACCACAGCGACAACATGCTGGTTACCTGAGTCTTAAATCTGAATCCCAAATATGACAGGCGGCCCAATCTTTTAAGCCCATTCAAATGTTGAGCAGCAGTAAACCAAGCCATGCTTTATGAGGCGCTGCCAATTTTCAATGGTGGGGCCTTTTTTCTTCTTACTCCCATGGGATTCATCAAAGCTTTTTTACCCAATTTACGAGGTTTTGAAAGTGCAACTGCGGCCAACGGTGGACCAATATGCTCGGTTATGTGAAGTGAATGCATCTTGATCATCCCCAGGGAATTGCCCATCTTGTGTAACATGGACTGACCAAGGCACGGGTGGAAAATCCTTTGACTAATCATTTCAAAGACTCTACTTGCAGATATGGGCAAGCTCAGTGCTGCCGTGTTCACGAGCCAGCGGACAGTGCAGGTTTTCCGGCTCTCATGATTATCCAAGTGCCAGGGATTTACTCCAGATAGGATCATTCAAGGATATTTCTGAGGGTTATCTTGCAGTTACACAGCCAACTGGCTAAACTGCGAGTATTGTTGTGGTGGTGATAAATGCCAAATGGAAGTTAGTGTGAGTAATAAAGACCGCTTCACATGATAGATTTCATTGCGTCGCTTTCACGACTTTTTTCACACACTTTTAACAGCAGCAGAATAAACATCCTTACAATTTGTTAACAGGAAATAGGTGTGCTGGAATAAAATCCTCCCACAATAGATCACCAAGGAGTAACTTTGCAATTGTATGTCAATTTAATTGGGTAAAACTACCAAAAAAGATTATGACTCGTGTTTATTATGCCACTGAGCCAGTCCAAACAATTGAGAGGAACATTTAACTGCCACCATGTTTAAGTGCAGAATAAATATACCACTGGTCAAGTCATACGGTGTCACTCAGCACATTTATATAATTTTATTCAAACACAGAGAGGCACATGTTTGACAATAAAGAACGAAAATCCACAGGTGAAGTTTCAAACATAAGTGTTTGGATGTTTTATTCCATAAATAATGTACAGTGTTGAGAGTTATTTTACAAAAGAAGAGAATAGGAAAAGAAATTAATCAACCATAAGCACAGACAGAAATATTAGCACTGTTCCAAATAACAATGGAATGTAACATGGGTATACAGCATTAAGATTTTGACATGACTTCAAAAGGCAGACAATGACTCATGTGGGTGATATGTTACAAAAAAAAAGAGAAAAAGTTAAGCTTCTTATATCCAGATGTTCTTCAAGTAGTGTGCTTTTGAGGTCAAGTCGTACATATAGTCAAAACAATGTATGCATCTACCAACATGAGGTCAAAATGTCGAATATTTGCTACAGAGAAAAAAGGCTGGAGACAAATAGGATGTAAAGTTAATGTAAAGTCAGGAGAAAGAAAAAGAAAGAAAACAGACCTGGATCAAACACAAGCTGCAAATACTTTCTTTGTCTTTTGCCAAAAAGCACAACATCTCGTACATCTCTGGGATTTAAAACTTACCTCAGTACATCAGACTGGTGTTGATGCAGCTGAACCCCCACCCATCTGGTTAAAACAAACTAAGAATTATTTGCAACTAGTTGACACAGGTCTGTGTAAAAGTGAATACAAACCCTTGGCTGTTGCTACAAGCCATGTCAATCACACACATCAAGCCAAAACTCGTCATCACCATTGATTGCAAGATTTAAACATAAGTTTTGCTGTAGTACAGTCTATACAGGCTATCAATATATTGTTGCTACGGATTTACTGACACCAAAATATTATCTATATCTCTGTAGACGAAAAAAAGAAAACAATAATATGATTTCCTCTTTAAATAATACCTAACTCATACTGTAACTGCATAAGTTAAATGACAGTGCTGTCTAGCTTTCTTAAACAACTATTCTGATCATCATGTCACTGGACATCACCAATGACGGACTGCAGGTCAAAATTCATACCAAGCATATACAGAAAAATCATACAGATAAAAAAAATGTTCTGCGCTTTAATTAATAAATAATATTCAATGCAATCTTTCATTTAAAATGCAAATAAATGCACAAACACCGTACAGTTAAGCCAAAAACAAGTTAAGAACTTAAGAACACACTTGTAGAATATACTGTTGTCAAAGAGTCACGTCATCGTTGTCATGTTGTCTCTGTGGCATTTCGCACTTTACAGTATTCCAGGTCTTTATTTTTTCTGTTTAAATACTGTGGATGGCACCTGGTAAAATATTTTAGCAGAAAGGTTTTTTATGTACACAAAATGCACACAATAAACCTCATCAGGATTCTGCATGTGCGTTAGCACAAACAGCAGATGGAGACATATTGTATCTATTATTGCGCTTCTCCTGCTAAAGAGTTAACTATTGCAAGTTTAAGATAGTTATAATCTCACTCTAAATAGAATTTATATATATTTCATATATTGTTATTGTTATGGCTCTTGCATCACATACTTTAATATGTTATGAATTATAGTTAAAAATAGATTATTATTATAACAGGTACAATTTAGACCTGTGATCTTTTTTACCCCTACTGCAAACTCACTTTTGCATTTCTCCAACATAAAGCTGTTGTTTGGGTCACAGCAAACAGCTTGGGGAAGATAAATAGTTTATTTCATATTCATAATTACCAAAATGCATTAAAATATTTTATTTAAAAAAATAGGAGCGCCTGTAGCCAACAAATGGGATCACTGTACTAAAGAAAAAATATACGAGATACAAGTGCTACAGGTAAAGTGGATTCAGTGTTTCAGTGGATTTAACCTAACATAACCTAAAACTTAAGATTTGGCTTTGGTTTAAACTAGAATGTTGAGAACAAAAAGTGTATCTGGTCTAATGACAGATATTGGATTTGCTCTGAGCTTAATGTAAATTGTGTACACAGAACATTAAGGCTTCTCTGGAAAATCTCTGAAACGTGAAACACAATGCTAAGTGTTTGAGTTGTGCATCTAAAGAGACTTATTCAAGTCTACACAGGAGCCATGAATTCTAGACGCATGCTCCTTTTTGTAGAACCTGAGGTTGCTTTTGCATCACCTTAATGTATTTGAGTGTGAAAATTTTAACTTAAAAGTCAATTTAAGATGAAAAAAAAAAACACACCATAAGGCTGTGGTTACGCTTGCCATTTCGCTGAGACTTTTGAGTCCAAACATTTTTTTGGCATCTTTATTCTCTGCACTGCATTGCTCACATGTGGATTAAAATGGTGGAATAAAAACGTCTCCAGACGATGCATAAGTCGTGAGATGCATTTGATAACTTGGTCTGGCTCAGTAAATTGTGAGTAAAACTCGGAAGCATCCAGATCTGCTACTTAATTTGTCCTTATGTGGTCAGATGAAAAAGTCACACAAGTTACAAGTGTAAGCCTTGAAAATATGAGATTCCTGCACAATATGCTTTGTGTGTGCAGCAGATGTGCTGTGTTTGCGTTAAGCTTATACTCCAGCAGAGCAATAATCAGTCATTAAGTGTTTTGATAAAGTTTCTTTGTTATGTGGCATATTTCCACTATGCCTTTATGCTTAAATCTTCACCACTGACTCACTGATTAAAGCCTTGTCACTGACTTTCTCCTCCCCTTCATATTACACCGTAGCATCATGTGTATGTAAAGAAGGAGAGAGATATCGGTCCCCACTTTCACTCTGTTCAGAGATATATCAGCAGTCCTTCTGGGAACCGGTTCACCTTGGTTTAATGGATGGAAGAGCTAATATTAAACAGTGGTCTTCCATAGTCCTGTGCCTGAAGGTCCACAGCAATTCTTTGAGTTGCTTTTAAAAGTGCAGACATGTTTGTGAGACGATCAAATACAGTATTCACTCCTCCTGTGCTCTTACAGTGCAATCCTGTGGGAACGTCAATTGAAAATCAAGCTAAGTGGAATCATCTCAAATGATCCAGAGATCCATTTAAAAGCAAGGATTGCGTTCATAAAAATGGCCGATGATAGGTGCAATAGCACAAGAACATGGGAAGGTGTTTGATGATGGTTTTATATACAATGTTAAGGTGTTAGAGATGTTTCCCATAAAAGATGAGCAGGACTGTCTCTGTCTTCATTCCATGTCTTCTTTCCTGGAGTGGATTAGAAGTGGCAATATTCTCTGTCACAGATATCCACCCTTCAGTTGCAGACCACAGACTATCATCAGATCTGAACAAGAAAATGTGGTACCCTTCTCCTTTTTTCCCCCCTTTTAACTGAAACTCATTCCATAATCTATAAGCTAATGTGCAGCCACGCTTAAAGTACTCAAAGAGGCATTTCAACACAGCAAACATTTGGTTTCATGCCTGAATACAACTGAGATATGATCAATATTCAACTCTTTTTTACCATCAACTACTTAATTTTGATGTTAAGTAAAAACTTTACTCAAAAACTGCACCGTTACAATTTCACACAAGCAAAATTTCACACAAATCAAATTAGAACTCAGCTAGAGTTCTCCACAGTCATCCAAATACGATGCTCATAAATAACAAGCAAACCATGTTTGAGGTTATAACAGCAGATTTGCTACAGCAAGAGCTTAGAGGACAATGAAAGATTCCTTTGTCCATTTTCACTCAGTTAAAAAGCAGCAGCCGCCAAGGGAACATGTTGTGCATGCTTATCAATGAAGATGCAGACCTCTGCCCTCCATACTGTATTGTCTCATTTATTTGTCACTCATTACATGCAGCTTTGGCTTTCAGTATACAACGCCTTGCCTTGCCTTGCCTTGCTCCCAGGGCTGTAGTACCTCCTCCTACCAATACTGCATCCTACTCTGCAATATTCTTTAGATAATAGAAGATAATAACCTATGCTAAATAGAGTCCTAATCCAGTATGCAATATAAGTATTTCTGGAAATAAGTGCTTCAAGTTTTTGTTTCAGTCTTGGTAAATATAGTGAATAAAGTTGTACTGTGTCAACCAAAGCTTTCTGCTTCGCCTTACTCCTCAAGAAGTACAATAATTCATTTAAATTAATTCTAGCAATCTTTTTCTGAGAGACTATGTCACTTTTTACACATAATTTGGAAGAAAACTCACATAGTCTATTCTAGAAAGTTGTCATGATAACCAAAAACAAACTCGACGTGGCCCACCTTGGCCTCCCTATAAGAGACCACATTTCTTATTTGTCTTTTACCCTCCATCCCAACAACAGCCTCCATTTACCTGCTAATTATTCCTTTAATTTGGGAGTCTTTCTCCAGTTGTTGTTGCCGTAGCCTCCTCTCACTGTCCTCGAGTCGGTTCTGGTACTGTAGGAGGATCTTATTGGTCTGCTGCTCCTGTGTGAGAAGCCTCCGCTCGTACTCCTCCAGCTTTTTGTGGGACATCACGAGGCGCTCCTTCAGGGAGTTGATTTCCTCCTCATACTCTCGTACCTAAGGAAGAGATATAGAAGACAGAACACAGAATTAAAGACGTTGTTACTGGTTACTAGTTATTTACCAGCCTTGATTACTTTATACACTGATACAAGTAGAATACCGCCTTAAGATGTTTAAAATTAGTGTAGCTGCCTTCTATGAACACTGAGGTACAGTGACTATACCAAACACTGCAAAAGATTTCTGAACATTTGGCTGATGGTTGTCGTTTCCCACACTCAGACCTCTGGACTTCTGTGTTAAGACCAGATCTGAGTACCATCTGTTTAGCAATGACAGACATGACTCAACGTTCTTGGATTTTAGTAAACATTAATAAAGGGTTTTTCTTTTACCTGGCAGTTAAAATCTTTTAAAGGACACCTACCCTGTCCATGCGTGACTCGTCCATGCTCTTTGAGTACTCCTTTAGTTTGAAATCTTCACGGTCAATCCTCGAAGACTCAATGTCAGCAGACAGATGAGGCATGTTGGATACCCAGGCCACTGTTCGCTCATTGGCTGGGGTTGGGGGATTGAGGGTAGTTGGAGATTGAGAGCCCTAGAAAGAAAGGTCAGCATACTGATTATGAGAACATGAGTTCTTAAGTGGATGAAAGTCACTTTCATAACAAGCAATTTTGTGCAGTGCGTCAAGGTTGCATAAGTTCATACATTTTAAGTATGACTGGCCCCTGATGGGACTCATGCCTTTAATCCACAGTGTTAGTGTGTCATGTTCTTCACACACACACACACACACACACACACACACACACACACACACACACACACACACACACACACACACACACA
>JAUYWH010000008.1:4161723-4213517 GCA_034779795.1 Ctenopoma multispine | reverse complement strand
GGAAGAAAGAAGTCCAGTTGCCATGACTCAATCCTCAGACTACTTTACCTGGATGACTGAGAATCTTCACAGACCTACTGCACTAGTGTTTGTGGGAGATTTTATTCCCCTAAAATATTAGCCAAGTCCAAAGTGAAGATTTTCACAGTGCAAAGCTTTAGGTGCTGCAGCAAAAGGTTTATCAGAATCATGAGTCCTGTTTAAAGAACCAAGACAGAAAAATATTATTACTACAGCTGGCAGCCAGCAGGAGGAAATGGTTTGACATAAAGTTAGATGCTAAAAAGCATGTTATAAAAGTGAAGGGGTCCAGAGGTGATCAGTGGGCGTGTGAAAGTACACTTCTCAAAAACATGAAAGGAACACTTTTTAATCAGAGTATAGCATCAAGTCAGTGAAACTTCTGGGATATTGATCTGGTCAGTTAAGTAGCAGAGCAGGTTGTTAGTCAGTTTCAGCTGCTTCGATGTTAATGAAATTAACAACAGATGCACTAAAGGGGCAACAATGAGTCGACCCCCCCCAAAACAGGAATGGTTTAACAGGTGGAGGCCACAGACACTTTTCCCTCCTCATCTTTTTATTTCTGTACAATCAGTGTCAGTGCTGGTAGCATGAGTCGATACCTGGACTCTACAGAGGTTGCACAGGCAGTCCAGCTCCACCAGGATGGCACTTTAATATGTGCTATTGCCAGTAAAGTTTGCTGTGTCTCCCAGCACAGTCTCAAGGGCATGGAGGAGATTCCAGGAGACAGGCAGTTATTCTAATAGAGCTGGACAGAGCCATAGAGGGTCCTTAACCCATCAGCAGGACTGCTCCTTTAGGATGAGCACTGCCAGAGTCCTACAAAGTGACCTCCAGCGGGCCACTGGCGTAAATGTCTCTAATTCTTTTGAGCACTGGTAAGCAAAGACGATGATGAATTACATTAATACATTTTTTATTTACGGTAAACTTTACCTTCGTTCAGAATAAACCATCATGACTTTAGGTCACTTTGCCCTGTGAAGGAACACTTAATGACTCGTATCATTTGTCAAGACTAACTGTGAAGGGAAAATTAAGAAGATAATTGCAACAACTCAAATCTGTGCTTTGATTATTGCATTCGTTTTTTTCTCTTACAGAGCAGTGAGAAGAGACTTGAAGTCTTGTCTGTTCAGTATCCTTTATCACCAGGTATCTCAGACACGCTAGGCTGATAAACATCAATCAGCTGTGTGCAATTTAATGACATCACATTACTTCATTTGTGTATCTCCAAGTTTTTCAAAACAGCTATTTGGATTCTCAACCCTGCAACATTAGCTCGTGCAGCATTTATATTTGCTTGGAGGAGTTACTATATTGTTCAACACAGACACACACAGACACGAGGATGGAGTTCACACAGAGAAATGAAGCGGTGCACTCTTATTGAAAACAGACAACAACGGGAGACGGGGAGGAGAGAGAGAGACACACAGACAGAGGGATCATCCTTTTTTCTTCCTCTACCGCATCCCTTTCTCTCCCCTCACCTTGTTGGGCTTGACAGCTCTCTGCAGGTTCTCGATCCATTTGTCTCTCTCTGCAGCTGAGCGACACGCAAAGCACTTGGTTCCTGATGCCGTAGTCACCTGAGGTTATAGCCAATGTTAAATTCAACAACCACAGCCATTAGTAACTATGGAGACTGCAACTAAAGCGCCAAAACAATGTCTTGTGTTCACTGTCAACCTCTGTCATGTTCCATTAATGGAAAGAGGATGAAAAAGTTGAGACTCCTGCAGCAAATTATGTAGAGACTAGGGCTCATTTCTGTGTCCTTGTTTCTTTCATTTCTTTACATGAAAAAACATATTTTCATTTCACATCACTGTCACTGGTCAGGATGCAACAACATTTCTGATTGTTCTGTTCTCTGTACTTTGTGTATTGTAGTTTTTTATCCCACATTGTGCAGCTCACCTCAAAGCAGTACTCTTGTCCCAGGATGCTTGAGTGGACAGGTTTGATGATGGCATCCTCATCCAGTGTGAGGTCCAGCGCCTCGGCAGCGCTGCTGGGGGACAGCAAAGACTCATGGGAATGGGACTCTTTGAAGCTCTGCATCAAACGGGTCCTAGGAGGAGAGACAGTGGCAGTCAGATTTGGATTTTGGTGAAGGTGGCATTGCCCTTCAAGCATATACATTATATTACCAAAAGTTTTGGGACGCTTGCCTTTACACATGGGAACTTTAATGGCTTCAACTTTACTGCGAAGGCTGTCCACGCGGTTAAGAAGTGTGTTTATGGGAATATTTGAACTTTGCTCGTAGTCTCCACTCTAATTCACCCCAAAGGTGTGCAGGCCTCTGTGCAGGCCAGTCAAGTTCATCCACACCAAACTTGCTCCATGTCCTTTTGAACCTTGCTTTGTGCAATTGATTTATTGATTTGGAGGACTGTCCCAAAGCTTTTGCCAATATAGTGAACATATATGACTCCAGGACTTGATTGGAGACCAACTGCAGCAAATTGAACGGACTGGACAAACTGTCTGTATATACACACACACATCATTCAACATGAAGACAAAGATTCTGTGGTCTGATGAGACAAACATCAGAGTCTTTGCAGGGCAGACACTAGGCACTGTTCATCTGTCTAGTATCATCTTTATGGTGAATCATGGCATTGGCAGCATCATGATTTGGGGAGGCTTCTTAGCAGTGACTGGGAGACTACTCGGATCCTTGAGACCTAAAACTCTGCGTTTTCAGGGAAAATCTTTGACTGTCCTTGAATGGCTCTACCAAAGCCCAGACTTAAAACCCCATTAAACATCTGTGGAGAGACCTGAAGGTGGAAGTTCACAGGTCAGTCTGATAGAACTTGAATGGAGTTAGAGCTGTAGCTGCTGCCAAACAGACCTCTTCACAGTTTTGAATTTAGTGTCTGAATAACTTATGGAAATTTGATAGTTCATTTTTAGATTTTTCTATCAGTTTGTAACATTTTATTAAAATATGTTTCATCATTATGTCATTATGGGTTGCAGTGTATATTGATGAGCAACATTAGCATTTTAAAATACATTTCTAATGCAGTAAAATGACAGTATTAACAGACTTTACACACTAGTAAGAGTTTTTTTTTTTTTTAAGAGGACAGGTAGCAAAATACAGAACATATTTACCAGTCCTCTTGTTTTAGCATTTACACTGCTGTCCAGTCTTTAAAACGCTACACACAATATTTTTAAATTATTCTTAACAATATCATTAACCCTGACACCCATTTGTAAAGGGCTCACATTAACAAGTGACCTCTAAAGCCCATCCATCACGCTCACCTACGCACTTAGTCCCACGCGCGCGCATGCACGGAGGCATATAAAATTACAGAACAGCTCAGCAGCAAGTCACTAAGACAGACGTATGATGACACAATGGGTCTAACCGGAGAGTGAAGAGGGACGGTGGTCAGGCGTGAAGAAGCCCCTCAGAGAAGAAAAAGGGGATGCAAATGAGCAAAAATGAAAGATGCTGTAGAAAAGATACTGTATATCCTCCGTGCTGCGCCCGACTCTCAGCTTCTCCCCTGCATGCTCACACTGCTTTTGTCTACGTTCAATCATAATGTTCATCAAGAGAGCACTGATTACAGGGGACTGGGGGGAAAACATAGAGAGAGAGTCAAGGAGAGGGAGAGATAAAAATAGACCCAAAGGAATGAGTCAGATTGAGGGGAATACAGAGTAGAAGAGAGAAAGAGTGGGGGAGGTCATGAGAGGATATGAGAGGCGAAAACACTGAGACAGTCCAGGGCGAGAGGTGGAGGATTGATCAAATCACATTAATTATGTAAACAGTGCATCCTCTGGAGAGGAAGAAAGTTAGAGGAGATAAATTAAAGGAGGTAAGGAAGGATGTGAAAAGGTTGCGTTGGAGAAGAGATTGAGAAGAAAGCAAGATTGCTGGAGGTACAAGAAGATCTATGCAAGGTCTCAGTGGGTAGACATGAAAAGGCGACACACAAACCTTTCAAATTATATTTAACACATCACAACTAATGAACCTCACATCTGAGAAAACTACCTCAGCAAGACCGAGGTAGTCAAATAAGCAGATAAAAAAACTTCTTTAGCAAACTAAAGCAGAACAGGTCTGACGAGAATCACTACACAAAGAAACAGAAGTGAACAAAACAGCTTGTATCACATGAACAGACCTGTGAAGTGATTTGTCAATGAACTGATTAGCTGATCAACAAAAAAAATACAGTTTTGGCAGCAAATATTTGCTTCTTCCAGCTTTAGACATATGAGAATAGTCTTATTGATTCACTGTGTTTTAAGCCAATTTAAATTGAATATGCATTTGAATATATAATTGATATTTAGACGGTTAGTTGTACAAAACAAGACGTGAAAAGACATGACTTTCAGGACTTGTTATGGACTAGGTATATCCATATATATAGAGAGGTATAGACATTAGGTATCAGACTGTTTAACAGACAGTTCATCACCTGTAGCCGTGCAAACATTTAATATGCTTCAGCTTTAGTGAATCTGCTTTGGGAGCTGCAATGTAAACTAAATATACAGAATATTATAGTGGGTGGAACATAAAAAAGGCTTGGGGCACTGCATGTTCAGACACAGAAACTCTGCTGAAAAGTAGAGTAAAGTTAGCAGAGTTGCCTGTATATTGGGTGGCATGAAAACAGTGAGACTGCTGAACATTTGCATGAACAATCAGTCAAACATAATTATTGAAGAAATACAGTATGTGTAAGAATACATTACTGCAGGATTGGTCCCTGCTTGGTCAGAGGGACATTTATGGCTGCGTGAATTTCAATCCGTGCTGAAAAAGGGCATGTTTTCTCAGCAATCCCTCCCTGAATAAATACAGATAAAAAAGAAGACAAGCAATGAACAAAGGTGCAAATGTTCACTGACATCCCCGACAGAAAACATCCGCAGAAAACCAGGAGCTGTGAAAATGGATATCAGCCATGAGGGCCTTGGCAAACAACCTCGATTTCACAAGGCTCTTGACTTTTCCTCTCCTCAGACCAACCCGGAATATCAGACATCCACAATCTTCCCAGATGAATAAATCATGCAGAAACGAACCTTGGCAGACACCTGCCTCAGAAAAGGTTCTAGTGTTCTCCCGTGTGCACGTTTGCTCTGTGTCTAGATCATCAAGACGACCTTGTTCAGATTTGAAGTTCGAGTCTGTCTCTGCTGCAACTGTCCAGAGGGAATATGCTGCATAGATAAACTGAATGGACATGTTTAAGTCATCTTATGTTCCAGACTCTCAGTTTTGATGATTTGCTGCCATTCATCATCTTATCAAATATGAATTAATCAAGAAAAGAACTAATAGGATGGTCAAAAATAAATTTAAAAAATCCTAATTTTAGCTTCATCAAATAGAGATGCAAATGAAAAGATGAGGAAGAATTGTTGGTGTTGTTGTTTCAGTGCAATGAAGACAAAAAGTCAAGGAGAAAAGTTCAGGTTTTTATATCTGGCCAAATTCAAATCCATGCACCTCTTGTGCTGCCGTGCGCGGAGAATGCCAGTGCTTCTACAACTCTGTACATGATACAGAGGGGGTATAATTAAGCAGTCTCCCACTGACTCATTATGGTCTGTACAGCCACCATATGGCTGTCTACTGGTTGCCATGGCGAGAGAGGGGATGTTTTTTTTCATTGTCCCAGCAGAAAAACAGAGAGTGGTGAGTGTTTTAATTGTTAAAGACGCTGCAGTGGGACACGGATGAGTAAAAAAAGAAAAACACAATTTATAACAATGATGGATGGAAATAGACAGGTCAGAGATAGAAGTAGATCGACAGAGATAGACGTGGAATGACAGATAGAAATAGCTGGATAGCTAGATGTGACAGAAATAGATTACAAGAGAAACGGCAAGAGAGAGGCCAAGATAGGGAAAGAGATTGATAGATAGATGCACTGCCACGTAACCATTGGCTCTTTTAAAAACTGAAACCCACCAGTCCACTTATCCTCAGACGGCTGGACCCCATCCTAGCATGCACTGCGACACACAATCTGCTGCTCAAATCTATCGCACAGCTTCGCGTTTTAACAGCAATTTATAAAGTGTTATATTCTTACATGTTTACTGGAACTTTCTGGTAAACAGGGCATCAACAAAGCCACTTCTAGTTCTCCCTCAGTAATATCAAATCAGCCATCCACTTATCTAAAAATACTGACATGTTTATTCAAGTGAAAGTGACTGTGAATTGGTTAACACTTAACCAGCTGAGTCAGATGGACTAACGCAGAAAGACGCTTTAGGTTGTATAAGCAGATGGAAAAGTGAATAGTTTCAGATGCCACAACATTTGTAGAGCTTGGGAGAAACAGGTCAAAAACCAATTCCATACAGAAATGCACCTACACACTGCAGGGGCAAAGACAGACACAGCAGAAAAATCTGACAAATGAATACTTGAAATCGCTCACACACACTGAGTCACTGACCTGTCTTGGTCGGCACTGCGGAAGCGGGGGAGGATCATGTGGCGGAAACTGCTGGTTCGGTCCAGTTTGGGCTGACTTTTAGCCCTCTTGATCGAGCCCTTCAACCTTCTACTGAGGAAACTCTGGAGCGGGTGGAGGAGGAGAGCAACAACAAGGGCGCACAGATGGAGAAGGAGAGGGAGGACGTGCATGGTGCGGAGTTACAGAGATGGCATGAGTCGGCAAAGATGAGTGGTGAAAAGATGACCAAAGATTCGGGCGGTTTGAAGAGAAAGATGATTCCGATGAAGTCAGTTGCGGTGTGTGTGTCATTTGCATTTAAGTGACACCGAAGTCAGATGGAGACATACACAAATGAAACACATGATGCATGATGGGAGAGAGCACAAGGTTTATTATAATTAGTTATCCACAAGAAATCACACACCCACACGTGTTCACTTGACACAGGGAACTGTAGTTTCAGAACAGATCCTGTAGTGGGCATTGGTGTGCCATGCAGACCAGCAACTAGAGCATCGGTCTCTCACAGTGGTGCAGTTTGGACTACATTAGCTTCCTTACATGGCATTCCTCAGTCAGTAAGTCTGTGGGTTAGAAACAGGATATTGCACATGATATGGGGTCTTGACATGTACAGCTTATTATTAATGCGGAACCCAAGATCTCATTATCTTCTTCATGTCTGCTGATTATTGTCTCTTCTCAAATTTAAAATCGTCTGCTGAGATTTCTGGAGCTGAAATAACTAATTAATTAGTTACTGACAGAGAAACAACTGACAACCAGTCTTTGGGTATTTTTTTTGAGAGACCTTTGCTAAAAGTTATTGTTTATGGGATGTTTTTGAGTGCACTTTGAAGGCGTCACCATATTGTGACAATTTACATTTTATAGACCAACAGATAAATGAAGAAAATTATCTGCGGATGATGCAATAATGAAACTAATCAATAAAGTTTAGCATTTCCCACCTGGTTTTCTGTACCCTAATAGCAATCTAAAAAGAAATTTGTTATGTTTGTAGAGCTTAAATGTAAAATTTCAAAGGTGTTTTTGCCTCTAAACCTTCAAATGGCAGCTGTGAAATCAACATGCATGAAGAGGCATGAAAGCTTTTTTATTTCCCATCTACCATTGTGCCTTACAGGAGCCTCACCTATTCAGCTTTCAGGTGCGTCCTGACACCTCACAGTAATATCATTTATATACCTATAGCATAACAGCATTATTCAGTGAGAGAATGACTGAAGGGAAATGACACATCGTCATCTGGCATGAGTCGAACGGCTTTGAAGCCTGTCTTGAGGATATGACTAAAGACTTGGCTCCATCTGCTGGTTCCAAGCTAATAGCCTGCATGACTAAATCTGATTTGATTATCCGCTCCGTCTGACACTTTAAGTCTCAAAAAGTAAAAGTATTCAATACATAAAAAGAGAAAAACCTGAATCACAGTAATCCAACTTCATGCTGCTATTGGGTTCAGGTTAAAGGAAGTCCCTCACTTCACGATGCTCACAACAGCAGGTGGAAAGACATGTGCCCCTAAGTTTGTCAGTGCTTTTAAAGAGTGTTATTAAAGATGTTAAAGACTAAAGTCAGGAGTCAAAAACCTCCAGTAAGTCAGACACTGTAGCTCACACTACAGACTGTGACATGATTGGCTGTAGTCTTGATTTGAATAATCTAAACTGTAAACTGAAAAGTAATTGTGGCTATATTTAGCACGATTAATGGTCAGTTCAACTGCCCATATGCCGCCACACTGCGCTGATACCACTTCACCACATATTTCCTGTAGGTTTCAAGCGGTTTCCAGTAAAACTGTGTAAGGTAATCTCAGAAGCATCTGCAACTGATGAAAGGTTTTGTCTGCATTCCAAGGTCACATAGTTACACTCCTCCCTCCTGCTTCAGATTTGCTCAAATAAATAGGCCATTAAAACACTTATTCCAGCCACAGTAATGCAATAATAGAAAATTACTGGAATAATAATGAAACCCAAAAGCTATGACAAACAAACTGAGGATTCATAATTGCTCAAATAGGATTTATGACTGCTTTAATTTCCAAGATGTTTTTTTTTAAATATTGCAATACTGGATACGCCTCTGAGGTGAAGTTCTGCTATTTCAAGCCACAGCATTGGCTGGTGTGGAAACACCAGCAGGAATAATGGGAAGGAGAAGGCCAACATAAACCACAGGCACAACTTTAAGCCCTTTTCTGTGCACATTTGATAACTTGTGATTGAGTCACCATTAATAAAATAATAAACAGTGTATTTTGGTCCATGTGTTGCTGCCAGCTCTTCTCTACTTTTGAAAAGAGACATTAAGTAACAGTGACAGCACATTTTTATCCCTTACAGTAACTTTTGGTGACATTAAAGAATCATACCAGGTGCTTGGTGTATTTTAGTCCATTTACTACGAGTCACATTAAATTTACATCACCGTTAACCATTTGTAACACTGCTTGAAGAAGTTTTTTCCTGGTATTCAGTCGTTTTCATTTGTGTGAGTTTAAACTCTTGATGACTCTCTTGAATGAGATATGTATGTACAAAATAGAGCACTATGTTTTTCTGTATTGCATTTTTGTCTCTGATCTCTTTGCTGCTGCATTTGTTTAGCATTGTCTGCTTGTTATTCATAATTACACTATTAAATCTAAGGGTTATTCTTAATAAAGTTTTATTATTTAACATTCTTAGAGTGATGCAAATGGTGGTGTAAATAGCAGTGCAGAATTATTAAATCAACCTTCACTTAAACTGCATTAAAATGCAGATAAAATAACCACATGCAGATTCAATGTGTTCCATTACACAACTGAAGGATGTTTCAAGAGTCTGCTAATTGATTTGCCTTCTACTGGGAAATTAATGGGGACCAGTGGTAACTACGTATGGTAAGGACAATAATTAAACTTGCAAACACACTGGTATGGTTCTTTAACATGCGGCACACACACCAAAACTAAAAGGTGTTTCAGACTATAAGGCCTCTTCACTACATAAGGTGTTCACACAGACTCAGACCAGCACCTGGTTACATGAACATTTGTGGTGCATGCAAACGTAACCAGCGTCGCTGCTTCTGCCATGTTTGTGTCACATACCTCAACTGGGGGCAGTGGTGCAATAAACATTCCTCCCGCCACTGGACTCGAACCGGCAGCCCTCCAGTCTCCGCCCCAGTATGAGAAAGGGGGGGAGGAGGAGGAGGCAGCAGGTGAGTGGGGCAGGGTGAAGGACAGGGAGGGGGAGAGGGGCAGCGAGTGGGGCAAAGGGGGTGTGCTGGACCCTTTCTTGGAGCCCTTTCGCTGCTGCTGGTGCTGCTGCTGGCACAAGGTGAAGGAAGGGGAGACAGCCAGGGAGAGAGGGAATGGGTGAGGCGGGGTGCTGCTGACCCGGCGGCCACAAGTGTAAGGTGGGCCCAGGGCGAAAGGAGGAAGGAGGGACAGCGAAAGGGATGGAGGCAGCGAGCAAGGCCGGGAACAGGGGAGGTTACTCACAGATTGTCGGAAGGGTTGAAGGGGGGCAGTGGGAGGGACCTCCATGCTGGGCTGCTTCCCAGTGGCTATGCTCTTCCGCCGGGCTCGATGATCTGAGAGAGAAAGCGAAAGAGGGGGTCGACAGGTAAGCCACTATTAGACATCAGCGGAAGGGAAAACATCAAAAGTAAAATGAGGACAGGATCAAAAACGTCAGCCTTCAACACAGGCAGAGCGGGAGAATGTGGAGAGAGAAAGACGAGGCCATTGTGAAAATAAATAGCTATGAGCAAGCTGTTATTCACAGTCTGTCTGAAGGAATAAAAGAGAAAAGGGAGCTAGACAGAGGTCAGAGGTAAACAAGCCAGAAACATTGCCATGTGGGGTCACAACCATCTATGGGCACCGCTTCTGTTTCTATTGCTACACGCACAAACTAAAATAACGTCATCCCTGAGAGGGCGGGGACTGGCAAACTAGGCGAGAAGAGATTGAAGAGATAGATTTTCTGTCTGTGTATCAGATGAGGCAAATCTAAACAAGTGTGCATGTTGAATGGAGGGAAGATGGGTGGGACTGGGTGATGCATGGATATAGAGGAGTGAGCATTAAACAAACAGAAGTACTTATTGACTTCCACTGGTCAGTTGGTGCCAGTGCATATATTGAATTGGCCAGTAGGGGAATAAACTCTTGTCCTATGCTTGATGGATGACAGAGTGTAAATGTACACTTAGAGAACAGGAAAGACAACACGGGAGGGCTGGTTGACCTGACTCCACTGTTTGCCCACTGCAAGCCCAAATATTACATCAAAAATCTGAGTGAATATTGAATGTGTATGCTGTTTTTTTAGTCAGTATGTTTTCCAATTCCCTGTCCTTCCACCAAATGTCAAGAAACTCAATAAAATGTCTTAAGATAAAGTCCCATACATGTATTCTAAGATGAAAGACACTTTTGAGCCAACTTATTCTTCACCTTGGCAGCAGTACAGTATATCACTCAGTGAGAGCAGGAAGATGGAGTCGAAGTTGGGGCTTTAAAACTAAAGCACTGGTATGAGTGAAATTTTAATTTCACAAAATAGGTTAATCTTTCTGCTGATTTAAAAAATATTTTTCTGTCTAAGGTTTCTGAGAGACACTGAAAAACAGTAACCGGTCATCACAAGAACAGCCAGATATTAACATATTTATTATCACCTGAAAATATTGGCTTAGCTCAAATGAGGTGAGTATCCTGGTTTTTTGAGGCTGTATTTACAGTAGATCACAATGCTAACATACTGATATTCAACAGGTAATGCTAACCCACATTTACCGTAGTGGTTTACTGTGCTATCTTGCTAACATTTGCTAATTAGCACCAGTGAGTGAATTAAAACTTTAGATCTAATGATGGAACAAGGGATCAGTGAAATTACTATAGTTCACCCTTAGATAAATATCAATGTGTGAAACATTAAATAGCAATCCATCCATTTCACTTAAAGGGGAACTATTGATTTTACACAATAAAAGTCTTTTAGGTTGTTCTACTAAAGGTTTTGGCTTCTGAGGGAGCTGCTTAAAGTCTTACACACGGCTTCAAGTGATGCCACTCGACTACAGGTTTAAAAATGAGGCCAGTAATGGGATGTTCACACTTAACAGCGACAACTCCCTGGGCTGCTGACAGCTGCCATTCGTTGTCAGCACAAACCCCGTATAGTCACTGTTGTGTAAGGCAGAGAAGAAAAAGCACCCAGAGATCTGACAGGGAAAAGTTGAAGAAAGTTGAACTTTATGCAGTGATGGGGTGCATCAATAGCTGGACAAAAGTCAGTCGGGATCATCTTGATTGCAGCAAATCTAAAGCATACTCAGTTTACTTTACAAAACAGACTCATTACACTGGTCTACATAATATTTGCTACCTGTTACCTGATACCTCTCATTCCTATGATATAAGATAAGATGGATCTGACATCCATTTTGTTGTATCATGTACGGTTTTAATGAAGATGATGCAGTTTTCTGTACTTGTAGAGTAGAGTAGGTTGGTTTTGGTGCCCATACTCCACCAATAGGAAAGGAGGGCGTATCATGCAGCTTCCAACAGTTTTTTTTTTTTTACATTGAGAGACACGTGAACCACCCTATGCAGGGTATAATACTATAATATGAAATGATGTTGTCTCTAAACCATTACGTGATAGATGAGTTCTGATTTCACCATCGAGTCCACCGAGTAAAGTTTAACTAAAGACAACACAATTAGAAGAAGAAGACAGAACAAGTATGTTTTGTTTGGAGGGGTAGCCAGGAGAAAGCCTCTTCTGTCTACAAAGAACATGAACGCACGACTGAAGTTCACAAAAATAAAACAAAAGTGTCCTATGTCAGATGAAACCAGTTGTTTGACCTTAATGCCAGGCGCCATGTTTGGCTAAAACCAAACAACATAGCAGCAGAAATGGCTCATACCCACTGTCAAACACACAAGTGAATCGACATCAGAACGTGAATGAAAAAATAAAATAATTAAAGTTTTGGAATCGACTAGTCAAAGTCCAGAACTCAACCCAATTAAAATGCTGTGGTGGGACCAAAGAGACCTGTGCGTAAATGAATGCCCAAAAACTGTGGAAAAAAAACAATACAATTTACAATGTTGTAAAGAACAATGGGCCAAATTTCCTCCACAGTGATGTGAGATCATGATAAAGTCACACAGGAAATGATTACTTTTCCTAATATTAACACTAACGTTAGAACACGACTGTAACATAGCATGAAAATAAACTCAACACAACACACCTCAAGAACTACAGCTTTGCCAGAGCCCTGTGATTTGTGCAGTGCAAACAGCCTGAGGAGGCCAGGGGAGTGTGGAGTTACATAAATGTGAGGTTACCAGACCAACGTTGCCTGCTCCTCATCTCTGCTTGAGACTAGCAGCTTAAAGCTATATTAGCTAGATTAAAACATCCAAATCTCTCCCACAGTTAATATGTAGGGCACATGTTGCACATATCCACCATATGAAGATGAAATAATTTCTTATCGAATAAAGCCAGGGTGACCACCTAAGTCGAATTACTGCTTACATACTCTTTTTTTATCATCTCCATCTGCAGCAGAATGACATTAAAACCTAGTTTATATCTACAGTACATGCTTTCTCCTCATAGATAATGTAGTTACATTTGCTTTCTCTTATTTCTTGTCTATTTTTCCGTCCTATTTCATGTAATCTATCTCTGCTTTTCTTTGCTATCTCCTCTTCTGTCACACAGTCACACTGATAACACACACAGACACACACACACACACCTCCTCTCTCCCACGCAGCTATTTTACATAATTCAAATAGTCCATTTATCCCTCTACCTCTCCTCAGCCCCTTATCTCTCTCTCCTCTCTCCTCCCTCTTTCTGATTTTCTTTCTCCTGCTCACTCCCTCTTCTTGTTTTCATAACGCTCTCTTGTTCCCTCCCTTTCAGATATATGTTTGGCATCTAGAACCCTCCATTTTCTCTTTACTTACCTTTATCTGTATTCCTCTTGTATCCTCACCATCCCTCTCCTTTCGCTGTCTTTCATTTACCTGTCCAAATGACAATCTTTTCACTGTGAGCCTGCCCGTCTTTCTGTCTGCAATCCTAACATTTTCTCCAACCCACGCAGGAAGGGAAAAAGATGACCATGAAGGTGTTTGTCAGGCAGTCGACACATCAAACTATACCAGTGTCTCTTTGCCTAAATCCACAGCTTCAAAACTACCACATGAAACTCTGTAGTGGATGACTGACTGGTGAAGGAGACTTCTTAATTAAATTTGGGAAAGCAGGGATCGTACCTGAAAAGGTGGCTGACAAATCACAACAGAGGTGGAAACTGTAGCTCTGAACATGTAGCTCTAATAAAGGTGTCAGGGGTGCATTTGACAGCTGGTTGTAATTGTATGAAAAGTCCAGTTAATGTTGATCTCCTTGAAATTGCATTTTGTAATAATGTTGCATAATGGAAAATGTTGTCGTTTTGTTGTTGTCAAGCGCACACTCGCGCAATGACTGACACAACTTTAAAGAAATGGTTTTGGTGCTTACTCCAATTTCTGGAATTTAATGATGAACTGAATTGTACCAATTATTGATCTCTTTTATTCCCAATAAGCGTTGGTTCATGAACTTCTGATGTTTTATTCTTCATTCATCTGGTTCGCAGCAGTATTCACAGTTTCCTAGGTCTGTTACTCTGCAGGAAGTGTTAATTATTAACAATTATCATGGGTAATGGCCTGTATGGCTGGAGGTTATGCCACCATTATACTGTATATGCATCATGACTACACCGATCTCAATTAAATGGCTTCAGAACAGTGATACAAAGGTCCACCTCAGAATGCATAATTTTTTCAAACTAATTACCTTCCCCCTGAAAGGAGCAGATTGTGCCCAAGAAATAATGGTGGTTTAAGATTCAACTGGCATCAGTCATATGGCAAGAAAACCAAAGTTTGGGCTGTTTCTGTGGGTTTAACTGTAGAACAGTGAGGTCAGAAAAACAAGCAGCCAGTGAGATGATGTACAATCCTAACCCTTGGGTTACTTGATGCCAACCTGAAGTTGTAAGATTCACAGACAGCACATGTTTTATTACGTTCTCCAGTGGAGGGTTTCATTGGGTTGGGAGTCTTGATTTCTCCTGGAACTCAACCAACTGTTTGTCTGCTTTATGGAGTTGCAGCTGCTGTTGTTTTCCCTCAACAGTGTGTACTGCAAAAACTTTTTTTTAATGTTGAAAATGTGTTGTGATATAATATCATAAAGGCTGCTCCTAAACCTCCCTGAATTACATTACTATATTAATAATTTTGGATTATGATACTGAATTATGACCAGGATGCACATTTTATTGTTTTAACTATTATATTACTATTAACTAATTTTTAATATACAATAACGATATTTTCCACATCACAGATGACAATGAAAGAAACTAAACTTGTCTTGTAGCTTTGTACATAAAACCTGGGAGTTCATGTGTAGGCTGTACGAGTGTAGTGTGGAGCAGCTGTTCTGCCTGTAACTCAGTGGCAATGTAACAAATGAATAAATATTTGCTTCCAATTAAAGGATGAGTCGAATAACTCTGATTTGTGCACATGAAAAGTTTTTGAAGAAATAATTAGTCTTGATAGCTATCAAGATGTATCAGTGGATATGAAGATATTAGGTTAAAACAAAGAATCAGTAAAACTGTTGAATTATCAAGTGATTTGTAACGAGCAAAACAAAACTCTTCACAAGCCGCAAACTATCTTCGTAAGCATTTTCTTATGAAGAGCCACTTACAGCAGTTTGTGTTCACATTCAGATATTGCTGAGGTAGAATCCCCTGCACCATGTAAGCATTTAGTTTGTTAATCTCAGAAGAGACTCTGGAGCAGTGTTGGGATATAAATTCAATGTGACATCCAAATATTTCTAGACTTTACCAGTGCAAAGGCACTTTCTGCTTTTATTTGGATTATTCTAAGGAAAAGGATATATAATAATATAATATAAAAAAGGACTGTAACTGGTTGTCCTTTGCTTAAAACAGAGACAAGACTAGACAAGCAAGTCTATGGACAAGGTCTGAACCAAAACACACGGTGTGGATTGCTCTGGTTATATTTTTAACCATGCACCTGGGGTTACTCCAAAGGCTGCATTATGCATCATTTGGCGCTGAGAGCGGATTTCTCAATTTAGAAAATGGTACTCTTCAAGTTGAATACAGACCAGAATTCACTTCTCTAACATAATATTCCATACCTGCCCCTCTTTACACTTTACATGCACAGAGGGCAGAAATGTGGGTGGCAGCATGTGCAAAGACTCATTCAGAATCAGTCAATCTTCTTATCCGCTGTCTTTATGCAAGAGATGCTTAAGGTTAGCTGAGGGTATTGAGCTGTGCAAAATTAAATGAGGTGGTATGCTGATTATCTTTTTTAACATCTGCATTCTCACTTTAATGGCTTTCTAAATTAATTGAAGCCATTAAGCATTCCTTTTATTAAAGTGTTAACAAAAGCATCAGTCTGCAGTGAAAAAACTCTGGATAGGTCCATTTGAATCTACAGTATTTCTCACTCACTCTTTTTTTTTGATCCACAGCCAGGCTCTGTGTTTTGTTGCCATGACAACAGTTTTTTCCTGAAGTACCTAATAGTTTAGTTTCAAACATACAGTACTATATAACTAAGCTCAGAATAGAGACAGTGATTGGGCATTTGTGCACACGTCGGGCTGTTTGTACAGGTTAAAGCCATGCATCCATACACGTACTGTACGTACACAAGCCTACACACACGGAGCCACGGAATAAGTTAAGCCGCCACAAAGATACTTGATAGATAGATCACAGGAAATCATTTAAAAAGCGTCATTAGTCTTGAGATCACTGTTAATGACTGACATAATGCGCTAATGAGAGTTTGATTATGAGCAGCATTGAAAAAGGAAAATCGCAGACACATCTGGAGACCTGTTTTGATTCCATCACTGTACCTATTTTAAAATGCAATTATGTAACTACTGTTTAAAGATGATGTAAAAGCTTGAAAAGGCAGACTTGAAAAATAAAGGCAGCCAGGCTGAGGCATCATCATGTCATGGGATACTGTGATTCAGTCTGGCTGGGGTCATGCTGAAGGTAGACGTGCTTGTTTCTTTTATTTAGTTGATTAATTATTCATCCACGGACAGAAATAATATTGTAAGTTGCCTACTCTTACTAACGCCATGTTAAAATGGAAGTCTTAACAGAACTTGTATCATTTCCACTTGGTATTAAAGGTAAAGTCCATGAATATATTCTGCCAAAAGACATTTTGACATGTTGACATCAGCACCTAAACAATTCCACAACTCCCTTCAACTTTTCATGAACGCGAATCAACACGTCAATGAATACAGGCAACTGGGTAGAGAGCTGATGCAGCGACGTTATCACATTAAAATGCCATTTTTAAAACAAATGAAATGAAATATAAGCACATAACACAAAGCGATACAAAGTAAGGAAAGTTGAATGCGAACATAGAGACCTCCGTTAGCATCACGACAGCTGCTGCTGCTACAGAGCTAATCAGAGCCACATCACTCCGCTACTCTCTCACTACAACCTCCTGCTGCTATACATAGTTAATGTATCAGCAGCACACTTTTGCAAACTACCAAGTCAGCTGAATTGACGAGGGTAACAAAGCACTGACCCATTCAGCAGAAATGGTTCACTATGACTTAGTAAAAGCACTCCTTATGCGGATTAGCTTTAATTACCTGACCTGATATTTGATGGATAATAGAAAAGGGAAATTTTCCCATGTTCTCTTATGACATCCTGGATGAGTTGCCTTTGAACTCCTAAGGTAATTTTTGAAGACCAGCCTTTTTTAAGCCTTACCAGACTGATATCTGTAAATTACTTTGTTTTTCATTTGATTGTTAATTCTTTAAATTTTGAATTGACAAGATCTTTTAGGCTGACTTTGTCAGACAACCTCTGTTCAAGTGATTTCTTGATTCAACAGGTCTGGCAGTAATCAGGTGTGGGTGTGGCATCACGGTTCATTCATTCATGGCATGTTTTTTTTTCGTTTATTTTCTTGCCAAGGGTAAGACACATAAGGCTGGGTGCAGACTTCCCACAGGGCGAAACAGCTGGTTAATTAATAAATTAACCTACTAAAACACGCCAGGGAGTTAGGTGGAGAACAATATGGTGAGTTTCCATCGTCTTCTCATCACACTGAGGTTAATGATAAACAGCCAAGATCCTGCACAGAAGTGCTGGGCTGATGGATAAATTATCGTTAGGAAAACCAGTAGTTACTATACAGCATTTAACTCATTTTACCACCACTAATATGCTATTTTGTGAGCCTGAAGGTGTAAAGTAGATAGTTTTCTGAATCTTAGACAGAGCCATACATCCTGCTTCCCACTGCTTCCAATATTTATGCTAAATGAGCTAATGATCTCCCTGCTGTACAGTAACTGCACAAACTCTTTAAGGCTCAGTTTTAATGTAAAGTACACAGTGTTTAGAAGTATACAAATAATAAAAGTAAGAGAGGCATGAGGCGTGATCTCTAGGCGTGCAAACAATGACACATTCAATTATAGATTAATATCTTATTATTGAATTAACTTGTTAAAAAATACTAACAAATGACTAAAAAACTAAACTCAATACATTTTTCAGAGCCTAAGGTGTCCTTCTTATGACTTGTTTTGTCCAACCAACACAAATAGTCCATTTAGAATCACAGAAAAACACAGAAGAGCAGCAAATGCCAGTGACTGTTTTGTATTTTTGCTCGAAAGGTGACAAATGATTAACTGTTGTCAACTGTCAATTACTATTTTGACGATAGGCTGCTTCATGCATTGACTAATGACTTGTACACACACAAAACAAAACCTTATATATACAGCGCAGTACAGTAGAGCAATGTTTGTTCACGCGTGCTAACAACCAGGTTGTGTGTTCACATGCCTGTGTTTACAGCCATGTGCTAGGCAACATGTGAAACGCTGTGCTTGTTCATTGTGAATGTAAATCTGATGTCAAGCTGAAAGCTGAAGAGGGAATGAGTGGGTGGCAATCGCTTCCAGCTTAGACCCTCTGAGAGAACTGAGAGAGAGACAGAGTTAAAAGAGTGGGAGGAAAGGATGTAGACACACATGAGTAAGAGGTTGGTCAAAAAAAAAAGGAACATAGTGTGTGGGTGGGGGGTTGGGTACGTCTTCATGGAGGAGTAGAGTATATGGACTGAAGACAGGATGACAGAAAGACAGATCTGCATAAAGGAAAAAAGGAAGAGAGTGAAATGGAGGAAATGCATCTGGGGGAGCGGTAAATAGAGAGGGAGGATGAGGAGGGAGTCGCACTGAGGAAGGGGGAGTTGGATGGAGAGAGGGAGGTAGCACAAGAGGCAGAGATGGAGGCTGGAGAGGGAGTGGGTGTCTTAATAGCGCTGAAACGCTCAGGGCTTTTTGTATGTTTGCTTTTGTTGTGATAGAATGCTGGTTGGCTCCCTGTTTGGTTTTGATCCATGAACTGTGACTACAAATGCAAGGCAGTCGCTCCTGAGTACAATGTAATGGCTACATGTGGGATTCTCATTACGTAAGTTAATGTAGAAATGTTGTGGAGCCCAGCATGTAGAGGAAATGCAGCAAGAGCTTTGTGCTACATACAGAACATTCTTCAGTGGAAATGTTTATCTGAACTTGTCTTTTGTCGCTCGCTCAGTTGATAAAGAGTGAAATTACCTAAGGGTAGGTTGTGTCAATAATTTTTCCAATACACTGAATGATCATATAGTTTACACAATGTGTGTGCCAATGTTTCAAATTGATAGTTTTGTCCACAACCAAAAAAATGCAGAAAATACACTGTATGGAGCTGTGGGTGTTTATCAGACATGGCTCTTTTTTCAGAAGTAAGAAGACATCATTAAAAATCCTATAGACATTTGCAATAACACTCATAACAAAAGATTCCAGCATCTGGTATCTGGTAAAAGGTGTAATTCTTTAAAAAATTCACACTAATGTAAATGCGCGTTTTTGGAGGTTTTTGACAAATGCCGTGATTAAAACGTTCGAGCTCGACGGAAGAGACTTCGAGAAGTTGTGTTTGACAGAGGACTAAAGACTGAAACATGCTTCCTGCAAAGAACTGTACACAAGCTCCTCTAAAGGGCGAGTGTGTGCTTTTGCATGCACCGCTCTCGTCCAGGTTGTTACTCTCCAACACTGTAGTGGGCACTGTGGTCCCGTCTACAACACCACACAGGAGGGCTGCTGTAGTACCAAACCAGTGCCTTTGCACTGGCTACCCTGACACAATTGAACAAACTTGCACAGGAAGCATGAATTATCTTAACTCCACTGCTTCAAATTTGATGAATATTTTTTAAATCTAATCATTTCCGCCATACCTTTAAATGTAACAATAATTTCAAGCTGACTGGACAGAAATCTGATTTAAAATAGAAAAAAAACCTCAATATTACATAAAGAAGCATCTCCAGTGTGAATGTTACACAACAGCCAAAAGTATGAAACCAAATACTCAAATGTGCAGTTGAAGGATTCAGAAATTACTGAGAACTGAAAAAATAACTGAGTGAGTGAGAAAGAAGCATCAGCCAGCAAGCCAATCATGAAACACTTTGACTGCTGATCACAAGTTTCTCCTCTCTATATGAACAATACGAGCCAAGTTGACTCAGAACCAGAATTCTGGACAATCCTTTGTATTGTCAAAGCCGATCTGCCTGGCAAAATGTTTTTTTTTTTTGTTTTTTTTTTACTTTCAGACTCCACAAGCTTGTATTAGAAAACAAATCGCTATTTTTTCCTACCGTCGTTGTTTCTTTCTCTGTGTATCTGTATGACACCGCATCTCAGCATATTTCCTTGCTCTTTATCTAAAGCTGTCATAGGTAGAAGTTGACATTTTGTTTGAATTGGGGGAAAAAGTATTTCGGTTGCCCACTGGTTAAGAGAAATGAGTAACACGTTGTCAGAGGACTGGTTACATTGATAGCGCCAGTTCTGTGCTTCTCTGGTATTAGCCGTCATCCTCAGTGTTCTGTCTCGCCCATTTGAGTTAAACTTTTGAACAGCAGAGCTTCATTGTGAGCCGTCAATCAACTACCTTCCGATTGCTTTTACCTCAGTGGGAAGTGAAGGGGAGGGGGGAGTGAGTTAGCGTGCTTCTGGTTCTCTGCAAATGCGCCTTACTGCAGCTTTAATTACAAAGAAAGCAAAGGTCTAATTTTGGATCAAGCTTGTGCTTCACAATGGGAATGATTTGACAGTACAGTCTGATCTGATTTACCAGGCTAATGATTGTCATAGCACATTATTTTCTGTACATGCGCTTTTCTCTTACAGGGCAACACAAAAACATCTGAAGCCACCAGACACTTCAACCCTGAAAGCCAAATGGTGCGGTTACTCTGCTCAACAATACTAAAAGAGCCAAGGCGTGGTATTCGTGACATCTTTAAGTCTTTTATTGAGCTCTTACATTTGGTATAGAGTTGTTTAACACAGAGAAACACTGACTGAACTGTCCAGCATAAAGGAGCAACATAAATATCCTGTTTAATTTGATGACAGACTTACAGAAACATACAGAGAAATCTGACGTCATCGCACAGGAGATGGGTGCAAATGGGGTGAAGATAAAGAATACATTCATGGTGTAGTCAAATAATGTTTTACGTTGAATCTAAAACTAAGAATTGTTTCCCAAAAGTAGATATCAGGCATCTGCTAAATGGACACGCCCACTCACAAAACATGAGAGCTAGTGTGAGAGGCACACTAAATTTTAAAAGTTATCAACAACAGTACAATCTCATTTAAATATTTTATTATTTAACTGTCTGTGTTTCTCGAGGACATAATGTAATATCAGATTTACAAGTTAAAGCTTCATAAAGTTTTATTTTAAGAGTAAAAGACAGAACCTTCTTCAGATGAAATGAGGAGGGATTGATGTATACAGTGTGTATGATGTATACAGTATTTGAATTTCAGGGGAGCAAAAGTCAAATAAGAAACTAGATGTCCTACCTAGATCAGGTGGGGCTTGTTGTGCTTTGTGTCCAGACTTCAAGAGACAGTGTCTCTTCGTTTCCAGTCTATGTGACCCCACAGTGAGCTGATGGCAGCTAAAACTGGAGATGCATTCACTGACTGTATTCCACTGAGTCTCGGGATCTGTTTGAAACTGCAGCAGCTTTGTAGTTTGTGTTACATTCCATCGAGCATTGAGACTTCTGAATCGATACTCCAAAAGCACACAGTGATATTAATGTCTATAAATAACTGAGCGTGTTGGTGTATCTGCAAACAGCACCTGCCAGCAAGTGTCATAACACTTGTGTGTTTGTCTGACTGTCTGACAGGCAGGTGACCATCCTCTGGTGGGTTTATAAGGCCGTGTTCAAGTTCCAGACAGAAACGTATTGCTCGAATAGTCAGCGCTTAAATCAGCCTAGAATGCAAGAGGAATCAAACTAAAGCAAAGCCAGTGAAATTGATTGCACTACAAAAGCTCAATACAGCAAAACACATCTATGTTGCAAATGGATCAATCCGTGACCTTTAAATATTTCATAGACAAATAGTTATATGAATAAATGATAAATCATCTGCCTCCACAGCCAAGGCACCTGGAAACAGGGCTCCTTCAGGGTATCTGGATATATCTTATTAGGGGTATAAAAGAATTACTGTGATCTTTTAATAAATGTAAGTACAATACTATACAAATATCACAGAAAACTAGATATAATATTCTAAAGAAATAGCCTAGTAATATTTAAAAGGTAAAAGTGCAATATGGTGACCATAAACGTACTACTGAGCACCACAGACACACTATAACTTCCTATATAAAGATTGGAGGAATATTAGGATTTTTCTCTTGGGTAATTCTGACTCAGCAACTACAAACACATTAGGCTCTTAAGAAAAAAACGCCACTACACAGAGTTAAACTGGTGTAAGTGGCATGTAGGTGGGAGGACGTCCTTTCAAAGGGCACTGCTCAGGTAAATTCGCAAGTGCAGGCCTTTACTTCTCCAAAGTGCTGAATTTTACCTTTAAGCTGACCCAAAAGTGCCAAATTGAAAAGAGTACAGGATGGCAGTTATTAAGTAGGCCACAGTTTATTATCCTGCATCTTCAGACTAATTAGTGAGCGGTAAAGCGACAGAAAACAAGCACTCCCAAGGCCAGTTGAGTGTTAGAATTTCACACTGAGGCACTGTTCATCTTCCCCCCGCCTCTCACCGGCAGCAGCAGCCTGCTTCTGGAGCACCGGCAGCAGCGGCTGATCCGTGGCGGGCAGTCCGGCTGAGAGCTCCCCCTCCCCGCCTCGCCCTGTCCTCTCTCCCCGGTGCCCTCCGCCCCGACCCTGCACTCGCAATCCCGGTGACCGACGGAAGATCCGCTGAGGCCAATTTCTCTCATCTTTTAGATGGGAATGTTTCTGCGATGGTTTCCTTAGTGGGTGTCCGCCTGGTGCATGTCAGAAATTAAGTTGCCAAGAATGAATAGGTGAAAGGTAAAGACTGCTCTGGACTCAGGAGAAAACTGAGGGTGATTAATTGCAATCAGGAGCTATGTATGCACGCAGAGGGAAAAGAGCTGCGTGCCTCAATGTGCATATGTGCGCGTGCACGTGGACGTGTGTGTCCGTGCCCATGCGTGCGCGATGTGGTGCGCTACAGATCCGCCTCTCTGTATGTGCGCCAACGTACGGAGGGGACGCGCTCCGATCTGCTCTCTGCTGCGCTCCCCCCCCCCCCCGACAGGACTCCTCCAACGGGGCAGCGGGTGCGCAAGCAGGAGAAATTAAATCGGAGTCATAATTTCCCACGCAGGCGAAAATATATGGACAAACACCAAAAAGCAGACGGCTGAGGAAAAGAAAAGAAAACGGAACTGAGCCGGTGGAGTGGCCAAGGAACAAGCAAACGCTACAAAATAAAGTAGACTGAAAAATGCAATGCCTAAAAACTGAGCGTGTGCCAGCAGATGACAGGCAGCACAAGAAAAAAAAACGACGCGATAATGGCAACTTAGTCCCTCGTCTTCCTTCCCACCAAACGGCGGTTCATCCTCAAGTAATCCGTCTGGCAGGCGATGGATGTTGTAGTGTCTTCTGTCTGCTGCCTGGATGGAGATTATCCTGCACAGGTGGACAGCAGTACAGTTTAAGGAGGGAGCAGCAGTGCACTGATGCCCTGCGTTTCAATCTTTCTCTCCCTCCCTCTCTCTCTCCCTCTCTCTGTGTGTATTTAGTAGAGTGAAAGAGAGAGAGAGATGAAAAAAGAGAGAAATGTTTAGAAGGGGTGGAGCTGGCTGGATCCCCACTGGGACCTGGAGTGATTTTAAGCCCTCATCACTTGTTTCTCCAGTCTTTCTGAATGCCTCCCTCTCTTTTTTATTTCTCCTTTACCTTCTAAAGACATGCACAGAGAAGAAAGTGTTAAGTCCGGAGTCAAAAGCAAATGTGTGGGAAGCATGAAAGCATGTTATTACTCACACAATATACAGCGCATCCACACAACTGTGCAGGGACGTGTGGAGAGATTCTCAGGGACTCAAATTTACTTTGCTACTTAATAAGTAACCTAACAGCCGATCAGTTTGATAAAGCGTATCACAAATGTCAGTATGGTGATGATGATCATGCAAAAACACTGCTCATTGTCATGACAAGATTAGCAAGGACGCTTGCAGTGTCAGCATGCCCGTCTGGCGCTTCAGTCAAGCAGCACTTAATGCATAGCAACACACCCGCTTCATGGCAACAAGTTTGTAGAGAGTCTGACTGCATGGCTATAGGGAAACTGTTGTGGTGCACGTGATGCATCCACTACTTTTATGTGCATAGTTTATATTCAAATGTACAGAGTATTATTGACCACTATATACATTTTAAATTAATATTCAGAGGGACACCTTTAATTACTTTGTGAAAAGGGCAGAGGCTTGAGCCCTCAGAGCATCACCTGTCCCATACACACTGTTACACACCCGCAGATAAATCATGACCAATCAAAATGAAATGGTTTGAAATTACATTGCTTTCAGCAATGAGCAATCTGCACTTCCAGAGGGGTAAAGGGTATCTTAGATCTGTTTCCATGACAACTGTGGGTTTGAAGCAACTTTTTTAAACCATTGTACTATGACACTGTACTGTTGCTGTACTAACTGCAACACAGTCCCTTACCACTGGTGAGCTAGATGTGGATAAAAATAACACGACCTCCATGTAGGTGGTGGATATCATTCATGCTTTTTTTTCCCCACCTTACGTCATCTTTGTGTGATTTCATAGGAAAGTAAAGATTTATATCACATCCGAAGTGTGATCAACTATTCTGCAGCTATTGTATAAGAAGGTGGTTAAATTGACTTTACATGGTTTTACTTTGCACCACATCCCTGCTCGTGTCATCTTCAAATACTTCCCAATCACCAGAGACCACAGAGGCAGGGTTTAAGAATTCTAGCAAACATTTCAGCTACTTTACCCCCCATGGTTTTCTTTCTCTCCTCCTCTCCCCTTGTCTTTTTTTCTCCCTCCCTTTCTCCACTCCTCTGTAGCTCTCACTCTCTCTGTAACACTGTCTGTCTGCTCTATAATTATTTCCATGGTTACCATTAAGGATGTGAAGCTAAGCCTGATGTACTACGGTAGTAATCTTTTCCTCTCCTCTCATCCATCGCTTCTTCTTCTTTTTCTTCTTGTGCTTCGTTGCTACGTGAGTCTCTGCAGCCTTCTCTCACATATTCCTTTCTAGCACTTTTCAGCTGCTACATGTGCAATCTGCTTAAAGCCAACATTCAATTTGGAAGCTCATACAGCTTCAGTACATGCACAAACGCATACCCATGTAATCCATATGTGAGCAAAACAGGCATTCAATCAGTGCCATGAAGAATTAATCATACTGTGTCAAAGCACAAATGCATGTTTGAGGTTGTGGGTTAAAGTCTGGCTCATGCTGTTATATCCCCATTAATTAAGTAGGAAGACTGTAAGTGTCTTTAGGTCCATATAGTATTGTTAAGCACCCAAGGGCCATTTTACCAAATTTGAAACATACAAAATGTGATTTGCAATACTAAGATAATTTTGACACATTTCCCTGATCACCCCCCCCAAAAAAAACACACTACTTGTGTGCCATGCATAAATTGCTATTTGCATGTGGCAATCGTAGAAAATGTGATGATGATACAACTTGTGATCTGCATGTGAGCAGTATTCACGAGTTTCTTTTTTTAACAGAAAACTAAGATTCTGGAAGTAAAATCCCCTTCTTTTTTCGAACAATATGAAATGACTGGTAGTTCCAAGGCTTAGCTGGGCATGAATCATAGAGTATAAACGGTGAATATTTATGTTAAAAATATAGTCTAAGGCACAGAACTGTGAACATTATTAATAGTTTGTCACTTTAGGAAATACAGTTGTTCACTTACTTGATAGGAGTTCGCTCCATCAAGAAGCAGGTTAGATTAGATTAGTTTAGTATAAAGTCTGAAAAGGTAAAGACCCTGTGTAAAGATAAAATCTGACTAATTATTACATTGCAGTATATTAAGTCTGCTTAATCACTACAGAAAATAAGTGTAAAAGGAACAGAACTTGTGTTTTGTCAGTACCGTGATTTGAAGACATAAACTCCTCCCTGTAAGTCTAAAGTTGACCAAGTGCCATCAGCGCCAATTCCAGAGGAACCACTGCAGAACAGACACCAGCTTGTGTCAGACAGATAGATAACGGGAGGTTTGGGCTGACAGCAGAGGAAGGAAACAGAAGAGTTGTAACGGAGAACTCACTGTGACAGCTACACCCCTGAAGAGCTGGAGGAGAGAATGGTAAGCTGGTTGGGGGCTGGGTGTTGCACTGTAAGAACCACCACAGAGAAACTCTTGTATTCTGTGACGGGATGATGGATGATTGAACAAGTAGGACAGAACTAAACGTGTACACTGCCACCTGGCTGGGCCTTGTGCCAAGGAAGGATGACAATGACCACAGCAGTGTGGGATGGGTTGGAATGAACACATGGGTGTTTATCTTTTCTTTTTCAATTATCAAGGGAAAACAAGCTGTACAAACCTGCCTGGCCCTGTGTGAATTCAATGCATTCAAGCGTTTGCTATAACTGGCAATGAGTCTTTCACTTTGCTATGGAGGAGTTTTGGGTCACTCTTCTTTTCAGAAGTGCTTTAATTTAGCCACAGTGGAGAGTTTTTAAGCACGAACGGCCTGTTTAACATCAGACTTAAGTCTGGACTGACTAGGCCACTCGCAAACCATTTTGTTGTTTGCCCCACATCATCACACTACCACCACCATGTTTGACTATTGGTGTGATGTTTTTTATGAAATGCTGTGTTAGTCAGTTCACAGATTATTTGCTCAAAAGTCCTTTTTTCAGCAGTGTCTTTTTGCCTTGGACCTCTCCCATGGATTCCTTTTTCTCTCTTTATTGTTGAATCAAGAACACTGTTCTTACCTAAGGCAAGTGAGGCCTGCAGGTCTTTTGACATTGAGTTATTTTATGACTTCCTGGATGAGTCGTTGTTATGCTTTAGGAATAATTCTGGTAGACCGGACACTCCTGGAAATTACTTTTTCACATAGGGGCAGGCAGGTTTGGATCTTTTTAAAACATTTTGCATTTACTTGTGTTGTAAATGGGGAAAGGGGGGAAATACTTTTGTTGTTGGTTTGTCAGGTAACTCTTGCAGAATACTGATGCTTAAATGGATGCATTGACAGACTTTTTAGGTAAAAACTGAAAATAAAATCAGTGGCCCATTAATTGAATGAATTGAATTGAATGAAACTAGCAACTGTAATGGTTTTAAGTTGCAAGACCAAATAAAAAAAATAATGGGTGAAATGAGTGGTAGCTTTTACTGGGTCTTTTATTAAGCTGGACTGTAAAAAAAAAAAGAAGAAACAATAGGAACACACTGGTTATCATTATCACATTAGATAGTAAGAGATGTGTTCCCCTTTACCACAACGTGAATAATGTTTTATACCACAACTGGAAAAGCTTTAGGTTTAGCACTTTAGGACCACATCAATGACAGTCACTGTTTGTCATTATTTTGCCCTGAATTTCATATTCTTCCCACTGCCATTCTGCAGATTAAAACCAGAACATTTCCAAATACAAGCTCACATTTTTAACCTTTAAAATACTGCCACCTGCCAATGGTGCACCGCCCACCCACACATCTCTGCAGCTCTTGTTTTCTACTCCTCAGTTATAGCAAAATCATTTGTGAATCATCAGTATCTTGCCAATTTCTGCCGTGCAAGAGGATGTGGAGGGATATGAAGAGGTGACAATCAACTCCAACAATGCCAAGCCGTTCCTCAGGTACATCCACGTGGGCAGCAATCTTCTTAAGAGAGAGAGCATGATCTAAAATGGATTACCTGGTTAGGCATCATGGGTGTGATCAATTCAGAACACAAAGCAGTGCATTTTGGACATTATGAGCTGCTTTGACACCTTTTTGAGTGTTACATAAGCCATTCTTGATGTATCCTGGACTGACTGACTGAATGCAACCAAACCAATGGCCACTAAGCTAAACTGAATGTTTTATTACTTGAAAGTCTCTTATTAATGTTACACGAAACTATGTTGTTCTGTAGATAAACAGATGGCAAAAGGAACATCTGTGCATCCACCAAACAGCCAAATCCAAAGTGTAATGACATTGCAATTCATACGAGACTTATTATCTCCATGAGAACTTGCTAACAACATTCATCACAAGGTGTGAAGCCCATGCTACAAACATTCTTGGAACTGATTTACACACAACGTGATACACAACATTGACATACAGTATGTTAAACCTGCACAAGAGCATGAACATATTGCTGGCTTTGTCACATCCACCTACACACGTAACATGTACTGGAAAAATAACCACTTGTAGGAACACTGTGCTGGAAATACTGCACTATAGCTCAGACTGCGTTGCCTCTTTATTTTGTCACAAGAGTTTCACTGAAACCACAACAGTGGCAGGTACTAAATAAAAACATAAATAACATATGGAAATATTTTATATCATGCAGTTGAAATGTATTGCAGGCGCACTGGAAGCAAATATACTTGCGTAATGGAGTGAGGCTGCGCACACACACACACACACACACACACACACACACACACACACACACACACACACACACACACACACACACACACACACAGCCACATCTTACTCCAGGGTGCAGAAGACTGTATGCATCAGCACAGAAAAGCACAGAGCCTTGAGGTGGCAGTGAGACACAGAGCTGGTGTTGGCCTGACAACACCACCCTCCTCTTTCCCTCTCTCTCAATACTCATTCCTCCTGTCTCTCTCTAATTTTCCTCTTCTTCTTCTAGCTCCTCCCTCCTTTTACACATCTCCTGTCTTTCCCTTACCAGGCTGCATTACACTGCTGTGTACAGATATTCAATTAAAAGGCTGTTGGGTATAAACTGAAAAACCTAATGATGCTATACACAGCCACACAAACACACACACACTTATGCACAGATCACCAGGGAAGAGAATGAAATGGAGAAGCAGACTAATATCACACACCAGTAGGTGCAAAGGGATGGGGAGTTCTTGAGATATTTGTCATTGAGATACAATTGGATTTATGTGAGCATTGTACAAGACTGCAGATTTTATCATTCCACAGAGTTTTCTTATTTTTAATTTGTTCCGTGGCAGCCACACAGAGCGACTTTTGTTTTATTTTTTCTACTCACTTTTCCTTAGATGAATTCTCTGCTCAAATCTATTTTTAAATCAATCAAAGACTAACTTTCACATACTGTTGTGGAATGTGGTGTTTATTCTATCTTTTGAGTTACACTGGATTTGGGTTTAAACTCAAAGCACATTTTCTTCTATAAAGATCTAGTGTTGAACTTGAAATTATATTTATAGCATTTTAATTTCCTGTATTCTTGCAAATACTACCGTACCCTTTTTCTTTTAGGGTGCATGGCTTTGTATCCAAACTTGTTCGACTCAGCGTACACACAAACTGAAGCTGCATATCACTACTGGAGTATAAGCAGTTAACGTTGTCTATCTCTGGAAGACTGCCTGGGTAGTGACCTACAGCTGGTCTGTTCATTATGCACAGAGACTATAGGTCTCATCCTTTTTGAGAATAAAGACTGATGAAGACATCACAGGCATAGTTTAGCTCACAAAAGCAGAAGATGATTAATCTGACGGTGCTACTTGCATCATTTAGTGTAAAATAAAATTTTTCTGACCCAGATTTATAATATTTCACCTGCAGGGGGTTGATAAGGTAGCTGATCAATACTATTTGAAATTCAAAGCGCACGCCTGAAACCAGTGTATGTGAAAGCAATTTTAGTCTATTGACATGAATAAAACGCAGCTCTCAGTACGCTCTTCTTCTCATGCATATTTTTATTCCTCAAAATGTTTTCTGGAACATTGTGAATATGGGAGAATAACATATAACCGTCCTGCATGATGAGCCACCAGAAGAACTTTAAGGACACATATGACTAATCATGTCCATTCTATGTCTAGTTGTTCAGCTCCATCTCAGCAAACTGCAAGTATCTGTTTTGATAAATAATATTTTACCTAAGGTGGTGATTTACCTTTGAGGAAAATATCAAATATGAGCTGAGCACATGTGATTCAGCTTTTGTCTTAATTTCTCTTATGTTCTACCCATAGGGCATGATGCTTCAATGTGAAATTCATTTGAGAGAAATGATTAACAACAATAACAAGATACATGAAAGTGATGCTAGTCAGACATGCTAGTCAACAAAACAAGAAAGAAAGAAATTAACATCTGAGGAAGATCATTTTCATTAACATTTAGTATGGACCCTCCACTTTCCACCTATCCAAAATACATCTGCAGATATGCAGCATGTGTATGTGTTTATCAGAGTGATTTCACTTCAAATTCCCGTAGCCTCCCCATCATTGTCTGTCTTTTGAATAACAGCTTACTAAATTTAAAACTCCCTCATCAGAGTCCCTCAGTGAAGTTTTGAGCTGTGCAATTATTTAATCTATTGAACATCACTTTATTGCAGTGTAATTAAAACAAACTTTCCTTTGGTGACAGACTAACATAATGGTTTTCATTATCAAGAAAATAAAAAAAAATTATAACTAAAATTAGATCTAGCTAAGAGCATGTTGGAGATGCTGTACAGTGTTTTATAATGTTATAGAGACTGACAAGGCAAAGACTTTAAGATTAAGGATTGCATAGTTGATTTTACATTAATGTACCATTAAAGTTACAAATAGGGCAAAAAAAGATTTACTGATACAATCTAAACCTGGCAGCAGAGAAACTCCACTTTCAGCTTATCTCCACACCTCTGAGTTGCCTGGCTGAGAAAAAAGAAAAAAAAAAAAAAAAAAAGAAAAGTCCACGTTTAATATCATTTTACAGCCTCTTTCTGTTACAGAGATGGTGCTGAGGTCTCCATTCACAAACTCTCTATGGTGAGCGCTATTGTAACTGCTGTCATCATCCCCACCACCTTCATCCTTGCCATTTTCCCACCACTTCCTCAAGTGTATTTTTACTCTTTTGCCAAGTGGGGGATGTATTGCCAACTCGCCAGCAGCCCTGTCAAGGTTGTTGCCCTTTGATTTCATTGTGCGTCTCTTTATCTGCTTCATTGTGCCAGCCCTGTGCTAACATTGCGGCTGTTTGAAAGCTATTCATAACTCACACCTGGGTGGCTGCTGCTGAAGCTGTAAGGTAGCAGGAAGCGAAAAGTTTCAGCGAGGCTTTGGACTATTATGCAGAAGGTTCTTGAAGAGAATTGGAATAACGTACATGCATTAAAAATACATTTAACAATCATGTTTTCTTGACAAATCTGTTGACATGACAAACACAAAAGGTGATTTTGTTCACGTAAAAGCTGACTTGCCTAAATTTTAGCCACCATGGTTACTACCTTGCATGGAGCTACCACTTTAGCGTAGACTGAAAAGCTCAAACCAAACTTGGTACAAATATCTATGATACGTGGATGTTAAATCCTGTTGCTTTTATTGTTCCCTGACTTCTAGCACAACTAAAATATGAGAATTCTTGGTCACCTCAGCATATATACGTATGACGGATTCCCTGAGAAAGCATTAATGTTTCCCAGCTCGCTACTTCAAGAAGTGTGCAAAATTAACCTTTATATTATTAATATCATCACAAGAGTTTAAAAGTCTTAGCAAAAATGTCCTGTATTTGATTTTCAACAAATAAAGAACATGCCAACTTTTGGATAAAAACATGCTTGCAGCATTTTTTTCTGCCAAGGTTCAACATTAGTTTTGGTGCACTATTGCTTTTCACTGTATAAAAATTTGAGAAACTGTTAAGCTAAGTTATATTTAGTCCTAGAAAATAAATTAAATTGAGAAACTGTAGTAATAGAAAATATCATGAAATACTGGTAATGTGTCACAGTCTTAGCACATATTCCTCTAGTTAAGTAAAGTTAGTGCAAAACACACCAGTGTAAGCTCTCATTTCCATTTTTCAAATGCACAGTTATCTTAGCTGCTTTAGCAAACTTCTAATTGATTTTTCAATCTGCAGTTTAGTTGAATTTGTCTGACATTGTAAAAGAAGTTGAACTAAGCCACTGATGAAAAACATACAGGAAGAGAATTTTTATTTCAAAGGTGAACAAGCTGCATGTTAACAAAAGTTGCTGCAGAATAAGCAGCACTAAAAACTATGTAGGGAACAGGCAGGTTAGAGTGATATCCTGCGTCAGTTGAAACACTCCACAGTGTTGCATGTACACATTTCAGGGCTATTCACAGCTCCCTTAGATCTCTCATAAAAAAAAAAAAAAGTAAGATCTGAATGTGCAGAAAACTTGAACTGAAATGTGGAATAGCGAATGAGAAACATCCCACATGCAGCTGCTGTTGAAATGAGCATGAACATAGCATATCACCCCAAAACTCAGTCTGAAGAGCTGTGAACTGCCCGATAGTAAAAGACTGGCTGTCCTGGGCATGTG
Organism: Ctenopoma multispine; assembly: GCA_034779795.1. Lineage (NCBI taxonomy): Eukaryota > Metazoa > Chordata > Actinopteri > Anabantiformes > Anabantidae > Ctenopoma > Ctenopoma multispine. The sequence continues at coordinate 4,180,827 of JAUYWH010000008.1, read as the reverse complement.
CCAGGTGTGAATGCGTGTAAGTCAGTGTGAAGCAGGGTGTTACTGAGAACACACACTCAGCAAAATTGAAAAAAGAACTGCAGTGAAAAAATGACTGCCATCTTGTGTGGAGGTGATGCTGCTGAGTGTTTAATGCTGACTATTTTGAGTCCTTGGGGAATTCAAACATATTAAACATGTGCACAAAACTGTTTATTTCCCAGAGGAATATATTCTAATCTGTCAAATCTCCATAATACCACCCCAGGGGAACTCGGTAAATGAGTTGATGTGGTTAGATGTGGCATATGCACAGGTTTGACCGTCTGTCTCTGCTCTGATGTATGTCTACATCAGTGTGACTGAAAGTGTCATAAAGACAAAAGTATTTTTGATGCCAACTGGAAAGGAATATCAAACCAAGGGGTTGAAATAAAAAAAAAGCCCAGCACCATGTGGATTTCCTCTTAAGATACTTACTCTTGTGAATTACAAATTGTACCTTATTTTTGCAGGTAGGCCATCATTTCTGTCAGTTGTGATAAAACAGTACAGTAGATCTGGGAACAAGGCAACATCACAGCACTGAAGTGTGACAAGGGAAGAAATACAAACAAGGAATCGGGCAGTTTGGCCAGACTTTTGTGAATCACTTGAAAGATAAAACCAAAAATGCACATGCCTGAAATATCTGTAATCATTCTTTGTACACTGTTAAATCACTTTGGGTGTAGCCAAAAGCTAAAGTCAGTCTGTTGGTAAGACAACAGACTACATAGCATTTGTATGTGTTGTATAAGTATTGCAGACCCAGTTGCTGCCAGACAATGTAGGTAAATGGTAGAGGTCCCCATGTGCTGCAGGTGTAACAGCAGAGGTGGGAAAACACACAGACAAACAGTAACAGTGCAAACTTATAAGTCAGTGCTGCATTCCTGCCTGAAATATCTTTAACTGCAACAGAAGAATGTGGTGCTGGAAAAAATAGTTTTGTTGGTCTTTTCTGAAAACTGCGTACTGTGGGTACTGTAGTGCGAGACTGCAGGAGGGTCATTTTCAAATGTGTTCTGCAGTGTTGTAGGTCCAGGGAAGATGGATAAAGAAATTGTATTCATATTCTATTAAAATGCCAAAAGAATGTGCACAAAATCCATTTTTATGTTAATGAGACAAGTTACACCTTCATTGGGAAATTAAGTCTTTAAATTATGGCCCCACGGATATGACAGTCAAAGATACTCATGTTAAGTGTGATGTTGTTAACTTGCTGCACTTTATTTCATAGTTGAAAATGCAGACTCTCTTGCTTTTACAATTATTCTGCAGATCGCCTGATATGATATGATCACTCTGCACAAAATTATTAAAAACAGTTTGGTGTCATTGTGAACTACTATGTGTAGTGGATGATTTGTTCCAAACCTTTTTGTCTGACAGTCTTCTGAACTAAATATATTATTTACCACCATATGTATTCATAGTAGTGGCAACAAATAGCTTCCTTTATTTCATTAGTTCTGTTACTTTGTGTTCAGGTGTTATGACTGACTGGCACAGGTGAGAGTCACATCCTGACACTTCAAGTTTTAAATAGATTATTAGTTACTGTGACGATAAATAAAGATCACCCCAGTTTGTGATGCTTTCTGTGTCATTATTTTTCACTACTACACGATAATCTCAGCTACACGTAAGTTTTCTACATACCTTCTGGCAACTACAGACGTACCACCTAGATAACAAGCACACCTGGCTGAAAATCACTGGTGTGGATCATCAGTATTTTATTGATCATTGAGCTTTTAACAACAGTGATTTGCTGTGAAGATCAGCGAATGAAATGAAACCGTCAGCATCTCTCAGCACCAAACCAACCAAAACATACAATATATGAACATGCAGATACGTATTGAGCATATTCAGCTCAATACATTCAATTCTAACCAGACACCTTGAGGCAAAGCAGCACTTTGTGACTGAACCTTTCACAGAGGCTTAAAATCCTCTCATCGTTGCACGTCAGATAGATGCAGTCCCTGTGGACTAGAGGGCCACCAGGATGCTGAGTGTGTATGTTTGTGTGTGTGTGTGTTGAGTACCACACCTGAAGCTGACTAATTGCTGCAGTGCTGGAAAGCTGAAGACTCTCGTGTGCGCTGTGCTGGTGGCCAGCTGTCACTCAAAGCAAAGCCGACACTGCTTGCTTTCTCTCACTAGTTTTCACTTTATGCGTGTTGTTAAGGTTTGATAATATAGCTGTCCATTATATCACACCAGCCCACGGGGTATATCACTCAGAAAGACATTTCATGTTATATAATCATTCCATTTACATAACATTTAGCATAAAATCTTAAATTATGGTGTTAAAAGTGCCCCTGCCATATTCTCTCAAAATGCCAGCAAGGACAAAAAAAACAGAAGAAAGAAGAGAAGGGATCTGAATGTCAACTAGGTGGTGACAAGTTTCAGTGTAGAAATATCTGTCATCTTCTTTAGCTGTTTTCTAGTGTCAGATCAATTTGATATCACTCCATCTAACGAACTGCAGTCACCCACCGAAACACAGGAGGAGAACTGATGTCTCTGGTACGCCCAACTGTCTTGTCTAAACTCAGCAAGACCTGCGATGCCCAAAACTAAAGATCTGCCCTTGCAACCTTGTTTTCCTGTATTTGTGTTTCAGGCTTTGAATCTCTGGTGAATAAAGTTGTTCATGTTTTCTGCAACGTAGAAAAATATTTTAAATGAATTGTTTTCATCCTTTGCAGACCTGGAAAAGGTTATCCAAGCTTTATTTCCCACTATAATTCACTAACTGTATCTGTGCCATTACTCAACAAGCCACTGTTGGTCTGTCAGATGTAGTTAATTAGACAGATACTCAAAAAGTGTCTGGAGCTACTGTCTGTTACCGTCTGTTGACTTTAACTCTCAGCTCAGATCTTTTCATTTTAACGCACCTAGTAAAAAACAAGTTAACAGCCATGCTAACAGCTTGAAGCAGTACCAATAAGTTTATTGTCTACTTTCTATTATATATATATATATTTTTTTTCGATCATAACCCAAAGGAATGGACAAATAGGCATTCTGCACACAGAGGAACATTAATTTATCCTGAGGTTCAGAATGAATGTCAGATTACATGGTGATGCATTCACTGGCTAAACATTTTTCTCAAAACCACAAATGTTAACTTCATGGTGGTACTTCAGGTATTTTCCAAATCTTATTTGAATGTTTTCCACTCCTGCACAAAAAAAACTAACACAAGATGTAGAAGCTAATTCATGACCAACTTAACATACAATCAGCCAGCGGTAATTGGTTTAATTAAATGGTCTCCAATCTGGAGAGTGTAAGTTGTGATAGGAAGGAACAAAGTGTGAGAACGCGTAAATACCAAACACTGTAAAACACTAAAATGTTTAGTGCCAAAGAGTTAGTTACATTTTTCTATTCAACTTCATCTACTAAAAAATATTATCTTATGAAACTATGGTGATTATTATTGTGTTGAAACTGAGTTTAGGAATGAACTTCCTGTTTTGTTTTGAATTTAGTGACATTTCCTGCCTGGTCATTCCCTTATTCCTGTGGTCTTTACTTCTAATCAACATGATTGTTTTTACCCGTTTCCCCTATTTTCCTGATTGTCTGTTCTTACTCTGTAGGCGACTGCTCAAGCCTGCTTACCAGTTTTGATCTGCCTGTCATCCAACCTGAGCCTGCTCATCTTCCTTCTTATCAAAGCCTCACAGAATGAATGAAGCGCGTGTGAGTCACAAGGGAAGTGGTTGGGGCGGATGGCGGCTGACAAGCCACAGATCCGAGATTGAGACCAACGTCCCACATGAGGTTGGGTTTAGGCAAGAAAAATAATGAGGTTAGGGTTAGAGAAAGGTCATATTTTGTTTAAATTGTAATGCAGAAATTGTGCGTGTGTGAAGTGACAGTTAGAATTTTGTCTAACTAAGCCCACAGTTTTTCCCTGACCTTTACCCAGTGCTGTGATGCCTGAATCCAGCCATAAAAAACGTTTATAATGCTGGAGTTCACCACAAAAAAGTTTTGTTGTGGTCATTTGCCATATGTCGAAGTGTCCTTGGGCAAGACACTGAACCCCAAGTTGCCCTCGAGGTGTCAGGTCAGCTGCATAGCAGCTCTGACATTGGTGTGAGTGTGTGTGCTTGTGTGTGCGGTGAATGAGAAGCAGTGTAAAAGCACTTTGAGTACCAATAAGGTAGAAAAGTGCAGACCATTTCCTATGTATAGGAACAAAATATTTACAAGACAGGGTTGTTCTATTTAAGTCCAGTCGATTTTGCTTTTGTTTAACCCTGGCAAAGCACATTGAATTTGGGGATAAATTCAAACAACCTATAAGAAACAACTAAATACGACTTTCAATGTAATCATGACTCATTTTTGGCATAAGCTAAAATATGTAACTCAGTAAAATATTTGGTACATATGAAACAGTATAGCAAAGTGTGGCATTACTCAGTCTATTGATCTAACCCAGCAGATTTGCAGATTCATAAAGTGCTGCACTCGTTTGCAGGGGACCTCTGTCTATGTCCATCAAAAGCCGAACACAGCAGTCTAGCAAACCATTTGTATTCATTGAGGGTTCCAAAGGCAAGACAGCTGGATGATTCAGCAAATCTCTCCACAAACACAAGTCCAAACTTCATGGGAGGTTAGGAGGGTGTGGAGGGTGTGTGGGGACTTTCACTTTTCCCAGCGTCTGAATAACAATTGGTTCTTTAGCTGTCACTCTAAAGTTTTGCACATGTGAACTCCACACAGTATTTAGCGAATCAAGTCGGGACGTTGTCTGGTGTCACCTTTCTCACACAACAGGAGACTGTCAGTATCAGACGCGTTCTCACTTGGGAAAACAGTCCATTTGGTTTAAGAGACGGGTGGTTCCCGAGTATAGCGACGTGACACAAAAAGTATCCCACAGAAATCACAGTGTTTTGTTCACAGGACATTAAAGCAGAGCCCGTCACGTGATTAGAAACAATGTGGTATGTATGTAACCCCAGTTTTCTGAGGAAAAGAAGCGTGGAACCAGAAGGAGCAACGCCTCTGGATCAGAATCAGCTGTGTAAAAGTAAGTTCTTTCGGCTGCCACAGCGGATTACTCTGCATATTTGTTTTGGCAAGGACACACAAACATTTCATTTTAACACAAAATCCTTCTTCATATACTTAAAATATGTTTAAATAAGCCACAGTTATTTCTGTATCCTCAGTCATGATTGTTGAGAGCTGGGGGTGGGAGAGGGACCAGCACGTAATCTCTGTCCCCAACAATACATATCAACTCTGTCAATAACTGTCATGACATGTCACCTTTTGTCTTTAAACGCTAAAAGAAAAAACAAACGTTCTCCTCTCAGTGTTAAACTGGATCCATAACGTCCTGATTGTTCACTGAACTCCTGCTTCATCACGGTCTTTACATGTTAACGAGTATCTGACTGTATGCACCACACGTCATGGACGATTAATCACAGGTCTTCTCCACAGGCAAACGTCTTTAGAAATTACAGCGTCATATGTAGCTAGAGCAGGATACAGCGCGATGCTTACTCCTAAAAAAAAAAAAGACGATCTGCGCTCTGGCCAGTGTTTATGCGCTCTTACAGCTCTGGCACCGCAGCGCGCACCGTCTGTGACGAACGGTCCTCATCAGAGATCGACACAAAGATTTGTTGCAAAGAAAAATTTACCGGTTCATTATTTTTTAAAGAGATCTGCTCACATGTAAGCACCCCGGGTGCAGCTATTTTTCTGCCCCTGCTGAAGTGCTGCTCTGTGCAATTGCCTACTTTGCTCACACCTACATGTCAGCCACTGCGTATAGTCACAATTACAAGTGGCCCTTTGAGATGAAGCGTAATGGTGATGTGGCCCACGATGAAATTGAGTTTGACACCCCTGGGCTACATGGATTAGTACTGAAATGTTTCAACCTAACAAGAAAGAAGTCCAGTTGCCATTTCCGATACTTTCTGATGCATTCACAGTGTGCTACTCCAGCTTACATTGACACTTTCACATAAGAAATCACTGAGCTTGAACTAGTTAATTATTCTGGTCTTCATTACACCACAATAGACATTTAGTTTTTATTATTATTTTTCTTTCTATCTTTTCTTTGTCATACAGTTTAACACTAAAAAGGAAAATGTTTTTCTGTTTGAAATCAGAGTAAACAGACATAACAACTACACTTATAGCCTGACAGATTGCCAGCAAGCTCCATTCATGTTGGCAGGTCTTTCTAGCGTTGATAGAACAAGAGAAGAATTGCGCCGGGTGCTGGTTGTGATAATTTTAGTGCACATTGAGGTCCCAGATTTAAAGGTCAACTGTAACAGAGTACCCAAAATCGCTCAAAAAGCTAGTCGTTTATGAAGGCTCGCTCATGTAATTATATGAAAGGAGAAACACTGAGCAAGTAAATTCATGACACTGTGACTACTGTCAGGTTAGCAGCCCACAGTTGGGTGCACTAATAGATGAGATACAGAATCAGTGGCATTCAAAGTTCATGCCTGCTTCGTTCGCTGGTTTTATTCTGTAGGCATTTCGTAGATAAAACAGAGGTTTCTATTTTTTTTGCCTGTGACTTCTTCTTCATTTTGATTGTTTGCTTTCATTAACACCACAAGCACAGACACATCCCAGTCTACTAAAAAATATGTAGCGTATCAAACACTCACCCTTCTGCTGGCTTGCAAAATGGCTGTAAAATGTTTTTGTTTTCATAATTCAGTGAGTTCCTCTGTAGAAAAGGCATCCCTAAAAACAAATAACAAAATCCTCCATACATACAGCTGTGTAAACTTCAGCTACCAGCATTTAGCTGCTGGCCATCCATCCGAGCAGTTCCAAACAGTCTATGGTTCTGCAAAATTCAGCTAAATAGCTAAAAAAAAAATGCAATGCTGTTTTATAGTCCATCTTGAAGCACCAAAGCTTAGACAGACACGGCACAATGTCTGTGTAATTTGGCAAAACAATGACCTCACGTGGGATGCGACTCACATATAGTCATCGTAACCCCACCTTTACATCTAGTCATGCCGTCTCTGCGTGCAATATCTTATCAAGATCCAGAACTGTGCAACACATCTTGTGGCCAGATAGAGCTGGGAGATACAGCCAAAGTAGTAAGGATTCAGCGGGGGCCCTTTAAGTACTCTGGTGAAGAGGGAAGTAAAACTGTCTGGCTTATAAATAGTGCAAAGTGGTTGTTTTTAACTAATCTAAGTTTCAGTATGCAACTTTTGGGAATCAAGCACAGGATTCATTAATCAACTCCACTCTTCTCTGCCCAACTCTCCTCTCCCTGCTCTGCAACGCTCTGCTGCCAGGCTGTTCAATGAGTCCGGGTTACAGAAACTTTTGACAGCACTTCTCAATCCTAGTCAACTAAACTACGTATGTCAGTTGGAGCATTTTTCCTAAACAAAAAAGTTACGTACTGTAGCTTTAACTAGTTCACTCTGCATCAGTGGATTCACTCACATAGGTGGATGATGCACAAGTGTTATGTTCACTTTAAAGAGCAAGAGAAATAAAATGAAGAAAACAAAATGACCGAAACCAAAATAATGAAGAAAAATCTGCTTTGTTTTGTTTTATCTTCTTAAAATTACAGATTAGAATGAATCATGATGCTCGTCTCAGCACTGACAGTGGAAAGTCTGACACCTTTTTTCTCATGTGATATGTCTTTTCTGTCTTTGATTCCCACTGTCATTGTTTTATTCTCTTCTTTACGGGTGGGCAGCTGTAGCATTTGGGTCTTGTCGAGTGGGTGAGTGGAGTGGGATGGTGTCAGAACTGTGCAGCAGGGTGGGAAAGGGATAAAGGACGTGGTGATACAGAACAAGAGCACAAGTTGCAGAGCATTAAGAGGACGTTCAGAATTTTGGTTTCCATCCTGATCCTGATGCTGTATTATTTTTATAAACAGTATACTACTGGGTTTTAAAAAATGAAAAAAAAAAAAGATTCAGTATGCCCACAATGCAGCATTTGAGCTGAAATACACAGTTTAAATATTCTATGAAGGTCACAAATTGTAAAAGGCACAAGAACAACTGCTCAGATGAGCCTGTTTTCATACAATTGTCTGTTTACTGGAGATGGCCGAAGGAATAAGTGAGATCTACAAGGACAAACTGAGGAGGAGGCACAGCTAGCTCCAAACACTGTTGCTGGAAAAACTATACAGCCTAAGTTAACAACCAATCAGCTTTGGAGTGCCGCATGTTTTTTCTCTCCCTGCAGCTAAGTCATTCAGATAATAAGGTTTCTCTCAATAGCAGCGCAGACTTGAAGTCAATTAACAATTTGAACAAAAAAAAAACATTTAAGGCCAAAGTCATTAATAGGGATTATCACGTCACATTCTGGAGAGGTTAATGAGGGGGAGAAAGTGAATGTTTGCTTTTTGTTTGCCTACTGTGCATCAACTACGACACAGAAGGAAGTATAGAGGTTTGTCAATCTCCTAAAGTTCACACAGTTCACACCCAGCTACACACTATTTCTCATTTATGTCCATGAAAGGAGGACAAAGAGTTTTACTGTTTTTTATTACAGCATATATTTTTGAATTGTAAAAAATTCTATGGATTTTAGTTTATTTGCCACCAAGGTTTTGAGAGATCATTTTAAAAATCTTTGGTTACATTTGGTGTTGAAGGTAAAATATATGTGAATATTAATATAATATAATAACATACATTCTTTTCTAAATATATTTGGGAACTTGAATGAAACAAACACCTGAGAGAAACATTTTTGTCTAGTTAAGAAAAGCTACTTTCTCCTGTCACAGTGATGAAATGTTAATTATTTAATTCCCCGCATTTGCATTATATGCTTATAATGCTGCACTGTAATTATCCAGCAAAATTAATGTCTTCATTATTCTTTAATCACCTCCCCAATTTTAAAATGTTTTCTAAATCCTTAAATGGTATACGGTGGGGAATGAAGAAGGAAAGCGAATGCATCTCTATTGCTTGATGTGTTGTGACAGCAACAGAGGAGCCAAATAAAATCCACTGAGGCATTGTGTGTTTGACTAATCGCAGATCAACGGTAGAGCCATATCGTCCATATGAGTATGTCACTACATCAGGTATCCAGCTGAGATTCTTGTCAAATGTCTCCAATCATCAATATCAGCAGAAAAATACAGGCTTTTACCCCTGTGATGAATAATGAATCAAGGTTGATGTATTAGCGTTGTCACAAACACATGGATGGTGTTTGGCAGCTGCAGCAGTATCTGCAGTTTGATCTTCCCTCAGCAGCAGTATCTGCAGTTTGATCTTCCCTCAGCAAACGGAAATGCTCTGAACTGGCGTCCCCTTTCTTCGAATCTAAGGTCATGTCTTTCAATTTTTGAGAAAGCTCTATTCATTCATCATTTTGGACAAGAATAAATTATCCTAAATGTTTCCAAAAATGTGCTGGATGTAAGCCCCGTTTCCAAAGGAAGATGCACAATTGTATGAGGACAAACAGATAAAGGAGCCTGATACCGAACCTCTCCGCTTCATTTCAACCTCTCCCTCTCTTCCAAGTCACTTGACCTTGGTAGTGTTTGGTTCCTAGTTGTGCCCCAAACTGAGCTACTAAAATAGCTACTGTGGTCTTGTGTTGCTCAGTGGGCAGAACATAGCTCTTACACTAATTACCAACACTGCTACTGACTTTATTAAGGCTTTCTTTTAAAATAAGGTCACCCATAATGTAAATTATGTTTTTTCCATTTCCCGTGTGTATGTCATAACACTGCAGAGGTGACAGCCTAATGGTCGCTTTCACAAAGTTATAACAACATATTGTGTGGATTATCATGCATGTTGCTTTAATTTAACGTGGGATGTTCTGAGGTTTGGTCACATTGATCAAAAGCTCAACTTGGTTAAAGTTTGGAGTGTTGACACTGACACGTAGCCTGAACTTCAAACCAGAACAAGCCACAGAGAAGTGTAGACGGTACTTCATTTTTTTTTGTACGATTTAGAAATAAAGTGTTAATTAGTGAGCTTCAGAGAAGATGAGATCTGGAGCACTAACTTTTAATAAGCAACTAACGCTGTTGACATAAAGCATGCAGATTTTAACACCTTGGTTTGAAGAGAGTGAGTCCAGCAGTTTGCCCCCTGATTCCAGTCTTTAGACTAAACTAAGCTGACCAGCTGCTACGAGTCCTTTTTAGTCAATTCAGTTACATTTGCCTACTGACGTTTGATTTTAATGACACTATTTCACAGCCAAGTGTCCCTTAACCATAACAGGCTGTTTAATTTGGCCTTATATATTGAATTAATTAAATGAATGAATTAATTAACTAATTGACAATGTCTATTCCAGGATAATTGCAATTTATAAAGAGACAAATATTCAAAATGGGAAACCGTTCAATTGTCAGATTACACTTTAAACATGATGTCAGACCAAAATGTCACTCCAGATCAAACTAAATAGATGATACAATATATTTTGATATAAACATACTCACACTAATTAAGTGTTGTCATCAAACCTTTGCCAGTTCAGTGTTATGTGCCAGGAATTATATATAACTGATGATGTGGCTTCATTAGTTTTTCCATTGATCTGATAATTGCTAACTGCCTGGGGCTCATTAATCTGTTTTCGGGTGTCGTCACCACAAGTCATCCATACTGGCATCAGTGGATTATGTGAATGTGTTTACAATATGCTTACACATGGGCAATATGAACTGGCATTGCTATGTCAGCATACTGTACAGTATGTCAAAATGTGGTGGGACCATGTCAACTGATGTGTCAGTGTTTGACCACCTAGAGGTCAGACAGTCACTCATACAAAAAACTGAGGGAAATATTTACCCAGTTGAATCAGCACAAATGTTTGATAGCACGAGGCGGCAGAATCATAGATGGAGGGCGTCGCAAGGGAGACCCTTAAAATAGCTGAATGGGACGGAGAGGTGGAGGATGAAGAAAGAGAAAGAAACTGAGAGAGACAATTGTAGAGGACCCAGAGAGGCTGAGTGGGGCTAAACAAACAGAGAAAGGCAGCTATCAGAGGGTCAATTTCAAAGAAATCCACAGAGATTTTGAGAAGACAATACTTTGATATAAAAGCCGAAAGGCAAGAGAAAGAGTAAGAAAAGTTTGAAAGCAAACAGAAGGAGAAAGACATAAAGAGACAGACAACTCAGAAGATTTGCGCCATTATCAACACATGAATTACATTTCAAAGCAAGATGACTGATAACTCACCAAACCTGACAAAAGAACAGCCAGACAAAATCTGGCAGCAAGAAAACAGCTGCCTTAATCTCTGACCAGATGTGACGCTTTTCTCTCCGCTTAGATGCAGAGTGCTGCTGTTAGTGCTGCTAGTCGCAGAGAGAGTAATGGCTCAAAGGATGCTTCATATCACGGTCGTTACTATGCGACAATGCTACTATTATAAGCAAGCTAACCTATTATAACACAGGTGATAATGTTTTTGAAAATCGAACAGAAGCTGATTAAAGCTGACACATACAAGGCATCACCGAAAACACGACGAGTAGAGGAACATAACTTTAAAGGGCAGCTCACATTTGGTGAAGTCTGTGTAAAAACAATACTCAAACGCCTATAGAGACATTAAAGAAGTCGTCATGATAAGGCGTCTGTGGGGGGAAAAAAGCATTTTAAAGTTCAGCTTAAACTAATATGAAACATGGTATCAGATATGCGGCAGCAGTCTGAGTTACACATAGTTAAATCAAGTAGTTATGATCTGAAGTTGCAGTCTAATTAGTTCATAATTCTCATCTATGAACATCTATGTGTTGGGATGAATTAACTTTGAGTGATACCAATTTTGTTTTTTTCCCCCCACAATCTCACACTGTTGAAGCCTCTTATTAACATTAGCTGAACTTTGGAAGATTTTATATTTCGCCTCCCACGCTTTAGAATTAAAGCCTGATAGCAAATGACTGTATGCTCACCCATCTCTGGATGGTGCCGTCCCTCAACAGGAACGCTGACTGTCCGCCGCAGTAGCTTGTTCCTGTGAGACTCTGAGCGCCTCTCGCGCATCAGCAAAGGGTGTACCTGCATAGAGACAGCACAAAGTCAGTTCACAAACACACAACTGAAGTGCTCCATCCTTACAGTATATGCAGAATATGAACACACAAGTGCAACGGTGCATTCTCTGTCTTACTCCATTGCATTTGAGGAACCACTGTGTTCACTTTCTGCTTGACTGAACGGTTACAGAAAACAGCAACAGCTAAACAATCTTATCTAAAACAAACTCAAAGGCATGAATGAACTGATAATTTGGTGTATGCAACTAGCTAAATATTAGAGCTTAATGTGAGGTCAGAGGCTACCAGTTTTTTCATTCTTCCAAGTCTGAGCACTTCAATAGAAGAAAATGTAGGAATGGCTTATCTAATAACACACAAAGAAAGATGCTAGAAACATAAGATACTCTCCACATCAGTTCATTGAATGATACAGAGCACCTGATGTAGGAGTGCTGAAAACTGAAAGCAAAAAGAAAAGAAGAAAAATATATATATAAAATAAAGCACATTTCACAGCTCCGCCACACTTGGCCCCACAGTCCCTGAATTCATAAAAGTAAGACTTGAGGGAAAATAAATGGGAGAATGTGCCACACTAATCACAAACACTAGACCTTTTGAAACATCCTAGTTACACTCAGAAAATACAGCATATACTGCAAAGTACAGGCCTATAAATCTTAACTGAACACTAAAGCTTGTACTTTTTCGGTACAGCGTCCCAGTACACCAAAACAACACCAAAAATAAATAAATTTAAAAGTGACTACAGAAATTCACGATGAGTTTCACTGTGATGCATTAACCACCAACATTTGTACATGAAGAATGGATCAAATTTTCACCACACACACTTTGTAAGCGTGTCCTGTTCAGTTTCTTTGACACACACACAAAATGTGTTACTCTCAGAGAAGGTGGCAAAAAGTGTTAGACTCAAATATAAACTTGTATATTAAATACGCAACATATAACAGGGTTTGTTATATAAGATACTAAAGCAACTTTGTGTATATACGCATTTCCAACTCCATGTATTCATATACAAATAATAATAAACAACTGGGAAGAGGTGAAAGGATTGTGGAGTTTAAATGTGATACACAATTTCATTAAATCTCATGTAAATGTATTGCTTATATTTTGCAGAATATTTTGCACCAATTGGTCTTTGAGCCATGACCGGATGGTTTAAGCTCCCTGACTAGGCTACTTCAAATCCTTTGAGCCCTTTCCTGGTGTGTTTTAGATCATTCTACTGGATAACCCAGGTACGCCTGAGCTTGAGGTCACAAACTGATGGCCGGACATTGTCCTTCAGGATTTTCAGGTGTAGCACAGAATTCATGGTTCCATCAATTACAGCAAGTTGTCCAGGTCCTAAAGCTTCAAAGCAGGCCCAGACCATCACGCTACCGCCATCAACGTTTGTCTCATCAGTTCACAGAATATTTGCCCAAAAGTCTTGGGGGATCATCAAGATGTTTTTTGGCTTTCGCCTAGGCACTCTCCCATGGACGCCATTTTTGCCCAGACTCTTTCTTACTGAATCATGAACACTGACTATAGCTGAGACATGTGAGGTCTCCAGTCCTATAGATGTTGTTCTGGGTTCTTTTATGAACTCCTGGATGAGTTGTTGTTGTGCTCTTGGAGTAATTCTGTTAGGCCGTCACTCCTAGGAAGGTTCATCACTGCTCCAAGTTTCCTCCATTTGTGGATAATGGCCATCAACATGGTTTACTGGAGTCACACAGCCTTAAAAATGAGTTTGTACCCCTTTCAACACTGATACATGTCAGTGACTTTGTTTCTCATCTATTCTTGAATTTCTTTAGATCGTGGCATTATGTGTTACTTTTTAGGATATTTAAGCTTCGCTTTGTCAGACAGCTTCTGTTTAAGTGATCTCTTGATTTGACAGGTCTGGGTGTGTCACGTAAAAAAAGTAAAAAGCTAAAAGGTTTAGACAGCTTCTTCCCCCTCAGTAAATGAAATCATCATTCAAAATCTGCGTGTTGTGTTTACTCTGGTTATCTTTGTGTAACATTAAAATTAGCCTGATGATCTGAATCATTCAAGTGGAAAAAAGAAAAAGAAAGAACCGGTAGGGGGGACAAAAACGTTTGCACAGTGCGGTACTATTAGCATTTTCTCAGCTCAGTGTTTCAGCTCCTCTAATACAGCTATACTGACTCTGTTAAATGTTTTATGTTTTAGTTTGGTTATTTCTGACAATAGTCTTAAAGCTCTGCTGGGAAATTCTTCTTTTTTTACTCATTTTTGTGAACACAACTTTTCCACAAATGAAGCAGAACAGACAGCATTATACAGTCATTTTAGGGGAGTTGATTATAGTAATCAAATCTCATGGATGTGCAGCTTCACATAAACAGAAAGTACTTATTAGGCTGAAACAAGCAATTCATGAGAAGTTTTTGCAGGAATTCTATTTGCTTTCAAGCATGTCCTGTTGAGACTAGCATCCAACAAAAAGTGAACATGAAAAAATCTAGTGTGAACACAGACAGCCAGTGTCAGAAGGTGGTACTAACTAGAGAGGATAGTAAAGCCTGGGGGGGCTTTGGGGCAAAGCCAACAACAGTGAAGGACACTGGCAGGTCACACTGAGCCATATGTCCCACAAGACAGCCGAGTGCCACTCACTTTAAAGGAGCTCTGTTAAGATGAAAGAATGCCAGAGTGTGTGCGTTTTTGTGTGCAGCCCTGCATCTGTGACTGTGTACAAAAATGCTCGACTTGGTATGTGCATAGGACACATAAAAATTTTATCCTGACACTTTAAACTGCTAATATACCCCACTATCGCGCTACAGCTGCATCTCACACACACACACACACACACACACACACACACACACACACACGTTTGCATTAATCAATCCAGTACATCCATCAATCATACTAACCGCGTTTCCTCTGAAGGGTCACACATGTGCTGGAGCCTATCCTGGCTGTCATTGGGCGAGAGGCAGAGTACACCCTGGAGAGGTTGTCAGTCTATTGCTGGGCTGATACATCGAGACAAACAACCATTCACTCCTTTGGGCAATTTAGAGTCACCAATAAAGTGCTAACCACTACACCACAGTGTCATCCCAGTTCAGTTCAATCCAGTTCATGTGTATCCAAATCACAACACGAGGTAAGTATTACATGACGCACAAACATGCACATTTCTAATGGAATAATCTAGTTAAACCAGCATCAGTCCTGTTTATACAGTAACAGTCTCCTTATCTAACTTAATCAGGGACAAGCATCATAAATCAACAGCCTAAGTGATTATTTTCTGCTTTGCTGCTTTTTGCAACCAAAGTGCACAAAACCACAATGTAATGAATGCTTTTCTTAGGACCAACATATTGCTTGTTGTGATGAAATTACAGTACAATGTCCTTGATGAAAAATATATTAAGCATCATCTATTCTTTATGAGTCCAGTGTGAGAATGCACAGAGCAGTATGTTAATTTACAGGGTAGTCCCCCTTTTTGTTGGGGCAGTTGGGAGGCTTTGCCATTTATAGTGGGGGGTTTTTCGTCTTGCTGGTACTCTGTCAGTCCACCAGTGTTGAATCTTTATACATATATTGAATTACTGGAATTCATACTTGAATTCATAAAACATAGCTTCCAACATTCATTGTATGCAGAAGAAAAATCCCAGCTATATTGCTTTTCATCTAGTCCCACCAGCAGGTCAACATTTCCACACTTTTGATTGTTCATAATAGGATCCATAATTCAAACTAATGAATACATTCCAATCAGTCTCAGTTGTAATGGTAATAATGATGATATAACATGCTATTTTATGTCCAAGGTAGCATGGAAACACATTTGAACAGAAAACTGTTCATATAAAAGTTCAGTATATACAGCTGCCCTGCTGAACTAATTGAAACATTTCTTACAATAACAGAACACAGCCGGGTATATTAAAGTGAAAGCTACTCTCTGTATAAACCGAACAGAAAATCTTACAATATTTATTTCACCATATCGCCTAACACACTCCCTCATTCACTGTGACATTATCAGAGCAGAAAAAACTAAAAAGACACCTAGCTTCAGTGTTAATTCAAGTCTTATTAATGCAACCCACTGCTATTCAAATCCAAGTCAGTGCACACAGCTTTTCTTTAACCCTCTTTTAATTCTCTCGGGCAGATTAATGCAGGAAACAGCAGCAGAAAGTAGCCGAGCACTCTGTTCGACTAATTGAATATGTTTTAGTGCCAATGAGTAACTGTAAACTTAAATTAACCTCACGTTCTACCATGCCCATCACGGGCTGAGAATGCAAATAAAGCCACGGTTGCAAATAAAGCCATGGTCGCAGCTTTATTGCGACCATGGTGCTTTATAGTGTTTCTAAATATAAGTAATACGCAAAGAGGCTTCATGACGCGCAGTGTGCCTGTTCTGACTCCAAGACAAGAGTAACAGTTTGGAGGAGGAACAAACTAAAACCCCAGGTAATCTCTGTGAATGGTTTGCCGGTTATTAAAGGAATAGTTGTGATTTTCAGCAGGGCTAAAGTGACGTTTCTCTCTGTCCAGATTTTCAGCTGTTGCCATGGAATCCAGAGGAGACAAGCGGGCTACGTTTAGTTTTATCTACACTATAAGTTGTGAAGAAGGTCACAAAACACGTTTGGTATTTTAGGCATAGGTTTGTGTTGTTTCCATATACTTGAGTCAGAATAAGAGGGTGCAAACACCATGAGCTGCACACAAATAGCTAAAATTATCTTAAATCTATGAGTCTTAAAAAGTTGAATTCTTGACTAGCCCATCTTGATGTCAACACTATCTAATTACAAGGAGCTAAATATGGTAATTTTCCTCCATCCCTACTACTTAAACAAGAACAAGCCTACTCATTCGCTCCCCTACTGTCACCCTCCCCAGTGCAATTCATCACTGACTGCTTGACTCATGGAAAACACGCAGAATACCTTTCCACCCTTCACTGACACATCAACCCAACAATAAGCATCCCCATAGTGGGGGGTGGAAACACCTGGAGGCTATTTTTACTCTGCATATGGTAGGATTTGACTGGTCAGATGTTACAGGGTCTGCAGCTGCAGACATAACATCAGGTCTGAGGTTGCCATGAGTGGGCACAAAAAGCTGGCAGGTCTGCACTCAGCATGCTCAGAGACACAGCGTAAGGCTAGCGCTCTGACTTTTAACCACTCAAATGGTGGACTTAGACTACATTCTGAGATTTAAAAGGACCAATTTGATTTAGAGCACAATTTACTGCTGCTAAAATAAAGTGCTGTTGAATGGCCTGGTATGGTGCCACCTGAAAGCTGCAATGTTCATCAAATCTCAGTGGACAGAACAAACCTCACACTGACCATTCTTAAGGTCAGGGTGTGCTGCCTTATCTGGAATGAATTGATGTTTTTACCAGTTACAAATGACCATATTTAAAGGAGAAGGAAAAAAACCAAACACATTTGTAAAACTGGGGGGAAAAAAGTCTAAAATTGATGTAAGTAGTTGAAGAATGAAAAAAAAGCTTGAGAAACTACTTTCACTCCTGTGCTAAGTGGGTAAAAGTCAGTATTGCTGCTCAGACTGCAACCTACATGTCTTTAGGGTACAGACAAAAGGCCCCAATGTAAAGGGAAAAAAAACAAAATCTTATACAGAATATAAATATCTTCAACAAATGTAGGGAAGAACTGTAAATCTTTGATGATTGACTTGATGATGATATTTCAGTTTTAACCTTTTATTGATTTCATTACTTTGTTAAATTATTGTTGATTTAATTGTCTTTTTTTATCTCACAAAAGTAACAGATATTTAAATGAAAACAGGTCAGGTTATTTAAAAGTCCATTAGCAAGCAAGTTAGGGGATGGATAGAAGAAAATGTCAAAGTCATTGAAGTTAAAAAAATGGAAGGGACGTGGCACACGTGCCTACAGCAGGTCATCCTAAAAAACTGAGCGACTTTGCAAGAAGGGGACTAGTGAGGTGGGCCCATCAAGACACCTGTGACTCCTCTGAAGGACTTTCAAGCTTCCACAGTCGAAACGAAAACTAACTTTTTATTATTTTTAAATTTTGCTCAAATTTTCTAATTTGAGTTTGAAATCATGCCAGTAACAATTTGTTCTGAGCCGTTTCTGGATTTCTTGAACAGAAAAAGCCTGATGATTTACTAAAGGGCACCTTTCAGTTCCCAGAAGATGTACCTCATGTTATGGACCCCAAAACCCTTAGAGCAACCCCAAGTCACCAAGCACCTCGGGATAATAATTTAATATTTGATGATGATCAAATCTTAACATATTTCATATTTTGATAGTCTATCAAACAGCAGCACATCACAATATGGCTCCCATAAGGCATCCATGCATCACATGTAAGAATGTCTGTAGCTGGACATTTCACTGAAGGTTCAGGGTCATGTTTGGGCACGGTTGAATTTAATCAGATTTGAAATGGAAATTGTGTGCCTGATGGACTTAAACATCCGTGACAACTGTTGTCATGGGCACAGGAAAAAGAAATCCATTTTTGATGAGAATTGTAGTAATCACACAGTTATAAATTAACATGTTGTCAAATTCCAGTTTAGAAACCAACAGCTATGCCACATCGAGAGACAGACGATAGTCTTGGCATGAAGTAAAAGGGTTGGATAGAGGGATGGTGGTGTTGGAGGACAGAGGCAGTGAGGAAGAGCTGGTGGAGGAGGAAAGGAGAAGAAGGGAACAGGGTGCCATTGATCTGAAGAGGAGGAGGGTGTTTTTGTTCAGCTTGGCAGTTTGAGTTGAGCAATGCTGCAGGCTGGCTAGCCCATATGTCACTACTGCTTCCTCAGGCCCAGCTGTGAGGAGCAGGGGAATATGGTGGGACGCTGTGTATGAGTGAGTGAGTGTGTGTGTGTGTGTGTGTGTGTGTGTGTGTGTGTGTGTGTGTGTGTGTGTGTGTGTGTGTGTG
>JAUYWH010000008.1:4124762-4161623 GCA_034779795.1 Ctenopoma multispine | reverse complement strand
GTGTGTGTGTGTGTGTGTGTGTGTGTGTGTGTGTGTGTGTGTGTGTGTGTGTGTGTGTGTGTGTGTGTGAGAGAGGAAAGAAAGTAGAATATTTTTGTGAAAAAGCAAGAAAAGTATGAGAGGTGAGGATGTGAGTATGCCTGTGTGTGATACTGCAAGTGTGTAATATGCGACAACTGTGCAATCCATTATTTCTTAACAGGGCAGTAATCAAACACTGCTGGCTGTCGAACACTGGTTCAAACAGCAACGCAAACAAATGAACTCGCATTAGAACACACATGCAGGTAATAAAATGTTGGCCGTGTACCTGCACAAATATAGAAATAAATTTAACCTCAGTCCGTGCACGCGCACACAGACACACACACACACACGGTCCTGTGCAACATAGTAGGTGGCTAAGCTGGCCAAAAGCATGATGTGTCCTTCAGACCATCAGTAACGTCATTTCACAGACAGATGATCCTCCTCCTCCTGACCACAGGCACTGGCTACACTGTTCATAAAACAAAGTGGTTCACAATTACACAACAAAACTTGCCAGTAGCAGTGACATTTCTTTATTTTTGACTATTTGTCACTTCTGTGATAATAATCCTAACTTGTGTATAGTACATGTAGCTTCTTGAGAAAAAGTGAGGATTCTTGGTTAAGGCTGAATGATAATTATTTTCAAACCGATATGTTAAGTCAAACAATTTTCCCTGGTAGCCAAATGTGTACAGCATATGCCACAAAACTGCAGCTTCCCCAGTTTGTGTCCATCCGGGGACCTTTGCTGCATGCCGTGCCCGCTCTCTTGTCCCATGTTTATTGTCTGTCTCTCTGCTAATACTAATGTCGAATGAAAGCAAAATGCTGCACACAAAAGGCGTAATTTCCACCTGCCAAAGCTAAAATTGAAACATGTTTTTAAATGTTACAGATTTGAAAAATTTGGAGAAGCATCCCCACAGCGCTCACGTGCAGACACTCTGCCCTTCCCTGCCTTTGGGGCCAGTGAGTGAGAGAGAATGGATGGATGAAGTTCAATACACAAATTGAGCTCTGGTGCTGCTAGCTGTAGTGGAAATAGCCTCAACACAAGCAAATCCCAACACTGATGAGCAAGAGATGGGACTACTGTCAAAGCAAAACAGCCTTTTTACATAAAAGGATGCATGTCAGGAGCATGCCTGTGCTGGTGTTGGCTAACACGTCTGGCTAAAGCAGCAATCATGCAAGGTAACACAGTAAAACTCATCCAACATTCAATGAAGCACCACCAGACTGTGTCTGATGCTTCTTAAAAAAGAAAAAAACATCTGCTGATGGCATCAGCCAAGAGGCATCACTGGTTGAAGTATAAAAGAGCATCAGTGCTTACGAAGTCACAACAAAACATCAAGTTAAATTAATAAAGTTGATTCTGAAAGCTGCTGTTTGTTCCGTAGAGCATAGCTGTTGGACTGAGCAAGGGGCCAACTGGGACCTGGTGAGGTATATTATATTTATTTGTCTGTGTGAATGAAAAATAAAAGCAGAATAAGTTAAAAAATAAGTTGGCTATGTTTTCTATTCTGGGCGTGTGAGTGCATGTCTGCAAGAGGCCTACATGCCAAGCAGCTTATATGATGCTGTTCAACATTGTGTTGGCTTTGTGTTGGTTGGTTAACTTGTTTGCAGTGATTAATACAGAAGAAAAGGAACTTTGAAAAACATGCATATTAAATTACAATTTCAACATAGCTCCAAAAGTCAAAACTTCAGCCATTTTACTCGTTGACTATAACTAAATTAAATTTGACTTTATTTTGTATTTTTTGCACTTGTACAGTGTATTCATAGTTTATGAGTTTTTATTTATGGAAGTTTCCAGTTTTGAGTCCAAAAGAATAAAACACTAGATTGTTTTCTACCCATTTTAATGTCACGAAAACCTAATATCAACAGCAGTATTAAAGGTAATATACAAGTGTTACTTGATTACTGTGGCAAATAATATGGTGTTTAGGCTTTTCTCCTGGTGTGCAAACCGTAAACTGCTGCAAATAAAACTATAAAATAAATATTTGAAAGGCAAATGTGAGCTGAGTTACTATATTTTGTGTAGACACTAAGTGCATAAGAAAAGTTCAAACCCCCCATAAGTGTTTACATCGCACAGACAGAGCTGGCCAAGTAAATTCTTCTTAATAAAAATGATAAATGGCAGAGGATTGCTTTTAAGGTCATTGTGATCTGGCAGCTGCTTCTGGTAAGTTGGCAGGAGACAAATTAGGCCTAGTTTTCCCTTTTTCTCTGGGAACCACAAGGGTTTAAAAAAAAAAAAGAACTGTGCACTATCTACAGGGATAGGCAAATTAATCAAAACACTGAGATAAAAGCCTTTTAAACCCTTGTATGTACAAGATGACCTTTTGAAAAATGTTTTATTTCTGAGCGAGTGACAGTTTGTATTTAAATAGCACATTACAGTTACTGAAACACCTTTTGTTAGCATCACCTGAGGGGTACAGGTAAGCCACCTTACTAAAACAATCTCTTCTCTTCGCGAGTCACTGCCCACCTACATTTATTACATAATTAATCCTTCCAACTCCCACACTCCAGCCACCCGAATGTGTTCTCAAGGGTCACAGGCAAACATACTATCCACCGCTGAGCAACACTGTGACTACAGCAGCCAAAGGCTAAGAGCTGCAGAGGTGCTGTGGATTGTATGCAGTCTGGCTCATGCGCCAATGCCTTTAAATTATCAGCAAAACTGTGCAAAGAAGAAGAAACTTATGTCAAAGAAAATGCACTCAGTGATCGGTTCATTTTGTATTGCTACCACACTACACATGCTCATCTGTGCATTGTACTGTTGATACGTTCCAGTGCCCTGTAACACTTGCAGGCTCAACAGGGCTTGTGTCTCCCATCGTCTTTTTTATTTTTTCCCTTACTGGCACAGTTTGGGAAGCGCAGCCTGGACACATGACTTGGGGGACAGGGCACTGGTGCGTGGCAGTGATATATGAAACTCTGTCACCTCAGATTAATGTGAGATGAGAGAAGAACGAGGGGGGTGGTGGTGGCAGACAGGCATCGCTGCCAGACCTCTCGCTCCCCCTACAGAATAGAAGGAGGCAGAGCAGCCTGCAAAGAGATTAAGCACTGAGGGAAGACGTAAGAGAATGCTCACAGATGAAGAAATCAAAGATGATTTAAAAAGTTAAAGAAGCACCGAGTCAGGAAACTAATACTTATTCTCATCACTCTTACAAAGATTTTTACCTCACAGTTTACCTTTAGTGGTTAAGGTAGTGGTAGGTAGTCAAAATAAGAGAAATAATTATTACATTAGACAAAATCATAGTTAGGAATGAAATTTAACTTTTAACCTCAATTAATTGGATAACTATTCCATTGACAAGTTGTTTAGTCAATACAAATTCAAAGAAATGTGAAAAATGCTTCCCAGTGCCAAAAGCGACATCTTCAAATTAACAATCTGAAAGCCAAAGATTTAATTTACCATCATAAAAGACTTAAGAAAAGCAGCAAATGTTTGGCATGCACTCTTGAAGAATGACCTGTCAACAGATATCCACTAGTTTTCAACAAGCTAGTCAAAGGTTTTAACTTTCATGAATGTAACTATTATTATAAACCAAAAGTTTTTCTTCTTCACCTTTATCTTCTGTTCTGTGTACTTTTTATGCTGTATGGAAAAGTTGATCATCTAAATGTGTCACTAACGATTAATCAAATAAAGCTTCCTTTCCTTCTTTCTGCTGCTACCACAACGGAAGCCTTACTGCTCAAACACACGCAGCAAGTCGAATACTGAATGTTAATGTGCAATGACACATGAACAGAACGTACCATGCTGTACTAAGCATGGCCAAGAAATTGTTATGACTGCATTACAGAAGTGTTGATTAAACTATGGTAATTTTTGAGGTATTGGACTGCATCCATTTGCAACACAAAAATATTTTTCTTCCCTTCCGAATACATGATCACAGATCACTAAGCAACATTTCTGTTGCTCCAGGCTGCACGATCACTTGTTTTTTAAAGTAACGCGGCTTCATTTTTCTTGCCTCGACTGCACAGGAAATCACACACAGAAGCTCCAGGGAGATAGAATAGTGACATCCACTTGTGTGAGTAGTGAATGAAAATTCAGGAAAAAAATAAAGCAAAAGAGGGCTCTGTGATTATAGGTGACATGCTTTGCCTCGTCATTTTTAATTTCACAGGCGTTTTTCTTAAACTTTCAGGGTATTTTGCTCTGGATGCACAAATGTCTCAAAACGTGCCACTCAACATATCTCGTCAGCATATCCATTATCTTTGGACAATAAAACAAGCCAAGGGTGACATGTCAGTGAGGGTATAATCCCATTCTAGCCCTATGAAGTGCCTACACTCCATCACTAGGAAACAGCTCAATGAACCCAACAGACCAGGCATCAAGAGCTACACAGACACATGATTAACACAAATTTACATAGTGACACATTTTAGACAGAACAGAGGAGTCTTGTTCCATGAAGCAACACCTCAGATCTCTGGGTGGATGTCTCTCCTGTGGCTTTCTGATGGCCGTCATTCATAAACAAACCAGAAAAAAAAAAAACAGTGGCAAGTGAATGGAGCTGTGTAGAGCACAGAGACAGGTGGCCTGTGGGAGAGCCAAGGACTCCTGCCAGTCACCCCAGAGAGAGGGAGATGTGAAGGGAGGAAGAAGAGGGAAAGAGGGTGAGTGAATGGGGTGAAAGGGCAGAAAAGAGGGAGGAAAACATAAAGCAGAGATGGAGAGGAAAGAAGGGAGAGCAGAAGTGGGGTGGCGATGATTATAGAAACAGGAGGAAGTAGGAGCGGGAGAGATAGAAGTAAAGAGAAAAGTGATGGAACAACAGACAAATTAGATAAAGTGAGGAGCGGAGCGAGATAGGAGAACAGGAGAAGAGGTAAGAGCGACAGATCAATGGAGGGAATTAAAACGAGAGCTGAGCCTGGAGGATGCAGCAATACAAGATAGAGTGGGGATTTGACAGGTGAGGCTGAGCTCTGATGTCAATCATATAAGCAAACAGACAATCAGAAAGGTGAAAGGTGTTTACTTAAGATGGACTGATATCAAAACACACAGGAAGCAGCAACACGGGTGAGGAAGACGAGCAAGGTCCTCCGCTGATCCTCCATATCTCCGCGATGAAAACGTACAATATGATTGCTTTTTTTTTTTTTTTTTTTGCTGAGGCACTGAAGCCGCCTAAAACGAATGGAAATAAATTGAAGGGTGAGTGTGTGCATGTGTGAAAAAGCGAGAGGAAGAGAGAGACACCCGCTCTGCATGAGGTAAGAGACAGGCATGAATATTTAATGCCTCTCGCTGTCGCCGAGGTGACGGCTATCAGCACGCCAGTCCTGCCTGCAATCCATTCACAGCTGCCGCATTATTGGCACAATTAGACATGGATAGGGCTCCGATTAATTGAACTGGGCTCTTCATTCAATCCCTCCAGAGCAGTACAGGTCTCTTATCAGGATCACAGCGCACTCTATTCCTCCGAGTGATAACGAGTTGAAATACTACTGGCAACCATTCGAACGCACAACAGTTGAGTCACTACCCGCTTTGATTGGCCATATTATGATTCATGACTTTATTGATGTGCCAACATAGCTAAACATGGGAGTTTGCCTTAGTGCAGGGCTTAAATTACACGCCATACACTAATACATATTGTATAACACACAGACTGCTCAAATTATAAGTCAGACTTCCAGGCATTAAAGCAAATTGAAACTATTTTATCGTATATATGGATCTATCTAATAAGAGATGTGTGTTTTGGGGAGGTGGTCCATGTATTTTACCATCTACCTGTTCCATTAGGGCTGGTTTTATAAGTGGTGTTATAAATCTACACCCATGGCTTTAATGTGTATGTAGAAATTCTTCAGTTGTAAAGCAGAGGTAGAAAAGTTGTGGAACAGTACCCTCTCCTGGCCTGAAGAGCAACATGAGGTTTTCTTCACTGCCAGCTGCAGGTTTAATGAGGCGCTGTCACCGTTTGGTACAGAAATGTACAAACTTGTAAGCAAGAATATCTAAGAGTTAATCAGCGCAGGCCTACTGCAATGTCCGTTTAAGTAATCTGAAAATGAGCTAGGGGAAAACAGAGAATAAAAATGAGTAGATGAATGAGGAAGATCTGTTACCCTCTTCTTCAACAAATGCACTCTGCTGATTTAACTGCAGAAGACTAAAGATTTACTGTGAAGCTCAACCGCTGTGAATGTGTTCAACAGCTGAAAAACAACACAGCTGCCGTCATTAAACCATTTTCAGCTACACACATGTCAGACATAAACCATTCTAACACATTATGTCTGCTTACAACTACATTATATGGATTAGAAACAAGTTAGTAATGGGGTAAATTAAATAAGGAAAATTCAAGTAAAGTGTTAGTGAATACAATCAGAGGAGGTGCAAGGAGCAACACAGAAAAGTAACCCATTGTCTTCTTTCAGCTTGATTTTAGCCTTCATTTACAAAGTCACTCTCTGTTTCTGAACTAATAAGTAAACCATTTAAAAAAAAAATCATACAGGTGGAGAAAATAATCCAGCAACCACAGTTTAAAGTTATGTTGAGCCCACAACCAGAGAATTAAAAGTTTAATTCCAACCACAGACAGCTTCCGCCCTTGAAACCCGACCCCCTAAAGCAAACCCGAGGCAAAAATGATCCAAGGAAGTTCAAGCGTCTGGAAAAGACTCTGGATACCTTCCGTCTCTCTGACCTTCTTTCTAATAGACATTCGCTGAAAAGTAGAGTTCTTTCAGTAGCACGAAGGCTGTGTGAAACTGTCTTATAAAAGGCTCCACTAAGAAGACAATCAACCAGTGTTTTAACCAGAAAGATATCAACTCTTTCACAATAGAAATACAGTATAATTTGATTATCAAATCAGAATAAATTCTCCAGTTTAGGAATTATGTTTAAACTAACGTTATGTTATATTAAGAATCCAGTGCTTTTTCTTGTTTTACATTATATTAACATATTCAGTATACGTTAAGTGTGTCATTTAGTGAACTTGCAGTCTACAAAATTTTGATGAGCATTTTTCTGCTGTCTGCCAAACAATGAATTAATTAATCTAACAAACAAAAAAAGAATAATCAATCTAAATAATTGCTGTTGTGATTACAAATGAGCACTTTTTCCAACACGCAGCAGTTTGTCTGCAAAACATTACAGAAAGTTTTTGCTTTTTTATCCAACACCTATTGAGAAGAGTTTAAGCACACCTTGCTGGTACAGTAAGAACTATGCTCTAACAAGCTAGAGTATGTGTAACTGAAGCTGTTTTCAGGTCTGCACTGGAGCTCTGAACTGTTCCAGACTTTACACGGAGAAGCTTTATGTGAGAACGCAAATGTCCTCCAAATGTCAAACTCCCAAATGTACCTAAAGAACACCACTCTGATTTTTTAGCCAAACGATGGAATGTGTAATACTTTTCTTAAAGAGTGGTTTATTCCTCTATTAGTGCAAAAATCTTTTATACTCTTATCTGACTGTTCGTGTGATGATGCCAACCTGTAAACGCAGCATCAGTGTATTCTTATTGTGTGTACAATACCTCCTCCTGGTCCAACATGTAGAGCTGATTTCCGGAGCTCACGCCGAGACGGTTGTTCCAGTGGTCCTGGGGTGGGCGTTCGTGTGAGGGTCTGTCGTAGATGGGGCGCTCGTGCAAGGGGCGATAGAAGGAGGGACGGTCGAAGGAAGGGCGGTTGAAGGAAGGGCGGTCGAAGGAAGGGCGGTCGTAGGTGGGGCGCTCGTGAGTGGGACGGTCGTAAGAGGGAGCGTGGAAGGAGTGGATGTGGGAGCGATGATGGTGATGATGATAGGAGGGGGGGACGGCGAACCTTGCATCTGGACGGGAGAGAAGAGGGAGAGACAGGTAAGGGGAGAGGGAGGGAGGAAAGAGAAGGTCAGGATTATTGGTAGGTGGGCTGTGAAGCTGTGATACATGTCTGTACTCAGGACATCAGTCTAAAATGTCACTACAGTGTGTTATAGACATGACAATAAAATAATGTAAGTCAATGAGCGGAGAACGCTGGAGAAGACGAGCCTGTGCCTTCGCCACCTACTTTTGTTTGTTTTTTTAATCCAGCTCTGTGCAATTAATAGACAATGAAAATATTTTCCATCATTCTTACTCTGAAACTACTTAAAAATGAAAAATCATATTAAAAAAATGCATAAAGCATCTGCAAAGTGTATTAATATTTGCTTATTCTACACACACATTGCATAAATGAGTGGAGCTTAATGCTGACAAGATATAACAAGTTAATGTGATTATCGTGAGTCGAGAAACTGGGTACAAGCCATGAAAGAGACAAATCAGTGGAAGTATCCAGAGTTAAACTAAAGCTGGTGATGACTCATGAATAAAAGCTGGAACTACAGCAATACAGCGGTATTCTAGCTCGACTCAAAGCTATGTTACTTTTATTTCACCCACACTTTCAAAACTCAAAACACCTCCAACGAATTCACAGTTCATAATGTTACATCCTTTATTTTTCCAGAGGAAAAGTCCCTTAACAGGAGGAAACAGAAAAAAGACAAAAACGTCCAGAGACCAGTGGTGCAAGCATGCAAGCACACACCAGCTACAGCTCCCACCCCACTAAGCCTCCACTGACACTGAAAAGCAACTCACTTTTTGGATTTGAAAGTTGCCATCTTTGTTAATTTTAGTCACAGCTAAAAATGATTTGTCTAAATGAGGAAGTCTTAGATTCAGCTCACCACTAAAATCTAATCATCTGTTCCTTGGCCTGAGGCTGTCCCGTCCACCAAATGAAACAGAAATGTATTCAGATGTCCCTGAGATATCGTACTGACAGAGAAACTGAACCATAATCTCCCTGGTGGTGGGTACAAATGATCTATTCCTGATTCTGAGATTCATTTAAGATGTGGGGGAAAAAAAATGAAAATGATATCTGAGGGCTCTGTGCCTCAGATAATTAAAGAAATTGATCACACAGCATTGGTGACATTAATATGGATTTTTTTCCAGGTAGATGTTCGACTTTAAGTGAAAAACGTGTGGATAAGGACCTTTGATAATTGAGGCACTTTGTCTTTCCTTTCTCCATTGCTGTCTTAAGTTTTCTGCTGCGGTTACCCTGGTTTAAAACACTGTCTGCGTTAGTGTAACCTATAATCCAAATTAAATAAAAAATTTAATTGTCATAACACTTTTCCATACTTTTGCTCCAATTCGCTCTCAGCGACCTGCTTACCTCACTCACTCCTGATGTGTCTGTTCTAATTTAGACCCTGCGTCTACTCTCCCTCTACTCTCCCTGCGTCTACTCTCCCTCTTTCAAGCAAAATATGGATGATCACTGTAGAGGCTCCACTACCATTTTGTTCAGTTTGTAGAAGTCTTACAAAATAAAGACTAAATAATATGAAGTGATATGAATCATTTGGGTAGACAGAAACTTGAGGCCAATATGGGCCACTGTGGTGGAGCTGCATTACAGGGTCATAATAGTCTCCACTGAGCCTTTGTGTCTGCACAGTTTTGAAAAATGCAAGCGACGGATGAAGAGCAGAAGGAAAGAAAGAAAGAGGGGTGTCCAAGAGGGAAACTAATTTGGGGATTTTTGTCAGCTGAGATTTTATTCTTACTTTTTTTTCCCCCTCAGTGCTTTCCAGAACTTAGGACAATGAACAATTACCCTGCCAATTATTCAACTGATTAATTTTTTGGTCTATAAGAACATAAAAAATATATATCAAAAACCTTTAAATTCTTATGTTTGAAAGTCTGGGAATAATCTGTTTTCGTTTGAAAAAATATTTAGATGACTACAATGATCATCTTCAACTCACACACAGTATTTTATACAGATGTCAGTTTCACTTTTTCTATATAAATAAACATTATTATAAACCACAATAGTGTTTCTATATCACACATGAGAGCTTATGCATATCAAAGCTACACTAGATTTCTTCTTACCTTAATTCATAATTTAAAGAAATGACTTTTACTATGAAGTATTATGATTATCAGATCCATCTCATCACAAAGGCTTGTTCCTGTTTGTGTGTGTTTTAACCAACCTTTCTCTGGAGGGTACATGACAAAGTATTTTATTGAAAAGAGAACCTATAAAAGGTTATTTCCATCACACAAAACTATCATTTATGACATTGTTGATAGCAGCTCACATGTATTTTGTGAATAAACACGCTCTTGACCTCTCTTTATGAATTATTTTTATTCCGGATGGGCATGTTGACTTAAAACCAGAAGGTAAAAGCAGATGTGACAGATGCTGAGTGAGTGCACTGGGGATCTTCAGTAATTATCACGAGGTTTCTGAGAAATTCAGCTCTGTGTGGTGTGCTCTCCAGTTTTCCAAACAGCACCTAAGTCCTTGTATCCAAACTTTGCAACTGTGCAGAGCAAAGTCTTGATGCTGAGATATTCACTGGGGGATAGCAACATGAGTCATCCACAGCCCAATCTTTGCTACTCTACTGTAGGCCTACCTCTCCACCCCCGAGGCTGCCTATTAAGGGCCTGTGAAGCATAGTGGACAGAATTTCAATGAGTAGACTCATTCTTCTGTCTGTCCGTTCGTAGGTACAGGCTGCTCAGGCACAGCTCTATGTTGCATGAATATATTGTAATGATTTGGCAAAGCAGAAGTGCTGAGATGCTGCTTTTCTCTGCTCATCTTCCTCTACCACACTCTGTCTTTCATTTGCTCTCTACGGTCTGCTCTCTGTATTTTCCTTGCTCTGCCTTTGTTCCTCTCTCTCCTTACCCTCTCTGTGGGCTCTTTTCCTTTTTCTGCCATCCTTAGCAGTTTACAAAGAAGAGTGCCATACACCAATCAGATGACTGGTCAGCCTCAGTCAACTTTGTCATTACTGGAACCCGACAGGCCTAATGTTGATTTATACACATCGCTGCGCTCCAAAACAGTGCTAAAAATAAAGCTTGCAATATCCTCGGGCCGCCCAGGGCAGATAATGCACTCCTGCAAGCATGGCGAGTCAAAGCATCTTACTTTCTAGGCAAGAAGGTACCACGCAGTGCACATTTCATGACTGTGACCTCAGATGCACCGATATCACATATTATTGCCCTTCAGTGGATCACTGCATAACATACCAAAGGAAGACAGTGATTTTAAGCTGCGACTCAGAGTGGTGCATATGTGCAGTAGAGTAGACTGCTGTCAATGCTGAGTCAAGGGGCACGTCAAGTGTCACCAGCAGGGTCACGGAGGCCTAGAAGTACGAGGATGTCTCGCTGAATAAGCACATTGGTCATGCCTTCAACTTCTGCTATATGTTGCGAAGGAGAAATTCAGCCCATTAGATTAACTTTAGTTTTGGCCATGGTAGCAGATTGGCGTGAGCATGCCGCATCATAAATAATAATAATCTACGTTCAGAAACCAGGCATTGCTTCATTAAAAGGAAATCAGTATAATTATTCTTCTCCATAGCACACAATTACCTAAATATATCTGTGGGGGGTTGATAGGTTTGTTGATCAATACCAATTACTCAACGATTACCTCACGGGGTGGTGAGACCTCTGGCTTTCAAAACTCAATATGCAGCCTGTGCAGTCTGAAGCACTCGCAATCTCACCACCTCTCACCAGTGCAGCTGCTCCCCAAATAACTCAAAGATTTAACACTATATGGTTTTAAGAGCAAGCAAGTAAAGAAAAGGATAGCAACAGTGTTATTACGGGATTTTGGAAATATCAATTTACGTGTGCCAATTATAGGTTACCATCACTTAGGAGTGCGGGTGGAGTGTGAAGCAATGTCAGACTTAAGTAGGAGATTTTTACAGTTACAGCTGATTACTTAATTTGATCATTTAAATCATGTTATTAGTTTGGATTTTTAAAATGACACTGAGCAACATGTGAACTAGCTTCTACAGTTTCTGCAAACAGCCAACCACAATGAAGTAAAGTGAAATAAAACACACTAAATTATAAGTTATTCCTGGGACTTGAATTTGAAAAAGTACAGCTATCTGCTGGAGCTAACAAAAGTGGTACCATCTTTATGTTATTTAATTTTTAAGCATCTGTATTTTAAGCTGTTAATCTGGCTCTGTCTTCCTCCTTGTAGCCTGACATGCGTTACTGCCGTGTAATACTCAGAGGAGTATTGCACAAATTGTACATGTCTCAAACAGCAGGACATTGTTCTCCCAGCTATAAATTGGCATTAGAGTGGAATGATCCCATGTTAAAACAGAATGATACTGCAAATCTTCATCTTACACAGGCCTGAGGGCAGATGTGTCTTCATGTCTTTTTCAACCGTACCACAAGAAGGAACACATTTATGACTGGGAGCAACAATGCACTTTACAGGCAGCCGGTT
The DNA here is from genome assembly GCA_034779795.1 of Ctenopoma multispine. NCBI lineage: Eukaryota > Metazoa > Chordata > Actinopteri > Anabantiformes > Anabantidae > Ctenopoma > Ctenopoma multispine. The sequence goes on along the minus strand of JAUYWH010000008.1, from coordinate 4,149,164 downwards.
CACTGACACTACTATACAGTCCTGTGTGTGTAGTATTGTGGCAATGGCTTCCTGAAAACAAGAGAAATTGCAAACTGAAAACGTAAGGTTTGATAAAGTGTGCGTAGCTATGCATGTTTGTCGATCTACTGATTACATGTAATGTATGTGTTTCGTTTAACATCAACAGTGGATCAACTGAATATGGTTAAAAGTAGAGTAGTCTGACAGAATTATAAGGTGACCGTGCAGATCTGCTGGCTTAGTAGTGATTAACCAATCAAAGTGTGTTACAGTTCTACTGATATAAACAGTGGTAATTTATAAATGTGTGTATAAACGAAATAAAATAATTTTTGCATAATGTTCTGTAACATGACGCCTGGGGTTGTTATGATACTAAAAAGCAGAGAAGAAAGAAAAAAATGTTTTAATTTTGGCAAAGACTGTTTGAGATGTGCTGGTCATGTCATGGTCAATACCTGGTCCTCTTAAGAAGGAAGCAGATTAGTGGATCCCTACTTTTTAGGCTCACTTTAGCCTCAGACCTTGCAAAGCCTTCTCCCATTAACATATTTTCCATCAGCACCAGGCAGCTGTTTTCAGCAATAAATGTGCTTAGAAACCAACTTTAAACTACCTGCTCAGCATCAAAGAGCAGACAGCGAAATGAGCAAATAGCTGGTGAACATGGAGGATGTAGCAGCATTTGGGTGGAGACCAAAACATAGTTTAAATAAAGAGCGTTGCAAATAAATGACGATGTTGCTCTGTGTCTGCTGGATGTGTAAGCAGGCAATCCTTTTAATGTGTTAGCAATAGCAAGCGGACAAAACATAATACCTGGTGAAAGATTTTCAGCTTGTTGTGGACTTCCTGCATTCCTTTGGTTCCATTACTGTGTTTTAAACTCACGGCCCTGAGCACTCGTACCACCCCTGCAAACTGCAACTCCCTGCATACAGCCACCCTTCCGTGTCCTCTCTTTGTGGCTACCACAAAGTTCAAACATCAAGATTAAATAAAGTATAGCTTTCTAATCACTGTAGCAATAATATTTTAAGCATACAAGGTGCTGTGCACGTGTGCGTATCCATGCGAATGCAGTTTTATGTTTATCTACAGAATATGTGTTAAAAATATTAAAACTACTAATGCAGCCAACCTGCTGTGCAAATCCAGGGAAAAGCTTTAATCCCTTTTTCAGGCCACTTAAAAAATGGAGTGATGGAAAAAGGGGATGAACGAAGGGGTTAAAGTGTGTTGTTACTATATGTATATTTGTATGCGAGACAGAGCAAAAAGGTGAGAGGGAGAGAGAGTATTCTCACCTATCAGATCATTCACCCAGCCCTTGTGCTGCGCGTCCCGGGTTCCCCATTGCTCACCCAAAGAGTCCACACGATGTCACTGTTGCTGCGCTGCTAGCGCCTTGAATCCGCCCCCAACTCCACCACACAGGAAACAAGGTTACTGCCCAAGAGATGTCACTTCCGAAACACCCACTCCCGCTCGCTTGCTCGCGCTCGCTCCCTCACGCCCCCAGCCTATTGCCATGACAACCGAGAAAAGAATAGAATATAAGTGAGTGTTAAAGAGACAGAGGGATCAGAGAGACAGGGAAAAAGAGGGATGGAAGGCGAGAGACAGAGAGGGGAGGACAGAAAGGGAAAAATGTGGAAGTGTGAAAAAGAAGAGCGGCAGAGAATGGACAGAGGGAGAGGTGAATGAGTGGGCGGGGAAAAGATGGATGACAGAAGAGGATGAGAGCTAGAGAGAGAGAGAGAGAAGGCATGTGGTGGGATGTGATCGGGGGAAAGGGAAGAGGAGAGATAGATGTAGGTGCTGTGGATGCCGCGGAGAAGAAGAGAGAGAAATGAAGTGATGAGAGATGGAGAGAGGAAAAGAGAGAAGGGAAGGGAAGGAAGGAAGGAGGACACTTTTTTGGGAATAGGGAGCCCACATCTTGTTCCCATAGCAACACAGCCATCCATGAAATACTGACTTGAACCTCCCTCTCACTCTCTTACTCTCCCCTGTTTCTGTCTCTCCATCCCTCCCCCTCTCCTCTTCTCTCTCCATCTATAACTATATATACACACACACACACACACCGTGAGCGCAAGTTGGCACGGAGTATGTATGCAGTAATCCAAGTACTGCAACATTGTCAAACACATCAAAAGGTACCAAATATACCATCAATGCATAGCATCACAAGAATTAAGTAGCCATGTCTGCGATAGACTTGCCTTAATACAATACTTATACGTATGTCACACAGTATGTCAGTTGAGAGAGCTATTGGTCATTGCAACGACTCCTCCTCTCCAAACTGGCTGTGAAGTGACCCCTGCAGCTACGCTGGAAAGGCCAGGGCATGCTGGAACACACTAGTTCCTATGACCTGTTGTTTGAATATATGTAAAAGCAAATGTTAATACTTGCTCCAAATGGCAACTCTCAAAGGTGAGGCACAAGGCCTGCTGTCGTAGAGAGGGGAGAGGCGTGCTAAACTGTACAAGTGGGAACAGTTGTGCATACTTTCAGACAGTCTGTTTGCAGAGAACAGACTGTCATCACATCAAGAATCATGGTGATGCACTCATTTATTCACAAAAAAAAGTGATGGAAGTAGCTGTGTGAAGAATGAAAAACGAGATCTCGAGAGAGAGAGAGAAGTCGTGGCATATTTTCTCACCTCTCCACAACTGGACAATCGCTAAGTAAATTAGGTGCGATTGTCACACAGTCAGTGTCGGGAAGTTACAAAAGTTGTCTGACGCAGCTGCCCCAGATCTGATGTCAGAAAGATACGGGGAGAGGAAATTTCAGATGCTGTTCTACGATATGACAAGGAGGAATGTGGGACAAAATGTACAGTCCTTGTTCTGAGGGAGATTGGATTCTGAAATTCAGGTAAAGCTAATACGAGACTTCAGCCGTCTCAGCAAAATCAAGTGGGTGTCTTGGTAATGGGATGCTTTGTGTCCCGTCTTCCGTCAAAACCCTTCTCCTTGTTGGGTAGTGCCTCCATCCACAGTGTTTTATGTACTGCTGCCTTCTGCAGTTATGTTGGGTTAAGGTCTGCAGAGATAACTCGTGGGCTCACGTTAAAGTAACAGAATACGCAAATCAATGGTGAGACAGTTCAACACAGCCTATAAGCCAGGACAGATAATTCTAGCAAGGAGACACCGTAAAGGGAATCACAAAGAGAGACTTCTGAGCATACCACCTCGACTTGTCCAATTACAGACTGGACTGGACTACACCAACCAGAAACCTTTTCAGCATTTACAAGGGATGCAAGTATAATTTTAAGATGAACCTATCCTTTAACAGCAAAGGTAAACTCTGATTGAAGAGATATACTGTCTGCTCATGTACGGCGCTAACCTTGGAGATAAAAAACAAAAAGAAATATGTCAACAGAGGGATCGATCGAGCCATCATCCCACCATGAATCCCAATGAAGTCCAACTTTCTGCACTAACTCCTGGCAGCCTCTTCTTGAAAACCCCTATTCCCTTTCCCATCCATTGCTCCCCTCCTCCTTCTGCCCATCTGTTTCTCAGCCCCCCACTCCTTCACTCTCTGGCTTTTTTTCCTGGATATGGCCTTGTTGTTCATACCCCCCTGTAAGTCTTTTATCTCTCTTTCCCTCCTCCCTTTTGTATTCTACTTTGTCACTCTTCCACCCTTTCATCCTCAATATTTCTCTGTCTGGGATTTAAAAACTAAATTATCTGTCCTAGTATCACATTTTTACCATTCACTTCTCTCCCGTTCGCCCTCACTCCTCCATCTTCTCTCACACTTGGTTATTCTATTTTTATTTCTAGATCTCTGTGATGTTTTCTCTGCCTCTCTAAAACTAAAATCAAATGTATCTACCTGACTTTCAGTCTGATCGCTGCTTCTCTCATGTGTTTTAGATGTGGCCTTTACCTTCTTTCTCTGAAGACAAGTTTTGATCTCCCTGCCAAATTAAAAGTCTTGTTATAATATTCAATCCAAATTGGCATTAATTAGGATAAACACAACTAGGCACATTTGTAAGGATTATCAATCGCTAATAATAACTACACAATGAACAATAAATACAAATGACTCCATCTGTTCAACTTTTGGTGTTTGGTACTTTGGTGTTTTTCCATTTTTCCATTTGTGTGGCATTAAAACTAGTTGCTAGTGGTAGCTCACATGACCTCAAGATGTCATTCATTTACAAGCATCTCTTACACAAATTGTTTTACGTATTCATAAATCTGATTGTGACTTATTTAAATCCTTAAAGGAAATACTGACTATTCAAATTATACGACAATTAAAAATGTGCAGAAAGCATTTGATTTCATTGATAAAATCAATGATGCCACTGATACAGAAAACTTAATCAAAAGAGGCTGTTCCTCTTCTACATTTCTATGTGATGAGGATTTCCCATAAGACTGTGAATGGGTCAAGCTCAGACACAGCTTGCAAGTAAATACAGATGAATGACGGGAACAGCTTGAGGCCATTCAGGCTTTGGCCAATAGCAAAGTTGGTTACAGCTGTACAGTAGCCTTCTCTCACAACCTCCCTCACTGCTGCTCTCTCGCTCTCAGTCTCCCACTCGTTACACTCACTCCCACAACTCTCTCTGCCTCTCTCTTTTGCTCGCACTCTCTCCCTCGGTCTCTGTTCGCGTTTCTCTTTCCACTTACCTAACGTCTTTTAACTAACTCGCTCAGTCTAGCGATGTCTCTATCAAAATGTCAAGTAAATCTGTTCTTGCAAACTTTTAAAATGTCAGATATAAAATGTAACGTGTATGTGCTCCGTATATTCAGGTATGTAGGCTGAAGCACAGCTTGCAAGAAAAAAATATTGTTTGTCTCTGCCAATGTTGTCCACATCCAAGAGACAAAGTGTATGATATATAATACAACTTTTCCAGGAGATAATGGTCATCAAGACAAAATAAGCACCCCATTCATGGGAGAAACATCAGATATTTCTGTAAGGTCACAGTGAGCAGATATGTAAAAACAATACTTCAGAGGGCCCAGGCTGCTTTTGTGCTGTTGTACGCCTACATTGAACAACACACTGTGGGTTCTTCATGCCAAGTCTATGTCGTAATCAAGTCCTCATTCACATCACATCACTTCTTTAACAAATCTTTAACTTCCATATGAAAAGGTAAAAATTTGCTTTCAAAAACAGGTAAAAATCTAGTTGATTTAAAGTCTGTCTCTAATACATAATCTCCTTTTTACAGCCTGTGAATTTTGATCTACAGCTCTCATGTTCTCCACCATTTGTCTTTATCTCTCTGACTTTCAAGCTCCACTGTGTTTTACTCTGAACACTATAACAGGCTATACATGCAAAATAAATAAAATAAACACTGTGTTGGGAGAATTGGGTGCTGGACATTTCTCTCTCCACTCCTTCATTCAGAGGTGCAGTGCTGCCTCTCCACCTGGCTGTGAAGGTGATATTAAATGTGCTGAGAGGAGAAAGTAAAGATGAATGGGGAGAAAGAGAGCTCTGTGAGTGTGTACGCCTACAAGAAAATGTCAAATAATACCACATTGTGCAATTTTAAAGGGGTGGCTGTGGCTCAGTTTGTAGATCGGGTTGTCTGCAAACCACAGGGTCATTTGATGATTGACTTGATCATTGGTTCCTCCTGGCTGTGTTAAAGTGTTTGTCTGTCTTTTGAACCTGTTTTATGTATAGTAGCAACAAAAGAAAAAAGAAAAGGGAGATGATTGCTTGTCGGATGGCTCATTTAAACTACTTGCAGCAGTAATGCTGCTACTTTAGCAAACAGGACTATGTAGTGCCTAACAAGTCTAACTTTAATGCCCATATAGTTTGTTTGTCCCATCCGTCTCATATGACCAAAATGACTGTTTAAGAGTGTCCCCACATATGGAGGCAGGGGTTTGTTGAAATGGGACCTATATGTATATCATCATGTTATACTGGATTTAAACCCCAGTCTCCAGTGGGACGCTCCTGTGATTTGTTGTGCTATTCATCCACCCATAACTCCTCCTCGCAAACTTTGAGGGTATAAAGAGTTGGTGGCTGTATAATATTTACTGCAGCTACTAGACGTTCGTATTTCACAGGACAGTTTTGTATTCACTATTACAAATCGTCATTTTGAGTGGGCCCTCAACAGGTCAGCCAAAACTGATCAAAAGCACACAATCATGCACCTTTTCAATTCAGTTTATTAGTATAGCACCAAATCCTAACAAAAGTCATCTCAAGGCACTTTGCATTGTAAGGTTTAAGACCTTACAGAACATAACTACTTATAGAAATTATAAAGAAAACCCAACAGTCCCACTAGAGCAGCACAAAGCGACAGTGGAGAGGATAAACTCAGTTTAACGGAAGAAACCTCCAGCAGAACCAGCCTCAAGGTTTCCTACATATTTCTCAGAAGCAGACCTACACTGGTGGACAATAAGCGGAGCCAATGAACCACAATCAGGCTAAGAAACTAATATTTCATGCCTAGGTTTCTTACTACACATAGAAAGTAGAGTCAAGTATAGTCTACATACTTTGCTTGCTTTGTTTGGAGCCGGGAACATAATATCACCTGGGAAATCTGTTCCCATGTCTCTGGAAACTAGCTAGGATGTAGGATTAATAGCAATGTGTAGGTATGTTTGTTTTTGCACAGGTATGTAGGTATGCACCTGTGTATTTGCAAACTGTTTATACACCTTCCCAAACCTCAACAGCAGTACCAAATTACCCGCAGCAGTTACAGTCCAACTTACAATCCATATTTGCCAACTCTCTTTCACACTTTCTGTGCATTATTTGTTTGCGACAAATAATAATTTGACTGTTGGAAGTTCCTCGAGCAAAACAGGCTTCTTAGCTAATATCACTGAGCTATCACTTACACTGGGTTTGCCTTGGACAAGGAGAGCATGGTGCAGTATGCCAATATTTTATACCCTCAGATGGTAATTGAATTGATGGTGCCAAATATTCTTAATCTTCTATCATTAAAAAGTCAGAGCGCAGTGGTACTAACATATACTTCTGATCCCTGTTTTAATGACTGCAGCAGAGGCCGTGGACCACTAAATGACCAAAAGTTGCCTTGTCTATTGCCAGATAGAGCCATATTACTCAACATAATCCTTAAAACCTTATGCCATAAACCTTATGAAGTGTGAAGGTCAATTAGCTATCTCATTGACATTATCAGTACATGAATGCCATGGTGATGGATACTTAAAACTCATGCCTCTTTTACAGTTTTTTGTTTGCCGTTTACGTTGTCCTGCTTCTTAGGTCGTGATTTTCTGCTCCAGGCAAGCACAGTGAGGTGGTTAAAAAATCCTGTTTCTTTTCAAGTTGATACCTCAGCAGAAACTTGTAGCTCCTTATTTAACGACGTGTTAAGCTTTATTTTTGTATAAAATGGCCGGTTGTGAAGGACAATAATGGAGTTAAGACTGTTCTTCACTGAGGTTTCTTAGGTCCTCCTTATCTGTATTTGCATCTATGTTTAATAACACTTATGCGTTATTAAAAGTTCTTCTGTGAAATATCAGAAGTTTTTTATTTTTTATAACATCTAGCTACTCAGTCTGACAGAATTTACCTATTCACATTTGAGCTGAACGTGGTTCATAGTGTCACTTGCAAGTCATGCTCCTCATGCCCTGACCCCTGCGTGTTTTTGTTTCTTTCTCTGGTGTCATGCTGATTGAAAGCGGGTCAAGACAAGCTGTTCCTAAGAGATAAAGAACAATTATAGTCATCTGTCCTCAATCCAGAGATAGACTAGGAACTGTGTCATTGTCTTATTACCCAAAGGGTTGTCGCTGAAACTTCTCACTCATGACACACCTCAACTCATGTTGCCTCAGCACCGTCTGACAAACATCTGACAGACCGGCATTAGAAATGTATACGATGAAGGACAAAGTAAGTGTAGTGTAGTAGAACTTCATAGAAACAGTGAGTGAATAAAAATGACCATTGGCCATTTAAAAGACAACAGTTCACATCACATGTGCTTCGAGAACCAGCTGTGCGACAGTTTGTGCATTAAACAAACAACTTAACATCTTGTGTCTTGTCTTGACAGGCAGTTGATTTGTTTGCAGATACAGTATATTGACAACTAATAGCAGCCACTACTCTTCAACCATAGCTACACAAACTGTGCAAAGCACATTTTTATTTTATTACATATTTTATTCATAAATGTAATATGTCTTGTAAATATAATCTTAATTTTAACTTCATAGCAGACATTTTATGTAAGCAAATGTTCCACTGAAAAGCTTAGGTGGGTCACTCTGCCTGAAGGAACTGCCAGCATTAAAAAAGAAAATTCCATTAGTCTGGGTTCAGTAGTTGTAATAAACTGAAGTCTAAATACTGCTTGAGAGCCCGACAAGAATATAACTTTGCAAATGACACTTGAGACCAGATTTGCTAATATTCTGTCACAGAAAAAATGTTATTTATCAAAGGTGTACCAGTCTAAATGCTCAATGCCCAACTGGTATTCTATAGACATTTCAAAGACAGCACAAAAATGTTGAGCTCACAACAAAACTATTCAGAGGAGCTGCACTGCATTAGCTCAAAAGTGAAGAAACACAAGGGGAGTGGCAATAAACACCTATCTAACCACCTCAGAAAACTAAAAGTGCAGAAAGAGGAAACTCCAAATGTTCAAGTGACAAAACCATCAGAGGTAGTTATTAGGACAGAAACAAAGGAAAAAGTCAGGGAACACATCATCGAGCACCAAAGTTCATAAAACTGTACAGTTTTGGAAACCACATACAAGTGATGTCAGAAAACTCTTACATATGTGTATTCTAGAGGACATGGACAGATTAATTACAGAATCAGATTTTTGTTTTTGGCTGATAGCAAATGTGCACTTTCGATAACGCAATAAAACTGCGTTGAGCTGGCCACTTTAACATAACAGGTTGTAAGTGAAAGACTGAATGAACGGAAAATAAAACCCTGAGAGCTAAACTAAACTGAAACTGGAGTGTTTGATGAAGGCATGCATGTTGTTAAGACAGTAAAAATTGGTACAAACTTTCACCTACCTACAGCCTTAGTCTAAATGTATCATCTTACAGAAACCCATATCTGCCATATCAGATGCTCATTTGTTTGGCAGCACTGAGTTGAAGACCATAGGATGGAAACGGTTCGTTCCACCTGGCCCATCTCTCAGCTGAATGAGCAGCCAGCATTTCTTCACTGGCAGGATGCTTCAGATAAAAGCTGCACACTATGTTCAACATGCTCATCGTAGACAGAGACTGCAGACTGCATTAATTCCACTAACATTTTGATCCCATGAGCCGAAACATCGGTGGACTTGATTAAATTTACCTATTGGGAGCATTGTGAATAAAGACAAGCTGGACTTTTATTATGTGTGGACTGATTTGAGTGTTTGCTGAGCATTATAGCATTTGTTTTTTTGTCAATTTTACCAGTTTTGTACTATGAAAAATAGTATACAGAGTTCTGCTATAGATGATATTATGAAGCTACTTTTTCTTACCATGTATATCTTTTGCCAGATATAATCTACAGTGAAATTCAATGGTGTAATGTGGGTGCAAATATTTTAGCCATACAATATGAAAATATGAAAGAAGTGTTTTCCACTAATGAACCTTTAGAGAATTATCTGTATGTGCAGGTCCCCACAGCTAGTTTTGGGTTCTACTGTTTTTTTCCTCACCACACTCGTAGCTTCATTTTTGCCCACAACAACAGTTGTTTTCAGAGACAGCTCTAAAAACCTACTATATCCAAAATCAAACAGCAGACAGATATGTGTCGAGACTAACTGGTGAACATACTGGAGCACTAAGCACCTAAAGAGTCCCCCAAGAGTTGAGACCAAAAACAGCAAAAACAGAATTAATGTTTGTCTTAGATGGCCAGAAGGCCTCAAACTGAATGATACTGTTACTTCATAACTGGTGAATGTGTAAATCGCTGCTTGTCAATTTTGTTTTCATATTGTTTTGGTTGCCAAAGAATCTGTTACACTTGACTGTAGACCCATATTGGACATACTGTGTTATTTATTCAGGGTCCCTCCAAGATCCAAACAAAGCCAACGCAGATCACAAGCAGACAAATTATCCCTAGAAGTTTGTCTGAAGATCTTGGAAATGTTAAGACATTCATGCATAAATCCATCTAGCAGCATAGACTTCTTGCTGCTACTGTAAAGTACCGCAGAAGCACCAAGAAGTTCGTCCAGTGTGCGGCTGCAGAGGTTAAGTGCATCAACGGCTCTACAAAACTCCAACAGGCATCTATGTCTACAAAGACCTGGGGAACTTAACATCCTCTGAAATATTAACCAAGCCGTTTAGACAGCCTCTACTACAGAGTTCCTAGATATCCGAGACTAAATAGTGTAACATAACTGTACTGTCACTTCCCATAAAAGTTCATCAGTACACATGCCTGCAAACTCCATTAACTACAGGGCCTGCAGACCTACGGGTGTACGAGACAAAAATATGTTTCTCGCATACATCTGCCAACAGGGATAACACATTTGCTCATTCTTCACAGCTCAGTTTTCCGCACTTACACGGTGCATGAACCACTCACAAATAAAGACGCATACACAGTGAGTGCTAAATATTAGGAACACTGACCTGACACTGAGCCTCATCCCTTTTGTTTCCTCTGCTTCATCCACATCCACACACTTGAAATATTTGTTGCGGCAGATCAATTTAATCATGTGAATCATGTGATTTATGTGGTATGCCTATTGTACACAGAGTAGAGGTGTTTTCTATACAAAATGAACCTTCAGTCACGTACACCCAGGATAGACACATGAGCACATATTCACAGTGCACTAAAAGATACTCTGACATCTGCAAACACACAGGTATTCCCACAGAATCTCTCTCACACGTATAAATTTAACAACTGAATAAATGGCTAAAGACCAGTGGTTCATTTGACAGAGAACACAATGTAATGCTGAAGCTGAAGAAAGATGGGCCTCTGCAGCCACCTTTACATAAGTACTGCAATTCATGACCTTTTATTTTTAATTAGAAAAACAGTGCGAGAGTGATTTGGATCATCTCAGGAAATATTCACTGCAAAAACAGCCCCGTGTTTGTTTGACTGCATTGCAAATGATTTATGTCCGGTTGTTGCTTTCAGCAGTCTTTTTGTGTACACACAGAGGATTAAAGAGCTTCTTTGCTCATCTTTTTATGCGCCTGTGTTTGTCCAGTTGTTTTTTTCTGACTCTGAAACCAGTGCTGGGCCATATTGTTGAAATGTACACTACCAGTCAAAAGTTTGGACACAACTTCTCCTTCAGTGTTTTTTCTTTCTTTTTATTATTTGTTCTACTTTGAGGATGACATGTATATGAATGGTATTAAACTTCCCCCTGCCGTCCCTATATTAAAATCTCTTTTTGCTTCTAGCTGAAAGCAGGAGCAGCAGGTCGACCAACACTACAACCTCCGTAGTATGAGCAATCAGATAGCATCATCAGAACTGAAAAACTCCTCCAGACGATGCCCGCCGGAGGACAGTTTCAGCAAGGAGCAGAGATACATGGAAGACAGAGGGACATTTAATACCATTTAGATAGATTTACTCCTCAAACCAGAAGCACAGCACATCCCACATAACTGGAATGTCCACAGTTCAATACTGAAAACTAGCAGGTTTTCACTGAGCCTACGTTTCCATTTATATTGCAACCAACAGCCCAAAATCCAAAAAGATTAAGTCAAACAAAAATGAGACTGACTGACTGACTGACTTGACTGTCAATGAACAATAAATCACTTCAGTTCTGATACTGCACCATTTAAATTTGACATACCTAACATAAAAGTGAAGCTGAAATCTAATTAAATCTGCAATAAAAGGTTCGATTTTAAAAGATTTTTTATTTATGACTTTACTCACGATAAAGTTCTATAAAACTAACTGGAGCTGCTGATAATTCCCTGTAGGTTCACTTAGATAATTTGTACTGATAATGTTTTTACATTGCCATTTGATCCTTTATTTAAAAAAATGCAAATATACTCACTGTAGGCACCTTTAAGTCTGAGTTAAATCAGGATGAGTCCGAGAGTGTTTGTGAATCTTATAGCAAGTGAAGATAAACGTGTTTAAGACATCAGCTATCCAGTGTGTTTACGTGGGCTCCGACATGTCACTGTGAACTCACTCACTTCCCGTTACTTTTACTGACGATGTCAGACAGCGCGAAGCAATGTCACTGCCATCTCCCCAGAGCTCACCTCAGGCCTCTCCAAACGTTCCGCTCTGTCACCAACACGAACAGACGTATACCTCGAGTGGAAGCACAGTGGCCTTCTCTACAAACAAGATATAAGCAGCGGGCTTCCAGCGCACAGCAGCCATTCCTGCCACATGCCATTAATTCACATCTTCGCTCTGAATTCATGGCAAGTTAAGTGAACGTGAGACACTCTACCCTCCCTGGAGGATGTGAGAAGTGCACTTGTGACTAAAAGTTTTCCTGGTTCAAATCTGTGAGCCTGCTAGAAAAATTCTTGGTGGGTGCTTTAAATGACAGATGCTCTCCTGTCCCTCAGCAACAATCATCAACTGGGCAAGGCCACTAAATACCAGCAGTTCCAGCAGGGCTGCTCAGTTATTACCTGAGGAATCCTGCAGCTGCATCTCCGAAGTGAGCGAGTAACTACATGAATGACAAGCAGGAGTTTTGCTTAAAAGGAGCAGGCTTTCAGCAAAGTTTCCATGGATAAATAACAGTCGAAAAATTCACTCCTAAATTGCACAATATACACTATCAAGTGAAACCCCAGCACAGTCTGGAACTGCATAAATATATTCATTGGTTCGCATTGTGATTTTGTTCTTTCTTTTGCATTCGACTGGAAATACAAGTCAAAAATGAGCATGTGCTTGAAGATTACTGCATGCTCTGTATTTGGGGGTCAGCATGGCATTGACTTTATGCAAGTCAGCTCTTATTTTCCCTACAGGGTATTATCTTCATGTCTCTTCTCCCCTTTGTAAGTTTATTCACTCAGGATAAGGTGATGACATCACCTGAAAGATCAGACACAAACCTCTTCCCCGAAAAAAACAGTCAGATAATAGAGTCTTGTTATCATATCAGATGTTTCCTTTGGTGATAGATTCTGGAAGCTAAAGTGACACTGGCCTGCAGACACTCCTGATAAGAACAGACAGGCGATTGAGAGCTGGACACGAACTGACATCCCAGGACTACTTGCTGTCCAAAATAAATGCAAAACAAACCTCTGTTTTCTTTTCTTTATGGTGTCTGGGGCCATTAGGAGGATCTAAAATATGCCATGTCACCACAGGTTGTCTAGAAGTTATTTGTCTTTTTGTATTACTGCTCAGCCACTATTCATAATTTCATGCAGTTTAATTGTAGCCTTGTGTGAGAGACCCCTCGCAGACCTTGAAGTTAGGGAATAATTAATAAAACCTTACATGAGGCTGTAGCAGTGATAAGCCAGGTGTAAAATGCTGACTGAACAATATGTTGGCAAATATGCAAATTCTCAGTCCGGCACTTGCCACTTAGAGTAATTTGCCCCTATTGAGTAGATGCATATTGTATTCTATGAGAGAAAACAGCCTCATGCAGTAATTCTGTCATATGTTCATTTTCCAACCCATTGCACACACTGTATGTTACAAGCTGGGCTTCAAGACCTGGGGGTCATAATGTGGGGGCAAACTACTTGGATAGTAGCATCTGCATGGCCACCTTTCACACCACAAATAATAGCAGTGTGTGTCAGTGAAAATGAGACAAAGTGAAAATGTGGTTTGTGCTTAACAGTCTACAAATACTGCAAAGAAAAATTACCAGAGATGCAACTCCGGACCTTTTGAAGTTACAAAAAAAAAATTGAAAAAAGGTGCAGGAGGTGAAACATTCCTGGCTGTGAGAAGACAACTTCTAACACCTCTGGACAATTTAACAATAGGAACAGTGGATTAGCAATTCTCCGGAAAACACTGCATTGCCTAAATGGTGTGCTCTTTGGATAGAAGCAGGTTTCCTTCTGATCATAAATGGCACTACTAAACATCACAGTGGATCCTCTTGAGCAGGGTGTATAATTTCCAAATTTAGACATGAGAGTAAAGAGAGAACGCAAAATTAAAAGTGTGGTTTTGGCATTCTGCAAGGCCTTCTCATCACCATCCATTCCCACCTGTTTGACAGTGTCCTTAATAAAAAAACAACAGTGTTACGCTCTATTACATTAAATCCCATCCAGAAAAAACTGATCACTACTCCAAAAGAATCGATCAGCAACACAGGACAATATTAAAATTAACATTAGGAAAGTTGGAATTCTTTCCAAAATTTTCATTACAACTACCCGTCATTGTGATTATTAATACCATCAAATAATAGCACGTCTCTTGAGTGCAGTAACATGCCTGGATATGGGCTGGTACAGTAGAAAAATACTCAAATCGTGTGTGGGACTGTGTGAAAAAGGAGGCTAAATTTACCATCAGCTTTTGAGTAAGCCTGCTAACCTTTATGAGGTCCTTTAAATGGAGGTAAAACACTACTACACAAACGTTACACACAGTTACATGAACACACACACACACGTAGACAAACAAGTAAATTGTTCTAATCTACATCTGAAACACATTAACTGTTAAAAAAAAAAACATCTGGCAAAAAACCCTTTCAAATGCTAATACAGTATTTTGAAATGTGCGGTCTCACAACACAAGCAATAAACGTAAGAACAGTTCCATTCATCCCACTCCAAGAACGACAGCAACTTAAAACACGTACGAAATGAATAACTGGAAAATAAAAGCAAAGTGTACTCCTTTATACTTTTCCAGCTGAGGTCCATGTTTGACAGCAGTTTTTTTTTCTAAACTGATACATGTTGAAACAGATAAACTAAATGTGTGTTTGCAGTCCTAATAATCTGAATCATATTCAGAAATATCTCAGATATATATTTATAACTTAAATAGAAATGCACAAAGTCTCACACACACACACACACACACACACACTACTAACAACCCATTCAACACTTTCATATATTTTAATTAGGTATGTGCATTACAAAGGAATGCAGCCTGACGCTGAGGACACTGCCATCTGAAAAGCCACCACTGGCCAAAAAGTCAGACTGACCTGATTATTACGGACTATGCCATAATACACGGCACAGAAATGGTTTAAAACTCCAAATGATTATTTTCATTAATCTGCTGTTGTTTACTCGACTGATCAGTTCATTGTTTGATCATATGTGATGTGAAGATGTCATGTGAAATTGTCCTAGAGGTCAAATGCTGGTTTGCATATTTTAAATAAAATATAAAAAAACACGTTTCAGTTTCAGTTGTAAAAAGTGGCCACATCCTAACATGTCGTCCATTTTACACACAGGACACAAAACCCCATGTTACTGTCTAAAAGAATCTAAACCTTTATTTGATGTTTTAATGCAAAGAGACAGAGATAAGTTTAATCATTTATTCATTCGATTTCTCTGCCCACCTAATCCTTTGCTGGCACACCTGGGGCTACAGCCTATCCCAGCATGCACTGGGAGGACGGCAGGACACTGGGCAGGTCGCCAGTCCATCACAGGTTGAACACAGACAGGAGGACTCACTCTCACACTCATACCTACAGGCAATTTAGAGTCTCCACTCTGCCTGTTTTGTACATGTTTGCAATGTGGGAGGAAACTAGAGAAAACCCACACAAATGTGCAAACTCCGCACAGGAAGTACCAAGGATCAAATCTGGGTCTTCTTTCTGTGAGGCGTGTTAACCACTAGATTACCAAACCTGTGGCGGTTACTTTCATGACCACATCAAGTGCATTATAGTGTATTCATGCTGAATTTGAATAGTGGCCACATTAGTTTTAAATATTGGCTCAGGACTGAATATGCAACTGAACACAGTAACTTTCCACAAGCAATGACTTTTAACTTTTCTCTCATTAGTTTAATAGTTTATTAATCACCAGCACAACAGACACCTTAAGATGTCTGGTTTTATTGGAACAACAGTCCAAAAATCACAGGTCTTCAACTTACAGTTAGATAAAACTCAGAAAACTGATTACTAAAATAGCTGCACAACGATTTTCTGTCGATTCAGTCAACAGTAAATACTTTGCTTACTCCCCATTCTGTTCATTTGCAAGTAGAAATTTCTGCATGCAAGCAACAGATAGCCGTCTCTCATAACTGAAGTTCCCTCTGAAACATGCTTGCACATGCAACAATGTGCATAGCAATCATTTTCTAACTTATTCTTGACACTCCTGGAAATGCTTACATTTTAATAAGCCGTTTAATTATTGAGTACAATAAAATACTCATTGATAATTTACCAGCCATACCAGAATTTTTAAATGTTGCTATCGCATTATGACCAAATTCATCTCTTCACTGCTAAAACGACACTATAATTTTAAAACAGAGCTCTTCAAATCTGTGTGTGCGACACTGAAAAATGAAAAGGCTTAAGAGAACAGAAGTGGTGCAACAGGCAGCTATGCTATGCTAAACAGTGTTTACACAACATTAGGACGCATGAAACTGTTCACTATACTAATATCACCAAAATAAAAAAAATTAATTTCCTCATTTGAGAAGGAAAATGTCCCGACTTTGAAGAGAAGATTGTATGTTTCACACTTACTCCAAAGTTTAATGGAGATTTGGTTCAGCTTGTGATGTGATATGCCAGCCAGCTGAGCTGGTACAAAAATTGCCATGACCCGATGTGACTGCTTCTCTCTGAACTAAACTGAAGGAGATTGCAGCATCTGAGCATGAGACGCAACCAAACATGCACTGTACAATGGATACGAAACTCATAAAAGCAAACATAGACACACACAAACACAAAGAGGTAAAAATAGAAACATTTAGAAAAGTAATGGTTCTATGGGTGCCTGATTAACCACCCCAACAGTGCAGTATGGTTTGTTCACTGTGGTGTAGCATGCTGAATAGACAGAAGAGAACTCTGTATTTCACATTCGGAGACTGATAGCCTGACACTGATGTTTAATCCAGCTTCAGGCTTCAGCGCACAGAAATGTTTTTTTTTTCTATTAATTCCAGAGGCCATTATTTTACAGCGTGTGGTAGCGGCCCTTATTTTACAGGCCCTCAAGCTACTTGAGGGAGAATTTTAAAAGGTACTTCAAGCGTACTACTTTGAGTTTAGATGTCAAAAGAGAAATGTTTTTTTTAAACTGGCCTTAACGGCACAAATTGCATTAACATGCTTTATGAGCATGTCTATATTTGAAAACTTTTACTCTGATTTTAAGTGGCTAATGTAGGTAATACAATGGCAGAACATCTTAAAGATTTGCAGATCTTTAAGCAATGAGACAATATAACCCAGCCCTGTAGCATATCAGCAGCAACACAAGAGGACAGGGGTCAGCATGGGGAAAATGTAATGCTGCTCATGACTGACAGGTGTCACAACAGCGTTGAAGCTTGCTGCATATAGGGCTGTGTACCTGCAGTCTGGTGTCCATGCTGACCCACTCGCCCCACAGTAACACCACGAGGTGGTGACTGATCAGTGTAGTCCAATGTTTAATGATCACATTATTTGACTAGATCTGGTATAAAATAAAACATTAATGGTTGAATGAAATCACTTGTTGCCATAAATACATCTTTAAAAAATATTCTGTCCTTAGGTCACCACATGGCTCATAATAATAACATATGTACGGTAACTTCTCACACCATTTAGGATATTTGGCTAGAACCTCTTAATTCTGAATCATGGGCATCCTTGGGATCGGATGACATCATGCCTGCAAATCTTATGAGCCAACCATATCCAGAGGGAGATCATTATTCCGGGTTGGCAGCACTGATTGGCTCAGGAGAGAGGAGGCAGCTAAACTTGACCTTTATGCTGTGAGTGAATCCTGACAAGATCAATCAAAAGCCAAGGCATTCTCTCTCTGCACAAACTCATTGAGTCATTCCACTCAGGCTTTGCAGCAGAATTGAATTACCCACCCACCCAAAGTTTAGCTGAATCTAAAACTCCGCTCCTCCCGGAGACTCAGTTTCAGCAGCCCCCCAGCATCACTAAAGCGCTAAAGGCGCTTAGAGGAAAAGGACATGGACATTCTTTACTAAAGCTAGTTTAGTGTCAGGCAACAGGAAAAAAAGAGAAAAGAGGATCAGCTGAAGACCGAACCTCCATCTAATGATACTGAACGTAATGCCACAGAGTGACGACACAACTGGTCTAAGGATTAATTTATTATTTGCTAAAAATAAACCATGTGGAGCCTTCCAAAGATGCTCCGTGAAATAAGACATTCTTGTCTGTGCAAGACTGTAAAAGCTTCTACTTCACACTTTATGCAGATGACGTTCTACACCATCAAGGATGTTTCGTTCATAAAATGTCATGGTCACATTACACCTGGGGGTAGATTAGCAACAGGGTCTATTCAGTCACAGTTCCTGGTGCAATATAGTCATATTTTGTGCTGCGGTGGCCAGCTACTGATTGGCTCAAAGACCTTGAAATGCACGCCGGGTGACACGTTTAAACAAGCTTAGTAAGCAACTCTTATGCACATGTGATAATTCACTGGATCCTTACACACACACACAGATGAATATGTAAAATATGGTGTTGAACCCTGATTGACTTTCTATCTGCAGACCAGAATAATGACGAGTGATATTTCCTCAATATCTTGACATCACTGCTCGTCTTGGACCAGGAAGCTTTGGGGATACTTGATAAAGCTGAAGGCAGATTCTTGTTTGACATTTAGAAGTGCTGACTTTCCACATCTAGAGGGGATTCGGGCAGCAAATTTAAAACGTCCCTGAACTTGGACAGGGGGTTCTTTGATTCACAAAACATCAGATCACTAAAGATCTGTCAACACCAACTGAGAAGCTCTGCGGCTGGAGAATTCAGCTCTACATGTGTGATTAAAAGCAAATCACTTCTCCCATCGCCTGTCGACTCCACCACTAATTCGACACAACACTTAAAAACACAGCCGAAAACGCATCTCTAATGCACACGGCACCCCATTGGAGAATGAATGGGCTCTCTCCTTTGACAGATCATCTAGTGCACAGGGCTAGATGAATCTCAAGCATGCAGTACAGTAATAGCCGAACAGATGATGGTTCTTGGCAGAGCCTGAGTAGTAAAGGGGTGTAAGACAGTCCCTTATGTCACACAGGAGAACGAGAGGGAAAGAGAAAGAGAGAGGAGAAGAGTGCTGCAGTGCATTGGTGCTGTGCTGTCTCTTTAACTATGGCCATGCTTGACAGGAGCTGCTGTATAAAACTACTGTAAAATCGACAAGGCCAGGCATAGATCAGTGGCTGGCTGCTTGCTTCCACAGTGTCCATCTGCACTCATGGATACAGCCATTGTATGGAAGGGAAAGAGGGTGACAAAGCAGAGGCAGCGAGGGGGCAGAAGAGCGCGTGTGTGTGTGTAGTATATGTGTGTGGGTGGGTGTTTCAGTGGTGGGGGTGGAGGAGGGGGGTCAACCACAGCAAAGCAGAGAAATAAAGAAAAAGAAGGAAAAGGAGACAGACTGGAAGAAGGTGTGAATTTAAGAGCGCGAATGAGGGAGGAAAAAGATTTAGCCAAGATAGGAAGGCCTATCTCTGCTGCTGCTGCTCGCCTCCCACTAACTGCCTGTTCATGTGAGCTGGTACTTGGCATGACTGCAAATGGCTTGCCTGGTACATTAGCTTAACACACTCATCAATGTGGGCTCACATACATCTGCAACCCCCCCTCCCCCCGCCGTTATGTGGATCTATATCTCACTGCACATCAATGTCACACTGATATCAACCATCTTACCATAGATTTTATCTCTAGATGTTGAGTCACAGTGTGGCAATGTATATACCAGTGTTACATAATTGCTTTGAGTAACCGTGGAGCTTCTAATGTATAGCTAGACAGGGAAGGTGGTTAAGAGTATCTGAGGGTATTAAGCTGCATGATCAAAATTACATTTAAGGGTTTATTTCTCTAACCGTTTAGTTTTTTAAATTTCAGAAACCAGTGAGACGTGCACAATTTTCCAAATACTGTATCCACATGTTGTCTTCAGAAGTGCTTATGTTGCCCAACACCAAAAGATATTCAATTAAAAATCATATAAAACAGAGAAAAGCAGCACATTTATACGATTTACATTAATGCTGGAACCAGCAAGTGTTTCGACTTTATAACATCCTCGGATTAATTACCAATAAAAATATTTGATTTATTTATTATTTCCTGTTGATTAACTCAGATTTGGTACCAATATAATGTGCTTGCTTTGTTTATTTTTTTACATATGTACAAGGACTGTGAATATTAATTTTATTATTAAGTCGTGATACTTTTTATATAATTTCTTTTAAAATGACTCAAAACTAGTAATTAATTAACACAATAAATGAGCTTAAGGACTTATTTTCAGTTAATGGACTGATAGTTGCAACTAATATTAATACTTACATTTATGGATTTTAAAATATAAATACTGTGCAATATGTAAAACTAGGAAATAAACAGGTTTACAGGTGTCATTTTAATGGCACCTGTAACACCAAGGGTAAGATTTTTTTAATACCAATGGAATTATTAAGTTAAACCTGGTTCGAGTTCTGAGTATATACATATTGATATGCCTTATAATCCAGTTTACGACTAAATTCTCAGCAGCTGTACCAAATTGGATAAGACTAAACACTGCTTAGCTCAGAAAACAATGTCTAAAATGAAACACACCACTGTGCGCTCACAGACAAAGAGTACTCAGTGCCATCGCTGGCAGGTTTTAAAGGTGCAGCACTGTGCTCACAATTTCCTGGCAATGACTCCCAGAGTGGGCTTGTGCGCACACACACACACACAGCTTTTCACAAATATTATGCAACCAACTTCTATAGCTACACTTGCACAAGAGGGCATTTTGGCCATTATCTGCTTTGCTCTGAGGGAGTAAAGGCAGAGTGAAAAGGAGATGAGCGAGTTGCCACAGTTAAATCTGGTCTCCCTTTTCATGTGCAGCTCAGATGATGACTCCAGGGTCACGATGAAGTCCAGCAGCACAGGGCTGATTTCGCTCGGGTTGAGATTAGTCTCCATTACGAAAGCACACATATTGTTCTACAAGGGGTTACAGGTGAGTGAGTGTGTGCTTGTATCCACACGTACACCATCACTCACTCTCACCCTGACAGTCACATGCAGCACACCTCCACTCTCTCCTGAGCCCACACACTGAATACTCTGTCTCTCTCACTCACACACACACACACACACACACACACACACACACACACACACACACACACACCTACTCGCACGCATCCAGTTCCTCCCCATCCTAGTTTTTAGCATCTCTTATCAATGATAACAGGTACTCACGCAAACCACAACAACCCCGATCCTTCACGTTTCTGATAAACTTTGCTCTCGGTTTTCTATCTCACTCTGGTCTGACATAGGAACCACGCTTTTTTTTCTAAATTAGCCCCTCTAATCTCACTCTCTCACACACACACAGAGCAAATTGAACGTTTCTTCTGGATAGATGTGAGGCAGCTCACTGCAGCACGCCTGCTCACATATAGCATTAGTCACAGTTGCAGTGCAATGATACCACGGGGAATCTGCCTTAACCGTACACTGAAGCTGCTTTCACCCACTCACACTCGAGTATGAGGGAATAAAAGAGCAGAAAGAATGAAGTAGCCTCTCGTTCTCATCATCAACATATTTTACTGGACCAACGTTTGTACACAGAGGAAGCAGGATACAGTCCATTCAGACTACTAACAACAATTTTATAAGGTACTGCAAGTCCCTGTATGAATATTTCCTGAATAGCATAGGAGATAAAAACTTAATTAAGTGATAAAGCCACACTCTGATACCTCTGAATGTCCATGCGAGTATTACAGGAATATTACATTAAAGAATATGGTAAACGATAGTGTGTTATAAAGGCAGTATGAACTCCATAATACTGTATATGAAGTATTACCACATACATACACATACTCAAACACAGCAATGCCCCTCGCAAGTGTGGACACCAGTGCACATGCATACCTTATTACAGTACTATCATTTCTAATAATTACCGCATGCACAGGTCTGTACTGACACACGCTGCGCTGGAGCCCGGCGTGCGCTTATGCGTGCCTGTGCGGACATCAATGTAGGAGCACTCCGAGTTATTTCTATGCTCCTGTCGGCTATGGTGCGTTTAGACATGCCTTTTGTATATGACAGTGCCAGATAGACAGAGGGAGACGAGAGGGACAGCGAGAGAGGGGGAGAGAGAGAGACACGGAGAGACAGGGAGAGAGAGGATGATGAGGAACGGGGGAGGAGGACAGAAATGAAAGATGCAGTAGATGGCAAAACAATATAAAATAGCAGCTCTGGCTTACCTTGAAAGGGAACATAGGACATGTTCCAACGGCATTGAACGTGGGCTTTGCGTCTCGGCAGTCTCGCGGCGTACAGAAGTAACGAGGAAACCAAATTGAAAAATTAAAATAAAAAAAAAATAAAAAACAAGAACAACACGCGATTCACTGCTATTCACAGTTGTAGCCGAATGAGAGGCCAATATTCCGCTGTTATAAAAACAGGCATCATAATCCACGACCGCTTATAAAGCGCCCGGTTCCCGATGCATAAAAAAATACAGGATGCAGAAATTTGTGTATGTGTGTGTGTGTGTGTGTGAGAGTGAGTGTGTGTGCGTGTGTCTATGTGTGTGTGTTTATTTGCACACTGCTGTTGAGGTGTGAGGGTGAAACACGAGTGAGAGTGAGTGAGTGAGAGAGAGAGAGAGAGAGAGAGAGAGAGAGAGAGGGGTGGAGGATGAAGCGAGCACGCACGCACGCGCGCGCACGTGTGTGTGTGTGTGGGCGCGCACGTTCTTCCAACATCTCGCACCTATCTTTAGTCTGTGCGTTTTACATTTCGTGCTCGCCTGTTGGAAAAACGATATTATAATAATAATGTCGCAGTGATCGGATTCAGGCAGCAGTGGAGTGGCTCCAAACTTCAGCACAACACTGGGGTTCTGGGGACATGTTGACATCACGGGGGCACTTTGGTCAGTCCCCACCACTTCAAAGTGCCCTCCTCAGGGTTTAGATCTGGTCTTAGGGTTAAGACTAGGCTTAAGTTTATGTCAGGGTTAGGGCCTTGATGGCCAAGGCAGGAAGAACACTTTGTCCATATGTGCTGTCACACCTACAGAAAGACACGTGTGTGTGTGTGTGTGTGTGTGTAATGTCACGACTTCATTAACCTTCTGAAGGGCCCTTCCGCAAAAATGTGTTCTCATAATCCTCTCCCAAAAGGCTACCCGACATTATTTCCCCAGGCACCCTGAACTCACCAGTGCTCCATTGAGCTGAAGTGATTAGTTGATTGATCAACTCAAATGAAAGGAAATGAATTAGCAGCATTTATTTTAATAATAAATGTTTAATTGTAATTAAGAAAATTTGAATATTTGCTAATTCCCACACTTTTCTATGGTAGTAATGAGCTGATTGTGTTTTTGACAGGTGGTCAGACCAAATAAAGAAAATGTTAATGAGTTCTCTTGAGCTTCGGGGAATAATTTATAATAATACAATAATTTAGTTTCGTTTCTATTTTACAACATAAACAGTGAATCATCAATTGATTACATTAGAAAATTACTGTCAGACGTATCGATATTTACTGGTTGCAGCCACATACGTCTGTTATCATTGAAAAATACAACCAGATCTCAGGTTTGTTAGTGTGTTGGTCAAAGCCAACTTAATAAAACCCAACTTTACAACAGAAGCGCTTAGATAATAGCTCTTCAGAATAAATCAGGATACAACCCCCCCCGAACTAAATCACAAACTTATCAGTCTTTGGCGACACTGTGTGTAAACCTGCAGGTTTGTTTTAGTAAGTGTGTGGAAGCTAAGCAGGGTTTTGGTTTGATAGACTATTAATAAATATCCACGTTAAAGTCAAACACGACATAGCAACAACGGTCCCTCTGTTCCTCAGCTTGTAAAGGAAAAGAAAAAAAGAAACCGTGAGCTGCTGGATTCCAGTACACGACCATACACTGAAACTGCAGCGGCAGAGCCAAAATGGCGCCCCGAGTTAGCGTGTGTTGCGTTTGGGTGACGTGGGGAAGATGAAAACCAACGCCGAAGAAGAAACAGAAGAAATCTGAGGATTGAGTCATGGCAACTGGACTTCTTTCTTCCAAGTAGAGACGTTTCGTTCTGCATCCACAGAACTTT
>JAUYWH010000008.1:3990986-4116699 GCA_034779795.1 Ctenopoma multispine | reverse complement strand
AATACAACCCAGCACCCCCCCCCCCCCCCCTCCCCACGCAAAAGATGGATGGAGATTAGCATCAATCAGAGGGGCACAATGGTGCCTGGATGTGCCAGAGTGAAAACGAGTGCTCTGTGGAGCGTATTGTTCCAGGATTACTGTATGTGCACACACACGGATCAGGGTGATGTGTAGGAGGACGCAGTACAATGAGCATTCTCCGTTTAGAATACTGTGTAAAAATAGTAACCGCCACATGTGATGTTGCCTGTTACAATGCGATCCGCCGGGAATTGGGTTTGATGATCGTGATAAATGCGACGCTGAACTGCAGATGTTGATGAACCACATGAGCGGGTTTTTGTGCAGCCAAGTTTGTCTTTAAATTATATTATTTTTACGGAGCCAAACGCCTCATCCCTCACACGTTACCTTCACCCTAACCACAGACTCTAAAGCATCAGCAGGCATTAAACATACACCAAAAAAAAAGGGGAAGAAAAGGCACTGTGCTGCACTGGGTGTTAAAAGACACGCAGACTGATCTAGACTGCAAAATGAACCTCCATCACAGCGTCTGACTGACAGGTTATTTGGATCACAGAGAGCTGTTTACCTGGCTGCATAAAAAAAAAAGAAAAAGAATAATCAGAGAGGTTTTGTGGCCCAGACCTGCCCCTCCCCTGTGTTGAAGACAGAGGCACTGACCTGTGTCTCTATGATGCGACGCTTTGATTTACGCGACTCAGGCCCCCCCACTCTCCTCTGGCAGGGTAGTGACAGCGGGCTGAAGTGAACAACAACACACATAAATTAATGTAACAGCGTAAACACACACATACAGTTCCAAAGTGTAATGTTTGGTTTATTAGTGCGTCTCTGTAGAGGTCTATCGAGAGGCGTAAAATACAAGCAGATGAGATGATATACTGAATGACTGTGATATATTATGGCAGTAACAAATTTTACATATTTATGAGCTCAAACATCATCAGGAGGGATAACACGGAAAAGAAACTGCTTTTCCACGTCTCCCCCCATCGGCCCTGTTTTCTTCTTCTGGTGGAAAGTGAACATGTCTTCTGCAGTTGTTTTTTTTTTTTAAATGGGCTTTGAGGGCCCAAACCCCAAAGAGGATGAAATGCCCATTATGAGCCACAATTAGAAACCTGGGAAGGACAACGTATTCTTTATTCTATAATAAGAGTTGGACGAGTAGAGGAATTTAAATGCACTGTATGTGGGTGACTGTGAAGGCAGCAGCATTAATCCTCCTAACGGTACACAAAGTGGCCGCTTCATTATGAGATATCTCGAGTGCAGAGTTAACACTTTAACCTGAGGGTGTTTGTCTTCTGAGAAGAATGAATGTGAGGAAAAACGATAGAATTTTCTCAGTAGATTTTTTGATTTTCTTTGCCATTCTGTATGTGCTAATTATGACCTGATGGTGGCACTCCAGGGTCAAAATGAAAACATTAATAACAACCCATGATTAAATGGAAATGTTTGAATTTTGCATACGAAGATGGAAATTCCACCCAAATGTGAGAATGTGAGAAAAGATACTTCCTGTTACTCCTCCTCACACGAGAACACACTGCTGCTGCTGTGGTTTTAGAAGTCACAGTACAGAAATACTGTTGCTAGATTAAAAGTTATAGATGCACCGTAATCAGAAGAAAATCCTACAGTTTACAGTACATTACATTAATGTAGATTTATTTCTGTATTAATTGTAGGTTTTTATATGATGGGTCTATTTATTGCATTGAGGTCTCCTTTGTGTGTTGTTTCTTTTGCCGGCAACTGGAAGCATACAGCTTGAAAGGCAATATTTGAATACATGAGACTAAAATAATTTGATTTGTTTTGTAGGGGAAAGAAAGGAAAAGAAAGCCGTACACCACCCCCACCCCCCTTCACACATCCCTTTAAGACTGCTACACTGCAAATTATTTCATTGTAATTCAGTCTGAATATGCGGCAGTTAAATGCTAAAACTTATTTAAAATGGAAATTGTGGCTGTGAGATGTGCAGACAACAAGACACGTGAGAACACACGTGCACACACACTCACACACACACATTATGTGCACATACACGCACACAGGGGAATTTATATTCTTTTAGGAGAATATTAAGAAGATGATACTTTTGCTAGCATATGAAAATTGCATTCCTTTGATTCCTAAGTTAATTGTTCATGAGTAATGATGACTATACGCCCCGTGGGAATCCCTGAGCTCATATACAGATAAGAGCTCAAGCGAACCACGCTGTCCTTACTCTGACCTTCTCCGGTGCGTGATGTTGATAGGTGGGTCGGTGATGAGGGGAGACGAGTCGGACGTCAGCGGTGGCGGGGCTCGGACCTGCAGCCCAAAAAGACACTTCTTCTTCTTGATCTCCTTTCCGGAGACGAACCTGAGCGACATCAAAGAGTAAGTACGTACAGTCTGGTTTTGGTTCTTACAGTGTATCCTCAGCGTACGCCTGTGTGTGTTTTTTTTTCATCAGTCCTCTTTGATGCTAATAATGAATTGTGTGAAAATAATGAAAACCTGTGTAACACAATGTACTTATTCTCCTTATGAAGAAGCAGAAACAGGCACATTTCAAAGGTGGTGACTGCGTAATTAAGTACACATAATTAGAGCAGACTTTGCCTGGAGAACTTTGCAGTTTTATGACTGCAAGCATTTTTTCAATGTAATTCAATGAAAACCAACCAAAAGCAATTATACCCCAAGAAGGGTTATTCTGATTAAATACTAGCAACTTGTGTCGTCTATATTTTACCTTTTAACGAGGTAAAACATGCACCCAAATGTTATATTTCCCCTGGTTTAATCGACAGGTCCAATTTTCACACTCTTTATTCAAAGTCGCACATTTCACCTTGTCTCTCTAGCCTGGATGTCCAACGTTACAAACTACGGAGCACTAAGAAGACCCTTCTATTCATGGAGTGCTACTCATCAATCCAGTCTTGTGTGGCCAGCGTTTATTCTTCTCATCATATGCGATTACTTACCTGTCCTTGTGGGAGTTCAGAGCGTTGAGGAGATTATGACAGCGGTCTTGCCTTGGTGTGTCGGAGAGCTGGAGGACAGACAGGAATGAAAAATCAAAGCTGTGTTTACACAAAGGCCATCAGACTGAAAACCTTTAATGCATACAATAATTTCTTTCTACACTGACATCAATGCTGTTAATATGGAAAGCGACTTGTTCAAACCACATAGCTGAAAAACCCTGGTGTCATGTGACATGTGTTATACTGAAGTGACTCTTTAGCATATGTATTGTTAAAATAGTGTGCAGCATCTTAACAGTCCTTAAAACTAGGAAACCAGAAACCAGAAGTTGAAGTAGTTTCTTCAAAGTATCAAATGAATAACTGCCATAAAAAAACACTGAATGAAAAAAGTAAGTTTACAATTTACTCTTCACTACTGACTAAACTACTGAGTGTCCATTATACAGCACGGGGAATAGTAAATGAGTCAATGCGGGAGTGATTTAAGACACCGCCATCCAATTCTTTAGCTTGTGCTCATCCTTAAAGCTTACACAGAGGTCAAACTTCTTTTTTTACTTTAATGGTGGTTAATAGGCTTCAAGTCCTAAATGCAAAAAGCCTGGCAGCATTGCACATCATTTCATCATGGCGCTTAAATGGGGAAATATCAATACCGCGCCTAGGAGCAACGAGTCCCAATTCTCATTGGTGAAGGACAAGATTTCATGGTCAAAATCAAAGTATTTCCTCTTGCAGCACAGTGAGAGATGGTAGAGCACTAAATGAGCCAAATCCACCCTGTAATTCAAATAAAAAGAATACAATTAGATAATAAGAAACAGGTAAAATACAAATATTTAACTTTATCAGCTTGTGGTGTGTTTTTGTGTTAAGTAGTATTAACAAAATTTTAAATTTTTCTATGAACTAACAAACAACTTTAAAAAAATAAGTCGATAGTTTTGTGTCAAATGAATCAATGAAATGTTTTTCTGCTGTGAGCACGTCACCAGTTCATGGGCAGTCTTTGGATGGTCTCTGGTCCCTTCGTACATACTGAACACTGGAACTGATAAAACCTACAGGCACACGGAAAAACAGAAAATCAGGCAGGAATCATGCATCTGAAAAAGAACTCCTCTTAAAGAGTATTCTTCTGATTTTTGATGAATCCATTTTTCATTTATAAAAAAGAACAACAGCTGTCATCTTAAATTCATCTTTTTTTGTGTAACTCCTTTGTTTCCAACCTGCACATCTTCTTTCAAGCCATGGTAACTCACTGTGAAACTATTTTTACCCAAAGCAAGGACATTTTCCACCTTTCAGACTTTTCATCATGTAGTCCAAGTAATTTGTGTATTCAGATTTTTTTTCTATTTCTATTTCAGGTATTTTATTCTACTATCAACCTCGCCCATAATAACTTCCTGTTCTGAGTGACCCTCAGACTCAGTTCTGATATAGCACAACAACACTGGATGCTTCTGTCCTTCTATATGCACACATTCACTGAAGGTCACCAGAAAATATGAAGCACAGACACAGTATGACAACGACGCACGCTTACTATTCCAACTGTGAACTCAGTCTTCACTCTTCCTCCATCACCTGCTCAGCAGATGTTGTACCAATCTAGCCTAACTCTCCCCATCTGTCAATCTTAACCTAATCCCCCCACCCCCCACCCCCCGGACAGTTTCTGCAATAACACAGTGTCAGGGTGGGTGTAAAGCGCGGTCGCCTAACACAGATGGTTAATGACAATAATAACTTAATGGATGGATACGTTTTATTACACGCATGAGATGCAGCCTATCAAACTGCACCGCGATCAGCAGCTTGCATACAAACCCAGTATCGTATCTGAACCACTACAGTACCACAGGGATGATATGTCTGTTCTGCTGTATGTCACTGTCCCGTTTCTCTGAGCGCCTGAGTGTTGTCCTTGTAATACATGTCAGCGACTACATTAACACGCGCACTGATAATTTAGTCTTAAGCTAATTAAGGTAGGTCTCTGACAAGAGAAGCTGTCGTGTACATCGTCGTATGATTCTTCTTCTTCAGGGATGGAAGTAAGTTACATTTTCTCTCGTTATTGCATCGAAGTAACTAACTTAACTTAAAACTTTACTCGAGTATGTTTATTTTCAAGCATTTTACTTTGCTCTCTGTGTGTCTGCTTGTGATCCCTCTCGTCAGTCAGTTCTTTGTCAGAGCATCTCTTCTTTGTCTGTCTTTAATGTAAGTAAACCCAACTTTAACATGTTTTGGTGTTGTAGGCTAATCGAGTTTGCTGCTGACAGCTTGCAAGTTGCTGCCCGTAAGCCTCTCTAACAGTCCTTCAAAATAAAAGCATGGGACAGGACATTCACTATACCTAAAAACATTAGTTGTTTTTATCTCACCATAGCAACAGCACTATTACCTGAGTAAAATCATTTTGTACATTTTACACTGAGAAACGTATTCCTGACATGATTAATGTTTTCACTGACAGTTCTTCTTCTTCGGTTCTTTTTCAGTATTTTCTGACATTTTGTAAATTAAACGGTTTATCAGCTAATCAAATATATTACTCAAAAATGTAAACATTCATCGGTAGCAGTCCTACTAGGTTTAAGACTGGTGTCTACACTGATTAACCACAACATTAACATGACCTGGTGGCTGATCAGTCAACATAACCCTGTTAGCACAAGTGAGTTTTTGTTTCATAAATCTCAGATATTTTACTCAACGTTATTATTGGATGTGCTAAATAATAAAATGATAGAATAAATGGTAAATGATATAATGAGTATAAAGCTCAGTCACACACCTGTCCCCATACAGTAATGGCTTGGTTAGACACTGTGTGCAGGCCTCATGGAACCACTGACCACAGCTTCCACACTGTAACATCTTTAGGTTCCACCTGCAGGCCGACGACAAGAAAACACCAAGACACTTCAAACATAATATGAATAAATGAGTCTAACGGCTGTCGCTGTGGCAAGTTTGTATTTATGCATAATTGAGAAAAACTGAGGATGGCAGCTGCCTGACGTGTGTCTACAGGTGTAAACTCCCACCCAGGACTAAAGAGATGGCAGGTGCGGGTTTGTTTCACTGTGAAGCAGCACAGTACGAAAAAGACATAATTCAGGTTTGGTTTACTTTTTTAACTGATAACTTACCTGACAAGATCTGAATTGACCGTGCGGTAAACATCACTCAAACATCACTCCGTGAAAGTCAAAACTGATTCAAAGAGCTCCTGCTAACACTGTTCGGTTGTGTCTGATATGCTGCATGCGAGATGACGCTGACATAGATGAGATCAAGCTTTGCACACATGGACAGGACATTCAAACTTAAACTGGCCTCTGCAGTGTCACTCACTCTCCAGGTCCGGCACAGTAGCAGTAACACTGCTGCTGATTGGTCAGGTGTTGCGGGTCCCAGTCCAAAGACGGCAGCTGGTAGGGGAGTCGGAGTTTCATAAACTGCATGAGCCGGGCAAAACGTCCTCGTTTGAGCGCCCCGCCTCTCTGAAAACACAATTTAAGGACAGAACTGATTGGTCTGTGACCCCTCACATCACTGTCATGTCAGAGCAGCTTGGGAGACAGATCACATTCGGTGAGAGAAAAAGCAATTTGTCTCATTTTATTGTAGGCCAGCTGTGAGAGATTGTGTCTGAGGCAGCGGAAGTCTGGACAATGAGATATGGACATTGACCGATTGACAATTAACTGGATGCCCCATCTCATATCTACAGAACTGGAGCACATGTGATTGATTGACTTTAAATGTACTTCTCTCAACTTCACCGTAGCTTTTCAGCTTCATAACTATTGATTGTTCATGATTTCTTGGACACAATGTTGAACATCTAATATTGAAGTCAATACAGAGAGAATTAGTGTGCTTTCCTCCCAGATAAACCAATTACCTGCCATACACAGCAACGTAGTGGCAGCAAATCCTGGTATATTTGACTGGATTTCTCCCATATTACACACCGAATGTTTTTTTTTCTCCCTAGAGAGTGAGACAGCAAGATTAGCAGCCTGACCTTGGTTGCGACTGCAAAGACACACTGCCGACATATCCACGAATCGCTGTCAGCTTCCGGTTCGATGGTTGGCGTGTGGCACTCTGGATGATAACCTGTAATGGGAGAAGGAGGCAGAGCGTTTAATTCGTGTTTACAAGACAGACAGCCGGAGTGACAATAATGGCGAAGCAGCTCCATGTTTAGTGCTCTGCTGGTTTGTTTCAGCAGCATGCAAAACACTTTACTATACTATTTGCATCTCCAATACAGGGAGTATGTTTGTCTGCTTTTTTTTCCACCAAACAAACTGTCAGGAACTCTGACAGTGCTGCAAAGACATGACAGTAAAATTTGCTCCCATTTCCTGCGTGTGCATCCAGGTGTTTCTAAAACGTCTTCCTAGTTGCACTTCAGTATATTTCATTTCATCATAATACTTTTAAAGTCCTCCTTGCCTCAAAAAGGAAAAAGTGCTTTGCTTATTGTTACTTCACTTGTTTGACTTTCTCTGTGCAGAACAATGCGTGTGCAGAGTTTGACACCAGAAGGCTGTTCATCACATTCAGCTGCTGAATAGGAAAGTCTCTTTGTTCTCACCTTAAATCTTGAGTTTAGAGCGTGCACATACAAGCAGGCTTTTTACATACTTCAACTTTTAGAGTTTTTAATAAGGGAGAAGAAGGAGATGTAACTTTAAAAAGTATAGATAATTTAATATTTTTGTGGAAAGCAGCCAAGATTATTTTTAAATGTGTCATAACATGGCAGGAGGGAACATTTAAATCGCAACGTGTCTATAGGCATCTCATTCATTTTCATTCTAGTCAGGATGCAGGTGCAACAACTCATATCTATCATTTTGGATACGCAGTTTCCTCTAATACCATCACTGTTATTTACCATATGTGTCAAAACTTCAAGGTCAGTGCAAGAAGTGGTGGAGAGCCACTCTTTGACAGCGCATGATGAGGCGTGCTTCCTTACCGTGGCGACATTTAAGACAATTTATGAGAGGTTCTTTAAGAGGCGGAGCATCACAAACAGAGCAAACTTCTTCCACTCCAGCAGCGACTGAGGCGAACACAGAACAACAGAGAGAAGCAGGGGAGGGGAGGAAGTTGATGTGAGAGAGGAAGACAGAGACAGAAAGAGAGAGCAGTCAACAGCATTAATTTATGTATATTGATTCACATCCTTGCCACCCCATTGATTTCAGTGTCTCCTGCACCCTTTCAAATTTCACTTCATTTGACGGGCAGATATTTAGCCTGGTCCTAACAAGCATCCAACTTCCCCTTTTACTTGATGTTAGCTGGAGTGGGGGCGCCACTTCCCAGAGGAGACATTAGTCTAATAAATTCATAGATAGACTCTAATATACCAATTACATCTCAACGTGCCCCCATCTGAATACTCGGAGCACTCAGCATCATAACCTTGAACGTGCCTGTAATCGTCTATCTGCGTTTTTCACGTAGCAACAATTCAGAAATCCAGAGACAAAAAGCTTTAAAAAAAAAAAAAAAAAGAAGAAAGTTTTAAGCTCACAAAGGGGAAAGAATGATAACAGTACTCCTGCTGCTCCTCTGGGCAAAGTTTCAGAGAGGAACCACCTTTACTGTAGCTTCAGCTGAGCATGCGTGCGTTCGGAAATCTCAAATTAAGAGCATTTTTTTAACCCAGTAAATACACTGTGCCCCCGAGATGGAAGCTACATTGTTATGTACCTGTGGGAGAGGGAGGGGAAGAAAAAAACTCCTTACATGAGTGAATGTCCTTTCTCAGCACCCAGAACTCCGAGTTGTCCTCAAATCTCACCAGACAACATTGCTTGACTCCATCTACCTGAGAGGGAGATAGCAGGTGAGCAGGATGATTGACAAAACTAAATGGAAGTCTTTTCAGATACAAGTGAACACACTCACCGACTCACACACACACTGAAAAGTCTCTTTTTTGTCACACACACATTCCCACACGCACTTACTCTTTTCACATTGCCGAGGTACAGTAGCCCATCACTCCATCGAGCTAACACATCATCTCCTTCACTTACTCCCCCCATCCTGAGGAGAGAGACAGAGAGGGGAGAGAGAGAGAGAGAGAGAGAGAGAGAGAGAGAGAGAGAGAGAGAGAGAGAGAGAGAGAGAGAGAGCAGGGCTCATGTGAATTGGAAATCCGATTTATTTGTTGAATACTTTGCTGCCATTGCTGACAGAGGGGTTTATGGCCGCGGCGCTTCGGCTGCCTCTCAGACAGGCGGGCATTGGTGCAAAGGGGTTAAAATCTCTCTTCACTCCTCCTTTCAGACCAGAGCATAGCGACAGCCTGTATCCTCCACAGTGAAAGATGAGAGTGAGTACACAACCAGAGAGCAAGACAAATGATTACTGCACATATGAAACACACAAAGCTCTGCATGATGACTGCTGCAATACAGTTTGATTCAACGAGCAAAAAGATCACAACTACTTGAAGCATCTGCCGTGGACTTTGCTGTTACCTTCCTCTCTCCCAACATCTTAAAAACTTGAATAGATGCACGAAATGACTGTGCAGGTATTATCTCTGCATGTTGAGCATTTGTTCCAGTGCATGCACTCAAGTCAAGACAGACGCAGGATACATTACAGTGTATGTAGCCCTTTGTGGAGCAAAAGAAAATCACACAATCTGTGTAGTAAGCTGGCCGGTGAAGGGTACCTGTCAAGTCGAACTCCTTTCCGTCGGGGTCACAGCGATTCCTGGGCAGGCTAGACATGAAATGCCCTCATCTGCTGTGGATCTCCGCTGCCCAATTACCGCTCGCTCGGATGCGCAGCCTGCGTGTTCGCAAAAAGTGGATGATGTGCATGTATGTCCCCGTCTGTGCCAAGCGCCTGTGTGTGTGTGTGCGTGCGTGTGTGTGTGTGTGTCAGTCAAGCCGTCAGCGAGGAGGAGGAGGGGGGGGGGAACAAGCGACTGGCTGTCCGTCCGTCTCTCAGCCTAGTTTGTCCGTCCTCCGCGATGCCGTTTCGTCATGTTCCCGTCGCTTTCGCTCTCTTCCCCCCTTCTCCGCCGCCACCTATTGATGCTATTAAGGCGGGTTTGTCAGAGCAGCGCAGGAATCAAGCCGCCAGAGACGCCATCATCCCTGCCTCTCGCTCTCCACCGACTTGTTGTGACGCAGACATAAAACACCGAGATAGAGTGGGAGGGAGATACTGATAGAGGAGGATCCAGGGGTGGCGGGGGGTCCACGGTGAGAGCACCTTCCCGTCTGAGGGATTGACCCTAAATCGTTCTGACAAGGTGGGATTGTGATGTCTGATAGCGGGGGGGTGGGCTGAGGGGGGGGGACGGCTGGCGGCGCGCTAAAAACCAGCGGAAGCAGCGCGCGCAGCCACAGGGGCCAATTAAGCGGCCAATTAGTGAGTTTAGCCGCGTCATTAATTGGTCTCGGTAAGGGAGGGGGGGCAGCCAAGTTTCGGATCCGTTAGAGAAAAGTTTTACAACTGAGAAGTATTAGTCTCTGTTTTATTAAACCTTCTCCTGTTAGAATAACACAATTTGCAGATTTGGAATAATCTAGTTTAAAATCTCCTGCCATTGTTTTATTTATTTATTTATTTATTTTTTGCTGAAAATAGTGGGAGCCAACTCCAAAGCAGACAAAGATCACATCTGCAGGACAGATGTGGTGGATCCATCTGAGGGTCGTCGCTTCGCGTTATTTAATGCGTGGTGGGAAATACTGTTTTTCAAAGTTATCTAATTCAAACGAGATTGAAAAGCTGCTTTAAACAGACAGACATCAGATCGAAACTTTTCAGCACATTATACATATTCTCCTTAGACATACTCACCCTTTAATAGTTTCAGAAGCATAACATGCTTTGCTGTCGTCGGCGTCAGTCACGCGTTTTCCCTCCAGTTCACGGTGTTGTTTGTTTGTTTCTTCCTGTTTGCGTCGTCCCTTGCTTATTTGTGTTTTACACATTCTTCACACCATCCGACCGTGTGGTAACACCGTGGAGCGGCTCAAAATGGCCCCTGGCAAAGCAGCAAGTGACGGAGTCCGCGTTTCCGCCCGTGGCCGCTAGGTGGCGAGCAAATACAACGAGGACAACAACTGCACTGCATCTCAGGGCATGTATCACACCTTGGTAGTTCTCAAGCACAGTGTCGGGGCTCAGCATCAAGGTTAAAGTGATGACAAACATCAAATCTCAGCTTCCCCTGCATTTACATTACATTTCGTCTTGTTGTTTCTGTTTTATTGTGTAATTTTTATACTGTTCATTATTGTAGATTCTCTACATGATGCTAATATCACAGTAGTACACTGGGATGCTTTAAATTGTGTATATTGTTTCGGGGTTTTTTTGTACAGTTACATCTTTTCTTTCTGTCTCTACCACTGTGTATCTAGTGCATTTGCATCTTTGAATCTAATGTAATCAGGCGTATGTGAAGGTATTTTTCTTATGGTGTGTCTTTCAGTTTTCTCTGTTGTCAAAACATGGTGCACTTG
The DNA here is from genome assembly GCA_034779795.1 of Ctenopoma multispine. NCBI lineage: Eukaryota > Metazoa > Chordata > Actinopteri > Anabantiformes > Anabantidae > Ctenopoma > Ctenopoma multispine. The sequence continues at coordinate 4,105,130 of JAUYWH010000008.1, read as the reverse complement.
GTCACCACGGTGACACAATCGCTGAGGTTAGTCACTCACAGTGAGATCAAGATCATGGCCTAACTAATCCAAGACTGTTACAAGAGTTAAGCTTGACACTGTCCAGCTTTCAGTCAGCTGCTAAAAGTAGCTCAATATATGTTAAGTAGAAACTGTCACACTGTAGTCCACTGTGTGGGTGTTACATTTAAATGTAGGACAAAGTGACTTAATGTGTGCGGTAAATCCACAACAGTCCTCCAGAACACCTCACGGGCTCTGAAGTCTCCGAAAGGCTACCAGAACAACCGAACACCTTCTTCTTTGGGGTTTGGATGATGGTGGTGGACCCAAAATAGCCCCATGCACAAAGTGTTTGATTCAAATCGTTCTCAGTCCATTCAGTGACTCCTGGTTTCACGTGGAGACAAGTTCATTGTGATTTTTCTACACTCATTCAGTCATGTTTTATCCTCCAATCGCCCTGTCTGAACATGTCACAGTGTGGATTTGCTCCTGCGTGTGACATGCCACTTCTATTTTGTTTTGCGTTTAGAGCCACGGGGAGGTGACATTTTTTACAATCTTTAATTTTGACTTGAAAAAAAAAACAATTGGACCTTGATTTTCTATTTACTCTCAATGAAAACAGTTCAGTAATGTTGAGTTTTCCAGTGTTGTAAAATAACCCTGAGGGCGTCATCAGAGTTGTCAGCCTATAAAAATCATTAAGGGCTCAGTTTGGCACTTTGACCTGTCTATAAACTGTATGTCAGAGGTTTTTACTCAGATGCTAAGTTTTGACCACTGTGGGAAATGTTCTGAGCTTGACTCATATTAAGGACATAACGAGGGATGAAGAAGGTGATAGGTGATCAGGACTGCGTTAGATGGGGTTACAGGCGTAAGAACAGCAGACACAACGTGTGCATCTGCGTGCAGCGTGCGTTCCTGCGTAAAGCCACTCGTGTGCGTTTCGACTGTCTCCCCGGAGCAGCTGTGGAGTGAAGCCTGCGTAGTGCACAGTGTCTGTACAGTGTGTAACACCCAGAGAGACGGAGCTGTTACCAAAGCGCTGAGCGCACAACATACTATACAGGAACTGCGACGTCAGACCCAGAGAGGGAGAGAGAGAGAGAGAGAAGGGAGGGAGGGGAGTTTGCAGCCAGACAAAGTGCGCTATCAGCTGCTGAAGGCTGGACCTACGAGCACTGTGGGGACACTGATAGAGGGAAGAGAGAGGGTGAGGGGCGAGGCGAGGCGGAGGACGGAGACTCCCCTCATCGCTGCTGTCCGTGACGGCGGCACAGATGGGTGCGACTCTTCTCAGCTGATCCACCGATCCAGCTGCACCAGCGTCCACCTAATGCTGCCTGAGTCCAGCTGACCATCCCGCATCCCGCGAATGACTCTCGACTATTAGTAAGTTGAATCGCAGCTTCCTTTATTTCTCTTCCTCTATTTGGGTGGTTTTGGCGTTTGTTCTGTACCCCTCCAGCGCCATACTGACTCACAGTAGGAAGAAGCAAATGTCAACATGTGTCGCTCTACTGTGTTTTCATAGGAGCGTCAGCACGCACAAACTTTTATAGCCTCAGTGCTGTCAGGCTGTATTCTCATGCTGTGACAGGAGCCATAATTAGGACTGAACATAACTGTTGCACCACCGTATGGCTGCATTTATTGAGCAGAGGGGAAGCATTATGGGCTACTGTAGCCTAGTTACAGCTGTATGTCTGTGTGTGTGTTTGCTTTGGTCAGAGTCACTGAATAGCAGGCATTCAGGCCTCTGCACAGCCGTTGGTCAGAGCATAAACTGTACTGTTAATGACCTGCATGTGTGTCTCCCTCTGTGCCCCCCTCTCTCTCTCTCTTCTGTGACAAGAACATAATGAGCCAATGCACACCTCACCTACAGTGATGATACGTGATTATGTCAGAGAAAGTAAGTGTTGAACAACAGCTTCAGAGCCACAGGAGTCTGAGACAAAAGCACAATGGAAAGGTGGAGTCTCCCTCCAGGCCTGTGAGGTCAGGCAGGAGCTGTGGTACCTTATCTCGAGGTCATTTTCACCTGGACGTGGAAGTGTTAGGGCTGCTGTCTTTAAGCGGATTTTCAGTCCTGACAGCCTTACTACACATTTCACTCACGGGCACAGTCGATTAGAAACCTGCGCCGCTCTCATCATTTATTGACATGTTCTGCACTACCTGAGTGCTCAAACAGTGGTTTCATTATGTTGCTTCAGGGTTACACTGTGTGAAAGTATAGTTCTCATTTCCATAGTGCTTGTGCTGTATCTGTCTCTCCATCTCTCTCCCTCCGAAAACCTCTTCCTCAAACAGTGTTTACTAGATGTCTATCTTCATAGCAATCCGAATACCATAGAGAGGAAAGGGAAATAGAAGGAGGGGGGTGCTATGCAAATCCCGACCTGCTGTGGGGCACAATGAATGTGTTAAACAAATCAACTATGACCTAGTTACAAATAGGGACTCACTGAAATGAATGTGGCTACACAACATAGAGCTGTAGTCGATTTAGTCCAGAAGATAAATCAAAAACCATGTTGATAATCGATTAATAGTTTAAGTCATTTTTAACTGAAGACAATGGACATCAATAATCAACAGACTAACTGATTGTGATAGTTAGTTGCAGCCCAGTTGCAATGGTTGGTGTTTCATTTTGCACTAGTTGGACTTTAATAAGTTCAGTTCAGTTAGTTTTAAATGTGTAAAGGCAGAGTAAGTGTGCTGTATACCACCATACCACTATCCTGTAAAATATAGAAGATGTGCAGCTGCATAAAACATCTACAAATGTTATTTCAGGTTAATCAGACAAATCAGATCAGTAGACAAAAAAACAGCAGATATGACAAAAGCTTAAAACTGAATAAAAGAATGAATGAAATGATTAAATGTTTAGTGCAGTGGAAGTCGCATGTTTTAAACTTGAGACCACAGCTTGTCTGGGGGGTTTGTTCAGATATGTGATGCACAGAATCCGTTCAGTGATTTTAAACCACCTGTAGATTTTTGAAATCATCTTTTTCACTTGAACATTGAACAAATTACAAACTTAAACATTCTCTTCTTTTTGTCTGTAGCACCTGGCACCATGCTCCCCCGTAACCTGCGAACGGGTAGCTATGACCTGCCAGGGGTGGAATCGAACAACGTGCCTCTCATTGGTTACCGGCCTTTATCACCTGACAGCGGCACTCCGAGCAGCCAATCAGGGAAGGGAAGCAGCAGCGATGTATTGGAAACTTCACAGGTGTGTGTTGTTGTTATTTTCTTTTGCCCCGGTGCATCATTTTTTCACTTATGCTGGTGTTGTAGAGAGTGAGATGACACAGCGTTGTCCTGAGAAGATCTTTGTTGTCTCGTCATTGTAGTCATCTCATTAACTGACAGTCCCCTTCCGCCTGCACCTGTTTTCCTTACTGCCACACAAATGGTCCTGGATGCTAAACACAGCTTAGCATCAGCATGATAGCATGTTGACAGATGTGTCATAGAGCTGTTGACATGGCTGCAGACTCTTGTTTAAATGTCAGGATTGTTTAAGACACTTTTTATGCATGTGTTTCTGTTTAATATTTAAACTCCTCCTCTTGTATGCTTCTGACATGACATAGAGGTTAACAGCCGTAATATTGAACTAAAATAGAGGAAACTAAAAGGTGCACCACACAGATGAATTTCTCACGATCATTTGCCTCTGTTAATGTTTAGCAAGGTTTGTGGATCTTATCGTGACTCTTTTCAGATCCTTCACAAACAGTTGAGGCTCTTTATAGAACGTTTGAACTTAAGAGTTTTTCTCCTCTCTCGCATAAAAAACAAAACATTTTCACTGAGTCAGGATGATTTAGTGACCGACTCTCTTGCCCCAACCACACTTGACCTGTGCATCTCGTTTTCTTCACGCCAGGCCTCATGAATCTCCTCTTAGTTAAAAAAAAAGAAGATGCACTGGCTCTCTTTGCGAATGAGAAGACTTCCTACATGCTTATGTCACATTTTGGCTGCCAGACCTCGCATTAAATAATGTATACACTATCTACTGGCATCCATGTACATCTGCCCTCCCTACAAAACAATATCCTGTATCACAGTTCATCTCCAAAGATAGTCTGTCAAGTGGAATCCAATATGGCCGCTTGCTTACTCTGTAATGAAGGAAACTTGGATATGGGAGAGTGGATGTATAAAGTGACGGCCTTGAGTGAACAATGAAGCTGCTGGTGTCACATCAGAGGAGCACGGGACAGGTTTTTAAAAATCATGCGAGCCATTTGTCCTAAGATGGAAATGTGTTATGTTCTTAACTTCCCATGACGAAAATATAACAGAATGTGTTCCATTCAAAGGCGGCATTGTCTATACTACCTAATTAAAATAAATCTTAAAAGCTAAATAGATATTTTAGTATAGATAATAAGCAGAGGAAGGTCATTTACTGTGTCAACACGACGATGCTCCTGAGCACAGCACCAGGTCTTTAAACAAATGTTTTTTTTCCAGTTTTGTGTAGAACAACTTGACCTCAACCCTGTCATACACCTTTGGGATGAACCAGAACACTGATTGTGAATGTTGGGTTATGCTTATAAAAGAATGAAAAAAGACAGTACTATAAAAAATATGAGGTTTCTGCAGTGATTTACTCAACAAGCATTCTGTTATCTACAAAGTTAAACAGATAACATCGCTGACAGATCTTATTTAACAGACTAATCATATCTAAGGGAGCATTCTTTCTTTTAACAGAACATAACAGCTATGACCTGAAAGCCACAGAGTTTTACTTGAAAGGGTGAAGATAACGGGCACTGGGGGATACATAGATGAAAGTGTGAAGAGAGGAGCAGAGGGAAAAATAGGAAGGAAGGGGTTGGAGCTGTGGGCCCCTCTAAAAAACAATGGATATCCTTAAATAAAGCTTCAGAAGATGTATTTATGACCCTGTTTGTTGGAAAGGTTGGAGATTAGGGCATCAGTCAGAACATTTTGGCCCAGCACCAGCACAACTGCATTATTTTTTTAAGTTTGAAAATTGCTGTTTTATGAGACCGGTGGGTAAAAATGGAGAGTCGGCTTCCTGCTCTGTGCTTTTCTTGTGCAGTCCAGGAGCTGACGTAGTGTTCAGGAGGAGAGGTTGACGCAGCCTCGACCTGCGATGGAAGGAGAGGGGAAGAAAAATAGCTTCACAACACGACAGTATGTCCTGCTTCCTGTATTTGTCTCCACTTATTTTGTACTTCCCGCATACTGAGTGTGGAGGGTGGGGGAACTTTAAGAAAGATCCCATTTACAACAAGGTCCCATCTGCAAAGAATAGAAACAAATCTCACATGTGGTACCAACAATCACATAGAAAGCAAACACACGAGATCCTCAAATAACTGCCGCCACAGTGGCCTGTAAGCACAATCCTGATGCACCAGCCTTTGAGGCAGCTGAACTGAAAATTACACACTTTGAAAAGTTTCTCAGCTGAATCTGACCCAGATTCCCGCGTGGTTTCAGAAGGCCAACTGAACTGATGCTCCACTGAATGTACTTTTATCTCGAGTATCTTAATAAACCAGCTCTGTCTGGAATAATGGAACAGAGGGCTGGTTTCCTTTGTGTGTGTGATATAGGCCCACAGGATGGCTACACTAACGTGCTGAAGGCCAGACAACTGATCAGCAGCAGCTTTAAATCACTTTGACTCTTTTATAAGTAAGCAGTAAGACAATATATACAAGCTCTATTTAAAGCCTAGTTTACAATTCTTTTTATCTCAATGAAATTTGTACTGCTAAGTTCCCGTGCTATAACACACATTATAATTGCCCCATTTTATTGTTTTGCAAGGTCTGTCTGCTTACTTATTAAAATAAACTAAACTTTGTCATGCTGTGCCTAAAATAAAGTGATTTTCATCTATTATTAGTCAGAGTAAAGACAGTTTACTGTGTGTTTGTCATCTGGCTTCTTTTGTGAAGGCACTAATACTGATCCAGTCCTGAAGTAGTTTAATTTGACATTCTTTGTTTGTAATTATACACCTTACGGTTTTATTTGTACATACTGTGTCTTGCACACTCGCACATGACTTCCACCTGACTTTGGTGTAATATAGCCTGCAATAATCAATATTTGTATAATAGTAATTTGACAAATAGTGCAAATGTAGCATGCAATGATGAATTCAGAAACAAGAACAACTCGCATTTTGTCGACATTTCGTCTTTCAACACTGGTTTTACGGTTTGCAGCTTTTCTGTTTGGGTTCAGTCTCACAACTCTCGTCAGTCCAGTTTCTAACCACACTGAGAAGCTGTTTTTAGAAAAAAGCTCACATGAAGCAGCCCCCTTCCTACAGTACCTACAGAGGAAGTTAGCGATTAGCTGGTGAGCACATTAACGTAGGTGTCAGGGCTAAAAGTAGTGTGAATGTTGGACTTGTATTCGGCAGGTGAACATAACTCTGAATGAATGCTAACATTGTCCTGTGCATCTGTGCATTTAGAAACAGGAAGCTGAAACCATAACAACTTTACAAGGTGATGTGACAAATATTGTGTTTACAGTCAACTAAATGAATATTACTTTTGAAAATATTTTTTGTTAACTGTATATTATTTGATATAATATGTCCTTATATTTTAACATGTAGTTGGGGCTGTGTCCTTGGCTTACTGGCTTCCACACACATACGTACAGCTGTGTTCATCCCTGCATGGCTTCACTCTGCGATGTCATTAGTGCCTAAAATAAACACAGCTTGCTTCCTGGTTTAGTGGCATTTTTTAACCCCTGTTACAAGACTACAGGCCTACTGCGCAAATAGCAGGTCAGGGTCCTCAAAATATAGTATTAAACCCTCCCCACTGCTTGTTATTACTGTAGATGGCAGTCTTCTCAGCTAATTGTTGTTTTACCTAGTGTTGTATTAAACAGGATCCTCAGACAAACAGGTTTAGCTGCATGGAAAGGCCATGTACAAAAGGAAAGGGAGCAGGAGAATGGAGAGGAGAGAATGAAAGAGAGGGAGTATTGTTCTGGAAATAGCTTCGGGGCTTCGTCTTTGTTTGTGTTTGTGTAGTCATGCATGTGTCTGCTGATCAGGGTCTTTGTTTGTGTGAACCTGCAGGGGTTTGTGCATACTGGATGTCTAGAGGTGTAAAATGTGACTCAATGAAAATGAGTGTTTTCCTATCAACACCAACATATCCCTATCTCTGTGTTTGTAGTGTGTGTGTGTGTGTAATGGGTGTTCCCAGGTGATGCAGCACGGGGGCCGGACTTAGCTCCTGCTTAAGGTGTGTCTTTGTGATATAGAGCCACGGGACGCAGAAAGGCAAACAGACACAAACTTACAGACATGCAGATCTAGGTCAACCTATGAGTGAGATAAGAGGAAGTAAAGTAAAGAAAGAAAGAGGAAAACTAAGGAGAGAACGACGGTATAAAGAGAGAAGGAGACATGTAAACACTATTTCTACTTGTATCCTGAAGATTTCCAGGAAACTGAAGGATTGCTACCTGTCTGGACTTGCCAAGGCAAAGGTAGCTTGTGTGACCATTTTATTCTATTTTGTGTGTTTGTGTATAAGCTAATGTCAGCAACAGCAGAGAGAGTGCAGTTAGCCAGAATAACAGGTTTGATACACAGACTCATTCAGTGCAGCTGATCCCTCTGTGAATTTGTGAATGCAGGGAACGCCTGCTTGGAGCACTGACCTTCGATCCAGTCCAATCAAGGTAAACTGAAAGAGGCTAATAGAGGCTAACGTAGGCTATAACAACTAATTACACCACATGTTGAACGAGGAGAGTGGTGGAGCACAGGCAGAAGCAGCTGCTGCTCACTTCACCTCTACTGTCCAAATGCATGCGCTTCTCGGGTCGTACTGTGACTTTGAATGAGAATATGAGGGAGCACATTCAAAATGAGAGAAAATGTGAAGCTGGTCTTTAGTTTTTTGGTTTTATGAAGCAACAAGGTTTAAAAACCTTAAACCTTAACGTAAAAAGTGGTTTTGTGGTGGAGTGTGTTCCCAAGGTGTTTGCTGATCAAAGCGGTTGACTCACGATTATGAAGCTGAGAATTGTCTGGACGTTTCGTCAGACACCCAGGATGACTCTACACTGTGTTTTCCTCATGCATTTTTTATTATGGAAAAAGTCGCTGTTGCGAAAGCAAAGTGTAAAGTGATATTGATCGCTGTGTTAGTTTGAAGCACAGCCTGTGATGTAAACAAAAGTGCGGTCCAACACAGTTTGAACAAATCAGAATCATTCATGTTTTTATGTTTGCACCAGTTAATTATTTCTATAAGTTAAGAATAACAAAATGCTAATTTTTCCACTTAAGTAGTGGTGAAAAGTACATTTACTGTACTGTAACTCAAGTACCAAAAAAATATAGATTGATTTATTATGCATTATTACAGGTTAAGATAAGATAAGATGTTCAGATTCCCAAGGGGAAATTCTGAGACTACTTTGCAAAAAATAAAGTAATTAAAGTTCCTTCCACCTTTACCAGCTGCAACATTAAAGTGATCCTGTCACAAAGTTTACCGTTATCAATGCTGGAAAGAGTCTCAAATTCTTAATTTAAATAATAAATAATACTACTACAATGGAGAAACACTCCACTGTCCTGCAAGCACAACCTGCATTTCAAAATTCACAGTTAAACCAGCTACAGTTGTAGTTCTACTACTTTAAATGAAGTTTAGTACTTGTTGCATCCCAGGGATGGATTTACAAGTCAAATGTTCTCACTGGTTTCAACCTAAAAGAATATTTTATAAGCGAGTTAATCTGTCAGACAAATGTAGTGCAATAAAAAGTAATAATGTTTATCTCTGAAATGCTGTGCAGTAGAAGTATAATGATGCATAGAATGGAGAAACTCAAAGACAAAGACACATTAAAACATGCAGCTTATAATATTACCAAAAGCAGCTCTATGATATTAAAAGGGCAACTGTTTAGTGGCTCCGCGGCTGTTTGACAGTATTCAAATGTCTCTGGAGTGAAACTGTATGCCACTGTATTCACATCTTATCTCTGCTGGAGTGATACCAGTCATCTGCCGCCTGTAACCTGACTGGGGCTGTGGGTTCTCCTATCTAAGAACAAAGAATGTCAATATGTAATTGCTGATAACACTGTGCACTAATGCTGCCAAGACAAATGCCCATACATTGATTGCACTGGGCTGTAGATGGTTTAAGTGGTTTTTATTTTGCAAGCAGCCTAAGTATTAAACGACATTTGACAGATAGGATGTGGGATGAAATTGTTTTAATCATAATTTATGCATCTTTTAAACTCTAATTAACGAGGCTAAGATGATGCGTTTAATCTATTATTAATATTGTGTCAGATGGATTATAACATAAACTGGAAATAAGACTAACATGAAGGTTGTGAAGGCTTGTAAGTGTGGAAAATGTGTGGACACCATCTTATTTATTAGACCATTCATCAGAAAACTCTGAATCTCTGTTGCATCTCATTCATATGGATGATGGAAGTCTGAAGTATGATCGATTGTTCTCTTCTGTGTAACACAGTGAACAAGAAATTAAACAAAGTAATTACTTGTAAACCAGGTAAAGAAATACAGTTTGGAGAAATCTTTGAGTTATTTTTGTATTTTCTGAGTGTGTCACTCATCAAACAGAAAAAGCTAAATTATCCTTTGACAAGTGGATATGAAGGTTATGATGGTGGGTCAGAATTTGTCTTCTTATTATGGAACGAACTCAGTGATTATATAATGTTTTACTTTAGGGGCAATTTAGTTTTGTATGTGATTTTTTTTTCTGTCTTGTGTGTGTCTCTTCTCTAGTCGGAGCCTTCACCGATGAAGACCACCTGGTACTGTCCTCTGGATCTGGTAATGCTGACTGGATCGTACATTATAATATGACAGGATGCTAAGCCTGTGAGCCAGTACCAATAGAGAACAATGGTAACTGTGTCAGAGACTTTCCCCCTGAGGCTAAAATTGGATTGTTCGAGCTCCATGTAGCAGCTTGGTTTTATGCTTTAGTAAACACATCGTACATGGATAGTGGGGGGTCTGATTATATTTCACTCATTATTTTAATGAGATCATGTGTCTGTTTAGTTCAGTAAAAAGGAATAGATACAATCTCTAAATCTCTTTTTTGGTTCCTCATAAGTAGCCCATATTTTAAAAATGAAATGTAAATGAAAAGCAGTGATGCAGAGATGGACGTCGTCTTCACTTGGTTTCTCTGCTCTACAGTCCACCGTTGCGGAGGAAGAGGAGGATGGAGTGATCTACACAGTGGTGGTCAAACAGCAGCATGGAGGCCCCACCAGCCCGGTAAGACACACACTATGCGACAGAATGAAAAAGTCTCATACATGTACATGAACAAACATTAACTTCCTTTTTCTGACTCGGCCTCTTTTCCTTCCTGCCTCACTCCAGTCGACTGTTACTCGCTCCCAGTGTGTTAAAGCAGGAACGGAAGAGAAGCTAGTGCTCCACCTGCTTCACTCTTTTTCTATGGGAGACTCATCCTTCATCACTATCTTCCTCTCCACCTATCGATCCTTCACCTCCACAGAGAGAGTCCTGGACATCCTCTCTGACAGGTAGATAACCGAGTTTCACCTGTTATCAGCGCATTTGTGTTTGGAGCTGTCTGGTGAGACAGTGTGGTTTTCAAGAAGAGTTTGAAAAAGACAGTAAACGAACTGATACAGCAGTTCCTGGTGCAATGATGCGCAGCAACCACAGCAGCTGTCAGTATCTTGTCTGTCTGCATTTGTGAGGTTAGAAGCAGAATCAAGTTTATCAGAAAGGTTTATCAGTCAGGAACAGGTGGTGGAGGTGTAAGGTGTGTTGAGATCAGATAAAAACAGCTTTTCACTAATATCATCACGCATATGTATATCCCAAGATCGTTCAAATGCTGCAAACCTAGTAATCTGCTGCTAGGAACATTAGCACTGGAGCTGGTACAGCACCAACCGACAAAGAAGGCGCAGCAAAAGACCCCTGCTTTCCCACTTCAATGTAAATATCACTATGTTAGTGTGGTAAATACTAAAGGTTACAAAGGCTGCAGAACTCGTTGATCAACTTTGCAGTTTGTCTTCAAGCTTTGTCTGATTCAAACTAAACAGTTTCGGTGTAACTATATAAAATTTGTAGACACTTCACGTTGCAGAAAGCGCCTGTGTGCCTTTTTTTAAAATAACAGCTTTTGTTTTCATAGCAACATAACTCATGAAAGGCCTGTGTGGAAAGTTTTCCGAAGTCACAACTCAGAGGAGAGTCGGCTTAGACTCACGGCAGCATGCTCAGCTAACGTTAGGACAGCACCTTTACTTTTTGAAACAGCAGATGCACATATTAGAAGGCAAACGATGCTTTGACACCTTCTGTTGTTTTCTGTCTTGCTCACAGATTGGAGAACCCACCCGGGGACAGCGAGAAGAGCCAGATGAGACAATCTTTCAACAAGTGAGTTTTTGAAAATGCTGCCCCCACATCTTTGTGCAACTTGAGTTTGTGTGTGTGTCATTTAAATATAAGTGAGGTTTCTGATGACCTGATTTATTCTCACAGTACTATAAACTAGTTTTGTCTTCTGAGCTGTCAAGAGGGAACAAAAACGAATATGACGTCTCTGATGCTGTGGCCCATGAACTAAAATGTTGAATCAGAATAACGTCTTGTTTTAACTTATTTTGTAGAGCGGTGTGTACAGTGTTCAGGACATGGCTGACGGAGTACCCCGAGGACTTTAAGAGTCTGAGGGAGCCTTCTCGTCTGCTGCGACTCGCTCCCCTTCTCCCACAGGACTCCTCTTCTGCAGCTGACCTCCGCGCTCAACTGCTCAGGATAGCCGAGGAGCTCAGTGAGAAAGCCCTGCTCCCTGATGCCCATAAAGGTTGATATTTTGCCTTAAACAACACAGTGGGCCTCTGTAGAAAGAGTTTTCATGTAGAAATATACTTGTGGATTTCCTGACTTGAGAAACAGAAGCAGGTTTCCAGTGTTTCTCTGCTCAGCTCAGGAGCTTATTGAGAAGTCTTTTATTGAAATACTGGAAACTACCGTTTCCTAATGACATCAAAGTTGGCTGTGGCTGAAATTTATGTTCTCTAGTGGGTGGCAGTGCCTTGGTCAGTTCACTACTGTGGTCGACTTGAGACTGAAAAGTGCAACAGAAATTAGATGGATTACCATTAAATTGGGTACTAATACCCACAATCCCCAGAGGATGACTCCAAATGACGCTTTTGCTCCGGTGCCACCTCTTTTTAAAATTGTGTCTTAACAACTATTAACATTTTATTAATGAATTAGTTAGCTTGCTAATACACTGATTTAAGATGATTAACGTGGTGCAGATTATACCTTCTAATCATCAACATGTTAACATGTCACTATGAATGTTGTGCAGTGCTAACATTAGCATTTAGCTCAAGGCACCACTGTGTACAGACCTTTCATCTTGTTTTTCATGCCAGCATTTCTCTAGATTACTTGGCTTTCAGTGGTTTCAACTAGATAACTAAGGCGATATCTTGAGAATGCCACTGTATCCCACAACAAAACAACTTTATTATTAAACTGGCACAGTGATGGATCAGACCTCTAACCCAAAGGATATTGCAGATTTTCTGGGCCTTCGAACAAAGGTATTTGTTTATGATGGGAACCACGTGATCCACAGTTTTATTGAACAGCTTCATCCTTTTCAGATCAAATTGGTTTCACCAGCCCTCCTCCCGACACCTCCAAATTTGAACCCACCAGCATCCTGGGGTTTCCTGGATCTCTCATTGCTGAACAGCTCACCAAGATAGAGACAGTGAGTGCACTCGCTCGTGTTCTTAATGGTGGCATGAAACCTGACATACCTTTTTGCTCTGTCACATTATGTATGAGCTAAATGCTGTTATTTATATTAAGCTGTTATCTACATGCTTTCACTCAGGAGCTGTTTGTCCGTCTAGTCCCATACCACTGCCTCGGCTCACTGTGGTCTCAGAGGGACAAAAAAGGAAGGGAGGGCGTGTGTTGGTCTGTTCGGGCCACCGTTCGTCAGTTCAACAAGCTGGCCAATGCAGTTCTAGCATCCTGCCTTTGGCCCACGACGCTCCGTAGCCAGCAGAGAGCACGACTACTAGAGAAATGGATCAGCGTGGCAGAGGTCAGTGACACAAAATCGCAAGGTCACTGCTCTAAAACTACAGGGTTTAATGCCAATTTTTACAAGCTAGAAATGACAAATGGGCTTTGTTCTGAAGTAAAAACACTGTCACCCGAGGTTTCAACATCCTTCAAAAGTCTGTGCACTCTGCATTTTTCTACAACAAACCCACTGTAATCCCCAAACCATAATCCTATTTCCGACTGTGCACATACCATCACAAATTTACAGTCGGCTTGGATTCGGCTGTGACATAACTAGTTTTTTGTCACTTTAATCAATATCTGAAAGCAACACACATTATCCAAGTCTTCATTTATGGTTTGTGTCCTTACAGAGCAGCAGCTAATAAGGAAATAAAGCTTTCTCTGAATAGGTGATCAAGTTTGGCACAAGATTAAAGAAAGGATTATTTAAAATCTGCATTTTTTTAAGATGGAGGTATACATACAGTTTTAGTAGACCTTAAGGAAAGAGGAAATGTACTCTGCATAAACAGTACATACAGTACCAGCAATGTGCTGTGTCAGAGTAAAATATATGACCTCAAGGCAAACTGTAGGTTTTAATCTGCTTAAAATGTTCAGTATTATACAAGAGAAAAATGTGGATTAACGGAGTCCTGTAATCAGCTTTTTTTTTTTTTTACTATTGAAGAGTTTGCAGCAAACATAGGATTTGCTGAAATGCATATTCAAACACACACAAACATATCATGTCCTTGGTTTTTATAGTCACACGAGCAGTTTTATTTCTGTCTAATCCAATTTACCCGTAGTAAATAAAACAAAACTAAGCTTTTCTCCAATATGCCTTTATGAAACTCCATTTGTCATCGCGTGCACACACTTGCACACTCGAACATCCTCTTTGGCAAAAGTGGAGTATAACTGGTTTGCTGCCAAATTGCCATCCCAGTCGCTCCCCTGGTTTCCACTGGGACAAACCTCTTTAGCAGTATACATTATTCAGCACAACAGGCAGACTCTGAAACTTAATACCAGCCAGGCCCACACCTGCAGGTGTTCTCAATTACAGTGTGGATGTGAGTGCGCATAAGTCAGTGTGTGTTTGCATGCAAATGCCTGTATTGCTCTGTGTGTGCACTTTCAACAGGAGTGCCGAGCCAGGAAGAACTTCTCCTCATTGTACGCCATAGTGTCTGCCCTGCAGAGTAACCCCATTCACCGACTGAGAAAGACGTGGCAGGACACTGACAGGTCTGTGGCTGAGCAACTCTCACCTTCCACAGAGGAATTACGATCTGAACACTAAGAGCTTTATTGCTGTACAAACAGACAATGATTTCAAATGGAAACTGAGCTTGATTTACAAAAGCCACGTCACATTTTTCACAAAAGCAAACAAGTTAGGGGAGAAATGAGTACTTGCAAAAGGCCAAATTATGAGCAACAACTAAAATACAAAAATGATGTTGTTGAATTAAGGATTTTTATCAACCTCTGCTGGTGACTGAGGAATTGCAGCTGTATCATTAGAGCTCCCTGACACACATGGCGTCTGAAATGAACTGTGATGCTTCATTTCCCCGATAAAAGATGAGCAGTAAACTGGGAGCTAACATTAGATTAGTAACTAAGAGATATGAAAAAGTAACTAAACCTTAACTAATGCTTACAGTTGACTTATTTGCTTCTATGAAGGAAAGTTAATATTTATTTTGAGATACACAGAACTATGCTAACACTACACTAAATATGTTGTTGACTTTAAATGTTCTGTGCAGTAGAACAATTTCTTTGTAGCTTCAAACAGCATTACAGGAAACTGGCATTGTCATTAGGACACTTTATTTATTAACTACCAAGACAGCCTCACAAATACCTTTCAAGTAGAAGTAGAAATGCCCCTATCTTAAAACTAGAAAGTCCCTCTTCAGCCATTTTCAGCCACTGCGCAGTCTCTGCATATTAATCACTGAGTTTTTCGGTTGCGTCGTAGTATTACTTCATATGCTTAGAGACTTTGGAGATATTCTACTTTTACTAAATATGTTTATTTCACCACGTATTTTAGCTCCACAATAATATAATGACTATAACCCATCTCTCTGATGTGTTGCTTTACAGGGAGGCAGTGAGGAGGTATGAAGAACTGTCAGATATTTTCTCGGAGAAGGACAACTACTCACACAGCAGAGAACTCCTGAAGGAAGTAAGTTGTTTCTTTGTGATAAAGAAACTGAAATATAGTGGAAATTTAATATCCTGTATGTTTTCAGTATTGGCCAAAGTGAAAACAGGATGGCAGGCTTTGAATGATGAGTTCACTTACATTCTAGCCTACGGTGAGAATAGAGTGGGTTCAGTGAGAAACTTGATCCTTTATTTGTGGCACGCACTGTAGTCGGATCATGACAAAGCTTCAGACGGTTTTTAAAGTTAAAAGTGAAAAGTCTAAGCCTGAATGGTTTGTTTTCTGGATGTAATGTCATTTGACCACTTATCTGTTGGGTAAAGATGAAACTCACCGGTGGCTTAGAGGCTCCAGAAGCAGTATCTTATAGTGGAAAGCTGTCAGTTTGGGCTCTCATTCGCCGGGTTGTAGAGAAGGAGCTGGTTTAGAGTCAGATTTCTACAACTCTTTTCTGATGTTTCGGACTTGTTTCATGCCTATTTTTACTCCAATCCGTGATGTTGTTGATTTTTTTACAACTTATCCTTTTACCACCTTGTTAAAAAAATCTTCAAAGATTTTTCTTCAAAGAAAAATTATTTTTCTCAACCTTTCTCCTCATCACTACAAACACTTTGGCTATAAGCCTGAGCTTACAGGGAAGCTACACTGTAAAAACACTTTTGTTTGTTTGTTCATTTTGTAGAGCGTTACTGGCTGAGACTAATGCTTCGTGATGTCACTGAAAGCATTAGTCTTACAACGAGAAATGAAATCACTGTTTACTGTGCACAGTTCTTTACATTACTGTTTTGTGAGTTTGGAAATTACAGTTTAACGTATGAGGTAATCCATGTGAAAAACAGAGGAGAGAGTTTCTCTCTCCCAGCCTGTTGTCCCAACATCATGAGAGTTAAGCCGGATATTGTTGAATAAGAAGCAACAATAGCACCTCTGTGAGCTTGTACTAATTCTGTGAAACAAAATGCATTATCATACTAACATGCTCATAATGACAGTACTGATGTTTGCATGATATTATAGTTACCATGTTCACCATCTAAGCTCAGTGTGTTCACAAGCCTAAATCTGCAAAGTGCAGCACATTTAAGTCATAAAACATAAAAATAAAAAGCATGTTTGACTCAATTTCTCCAGACTCATTACAATTGATGTTGAGAGTTAGACCTGAATGTCTGAACCAAACGTAATCCATCCAGTAATTGTTGAGACATTTCACTCAAAACTACAAATGTCCAAAAGAAAGTTAAGGTTATCAACAAAGTTATTTGGATGCACTAACATTTCCATCCACAGCTTATGCTGAGTAGACATCCAGTAGGCCTCCAGCTGCAGCTTTGAATGAGACTCATCTGCACTTTGACTCATATCTCACATCCTGGTGACTAGCATCTTAGAATTTGAGCAGCACTATAAGACATTTATTCATGTGCCTGTCAAGTGCTACTACTGAACCACATTTGCTAAATTTGAAGTCAGGCCTTATCCTCAACTGAAAACAACATTCACTGTTAGAGATTTACGACTGCTTTAAAGACCAAAAAGCAGTCTAATCGGGTTGAGTCGAAGTGCCCTTATTCTGTCAACACTTTCACTGAGGATGTACATTATATTTAGTTTGAGAGGAAGGGAATTGGCAGGACTAGCTCTGTTCATACGCTGTAATGGTGCAGTGCAGGCATCAATACCTTTGCATTAGCTGTGACTTTACCCACGAACCCCCCCCCAAGGAATTCATCCAAACAGTTGCTTTCATTTTGGAAGCTTCACTCGGAGCTTTGATGCCAGAAAAACACCATCATCTTCTGTTGCCCTTTGATAGTATCAGCACAGCTTTTTGCTTGTCTTCATCTCTCAGCTTGTCTAAAAATGACTACAACTGGCAGACAGGGTGTGAGACGAATGATTCATACAAATAAAAGAAAAAAAAACTTTTACTGGAGCATTTAAGAGTTTAATAGCACTTTATTATAGCATGTTAATGACACGCGATATCATCTTGGCTGTCATGAGGCATTGCAAGTTACCTTAGGGCTCACATTCTACTGAGAGGCCGGAAACATGACTCCAGATCACCACACCAGCATTTCATTGTTAGGTTGACAGCTTGCTTTTGCTGCCTCCATGTGTCCAAAAGCTCTCTCTCTGGCAGTAAACGACAAAGACTTCTAACATTTTAGCTGCACAGTTCAAATAGAATTTCCCCCTCGGGTATAACAAGATCCGTTTGGCAGCAGTTCTGCAGGATTTGATCACATTGCATAATCTCCATCAGCAGAGAGAGTTTGCTCTGTTGTCATGGAAATGTAGATGTTTTTAACTCCCGACATTATATTATTGTCCACGTTGGCTTAAGAGCTCAGGATCAAATCCAAACTCAACGACCACTGCTGATAAAGCTGATGTGATGTGAAAGCTGGCTTTTGTCTTGCAGGAGGGCACATCAAAGTTTGCCAACACTGACAACAGGCTCAACAACAGACATGTTAATAAGGTAAGAAAGTTAAAGATCACTAGGTTGAACATTCAGCAACCACCTGAAAACCAAAGACGACTGTTGTGCAGGTCCTCACTTGGACATAAATGGCTACAAATATGAATATATCTCTTGCAATGCTCAGATATTCTGAGTTCACATCCTCAGTTTAACATCTATAAATAATTTTCACTGGAGTGTCAGATTGTTTTAGGGTTACACCACCAGTACATTTCGCATAGTTAGTTTCCGCCACAGAGGCAAAAAAGACATCAGACCAGATCTTTAAGTATATAAAACAGAACAAATTTCACTAACTTTACAGCCCACGTCTGGTGTGAATACCAAATATTTTAGCCTGAAGGGTAATACACCCCCACAGGCTTTTACTGGAGACTTTGCAAATTTTAGAAATGATGTAAGACCCTGTAAAAGTGTTATTAGTGTTGTAAAAGTTTGGGGACAGAGATATGTTATAATATCTTTAGGGAAAATTATCTCTGGCTAAATTTGCATTCAAGTGTATTTTTAGGGCTCATCTTATAAACACAGTGTTTTAGTGTGTCAAAAACATCTGAGTAGAATCAAGTGTTGAGTTAAAAGCACTCAACTGTAATCAATAAAAAGCTCTATGGCTTTGCTGAGAGGTTAATAATGGATTAAATTCCAAAAGTGCTTGAAAATACTGTTTTTCTACAAAACGCTACATTCAAACACTGATACTGATGTCTCCGAAGTGGGGGGTGTATCAGTGGTTTGATGGAGAGTTGTAAGGGGGATCGACCAGCATGCAGCACTGAAGTGGAACAGAGCACTGTAGTCTGTGTGTGTGTGTGTGTGTGTGTGTGTGTGTGTGTGTGTGTGTGTGTGTGTGTCTGCTGAATCCTGAGCCAACATTTGAAAAATAGCTGCAGGCGGCTGCTCTGAAATCCCTCCCTGTGTGGGCTCTTGACGGTGTGAATAGAAATCTCTGGGGAAATGATTAAACGGTATCTTTCTTCTTTTTTCTTTTTTTAAACACAGTCCAACGCCCAGGGCACTGTGCCCTACCTGGGTATCTTCCTCACAGACCTCACTATGCTGGACACAGCAGTCAAAGACAGGCTGGATGTAAGTTCATCTCATCTCTATCAAGGGGAAACCCGGTCACAACCCCAGGAAGTTGCTCACTATTTTATAATTATCAAACTAACATCCTCTACCTCCCTTTGCAGAATGGCTACATCAACTTTGACAAAAGGAGAAGGGTGAGTGTTGCAATATCTATCAATGTGAAAGATAAAAGGTTAAAACCTAAGTACGTTATCTGTTTTAATGCTCCTCAAAGAAGAGGCATTCTTCATTACTGTTATAGCAGTTATTCAACAAGTTCAGCAGCAAAATAAACTTCACTTTCTAGTATAAAGGAGTGCGACAGTAATCTCTGACAAAAATGCGGTAACAACGTAAAATAGAAGCTACAATAAGAAGAGAGATAAGAAGGAAGGTTCTGAAGATAAGCGCATATTAGAGCGAGCAGGGGTAACGTCATATCTGAGACAGGAAATGATTAAGTGAGAGTGCTGAGAGCCAGCAGGGTGCTTTTTTTTATTATGAAACGTTGTGGGTGATACGATTGTTTGTTAACAGGAATTTGAGGTCTTAGCTCAAATCCGGCTTCTTCAGTCGTCCTGCAAAAACTGTGTTTTCAGCACTGACGAGAGCTTCATGCAGTGGTACCGCAGTGTACCCACGCTAACAGAGGAGGAAAGGTACATGACTGAACTTTGGTTCACTTAAAAAAATGGCATGGATGCATTCATTCTCTTAATGTGGGCGAATAAGATTTGCTACTGTCATTAAAATTGGACTTTTTGGATGATGTCATTTCACTCTTGATGATCTGTATCACAGTTACAGGCTGTCCAGTGAAATTGAAGCACCCAGTGACCCGAGCCCCCGTGGCATTGCCCCAACAGTCGTCATCACTCAGTGTCCAAGGTAAACTATTCACACTGTTCCTACACACACACACACACACACACACACACATGAACACACTCATAACACAGGAAAACAATCAGCAGTCTAATTTAAATCAGTGCCGCGTTGCATTATGGGTATTGTAGGACCCAGTGATTTTCATATTCCATGGATGAAGTCATGACCTCTCTGCTTCTTCATTTTTAACTTAACCTATTGTTATCTTAATCTTAAACCCGTTTTTATAGAAGCACAATGATACATCACTGAAGTATGAACATTTTGAATTTCAGTTTCAGTTCATTAACAACTCAAGTTAGTTATCTGATCATTCGTTGAGGCTAAGTTGAGTTGAGTTAGATAAAAACAATTTGAAGACATTAAGTTGAACTCTGACAAATTTTCATTTTATATTTGAATGTTTTCCAACATTTTGTAAAACAAATGATTAATAGAGTGAAGCTGTTTGACTGAATGTGATTAATGAGAACAGTTTTTATTTGCAGCCTCAGTCTGATTGTGTTTGTGTATTTTCATGTGCTGACAGTCTGAGCACTTCTCGGATCAGCCTGGCTGGTGACAGTGACAACCACGCTGACTTCCACTCACCTGTCAATAACCTGCTCTCGAAACTCACAAAGGTAATATACCATTACTCTTAAGACGAATACTCTTAAATAAGTTGTGCATTTCAGTTTCATTTTTTGCAGACACTCTTTCTGAAGAAGCAGTGTTATACTTTACTTGCCTATTATTATATTAGTAAAAGAATCATGTCCTTGGTTATCATCAGCAACATTATTTTTTGTTCTGCAGCATATGAGATCTCCATCTGTCTCCTGTCTGGATGTTGACACATCTCCTCCTATTAATGACTCCACACCTGCCAAATTGACTCCATCCACTCCCACAAAGTCACATCGCCGATCAGCCTCCTGTGGCAACAACCCCCTCAATAACATCCAAGGGTCAACGGCTGACATGCGAATAATCAGGATACGGATGGACCTGCACGATGGCAACCTGTACCGAAGCATACTGGTACTGATTCAGACTGTTTGAATATAATAAACAGCAGCAGAGAGACTGTAGAAAATGCTTTGTCTCTAATTATCTCTGACATGCTGCTCTTATAGCTTTTGCTCTTATTCTGCAAGAATCCCATAATGTCATCAGTATAGGATCCTCAGGATACAATGGACCCAGGATATCATTAGTGCAAATCAAGCTGTCCTATAGTGTCATTGTTATCCTCGTTTCTCCCCTCAGGTTACGAGCAACGACAAGACCCCCACTGTGATCAGCTCTGCCTTAGAGAAGCACAATCAGGACCCTAAACAAGCGTCCAGATATGAGCTGATCCAACTTCTGCCTGAAGGAAAAGGTAAAGGTGTTGAGAAAAACTAATCATCTGTATCATCAGCCCTGTTAAAATACATGTTGGAAACATTATGTTTCTAGACCGGTTTTATGTATAGGTGTTGTGTAAGAAAAGTAAGATTGTCTGAAGAATGTGAGCTACAACTGGGGTTCAAGGTGCAGCACAGGCTTCTTTTTTGCACAGTCCGCAGTTTGTTAGTTGGCAGAAAATCTTCTTTCATTTTTATGTGATTTTCTTATTGTTATTTCACTTGCATTTTGATGAATGCACAGATTTTGAACTAAAAGAGAACTATTTATTGTTTTCACTTCCATCTGCTTAAGAGGAAAGTTTCTCTGTGTTAAATCTGAGCGCAAAATGGTGTGAAGGTGGTGAAACAAAAACGTCCTCCGTCTTAGCAACGCCTGTCACCTGACTGATAGTTCCCATCTTAATTGACGCTAACCCAAGCACTAAAGTGACACCTACAGGACCCAGTAATCTCCTGCATACAATTAACCTAGTATGAAACTTAAACATCTGTGAAGTAGAAACTTGAAATCTTTAGCATGAGAATGATCTTTTCACAGTAGCTGGAGACATCTTGTGTACAGCAGTTTAAATTTATGAGATGAAAAATATTTGCATATTAATGGATTCTGGGAAGTCAGTTTAAAAAGAGTTGTAAAACATGGAGGGAATCTGAAACGGGGGGTACAAAAGTGTGGATTGTACACTGAGCTCAGGGTTAGTAGTTTGATTCCCTGGCTCCATTCCTTGAGTGTCCCTGAGCAAGACAATGGACCAAATTGCTCCCAAAGCTACTGACGTGTTTGTCAAGGTCAGTGAATGAGAGGAGAGGAGAGGACAGGAGAGGAGTGTCGGGATGACATACAACAATGACAAAGGTCCCTTTTTAAATGCAAACCAGGTTCCTGGTCGACACTTTAACAATCCCAAGACCACCGGGGTTCTTTATGTATTGTCACTTTCAGAATGCTGATTGTCTCAGTGCAGCAGCCTTGGAGTAGCTCTATTGAATTCTAATGTATTTATTTGTCTCTCTTCTTCTCTTAATACAGAACTGGTCATCCCCGTCACAGGAAATGTCTTCTACGCCATGACATCATCTAGTGTTGACTTCCTGCTGAGGAAGAAAGGCGGGAACACTCCTCTTGGCTCACAGCCGATCAGCCCAGAGACGAGCGCCACTTTTCCTCGAATTAAGGCCAAGGGGAGGAGACTAGTCAGGACCTTATTTTGACATTAAATTTTCCACAAACTTCATCCACAGTGATGGATGCTCCTCATCGTCCACAGATGAATGCAGGGCGTTCTGTCACGAACAATAAATGAGGCCTTGTCTGTGTGAAACAAAAACTTTACATGCCTTTCTTCCGTGCTTGTACAAATCTTGTTCAAGCAAAAGACAGAGACCAAGTTTCAAGACATTTACAAGACATTTCCGACTCCCTGCCGCCCTGCTGTTTTCACTGAACAGAACGGAACTGAAGAAAACTGTCAGTATTCTTCTCCTTCCAAACAACGTGCATTAATTATTTGAACCCAGAGGAAGAGCATTGGAAACCTTTTTGGTGCTGAAGTCCCAGTCAGGTGACACAGGTGACGCATTTTTCTTACTACAGCTGAGAAAAGATCTGTTTTAATTACCACCGCAAATCTGTTGCTGATGTGTGCCTCAAGTCGCGAGTGATCCTACTCTGGTCACAACATGCTTCTGTGATCCCCTAAGATGCCATAAAGGGATGTAGGATTATGTTTTTTTGGGATGAAGCATACTGAAATTGAAATACACAGAGCCTGTCACATCTGGTTCTGCTGCTGGTTCTTCTACAGCACATTAAGAAGATGCATAGATGGCAAAAGATACAGTGCAACGTGCATCATTGTAGCAAAACACTGAAGCTTGTCAATTGAGACATATATATGTTTTGAATATATTAATATATTTTGTATGTCTGTATGATGTTAACATTGTGTTTACACTGGCAAGGAGCTCGACATCCATGTGTCCACACAGTCAACGGACAGAAAAAGTGGGTATTTTAGCTGTTACTCAAGTACTTTTTTCATTTCAGCATGAACTTAAGGCTGCAATAATCAGTTTTCTTTTTTTATCAATTCTGAATCAAATTACATTTGTTATCGCTACAAATCACTAACTCCGCAGCTGTAGCCTTTTAGTCTCACAGCTGTTGTCAACAGCTTTTCTTTGCTCTGTTTTTCAGCACGATTTCAGAACTATCTGTGAAGCACCATCCAGCAAACAGACAAAGCTGATGCAAGGGACCAAACAAAAACTACAAAAATTAAATTCAATTAGATGGTCAGAAATATAACTGCAGACAAAGCCTTCAGCTGGCAGCTGGTAACCAAAACAACTTTATAAAGCAATAAAATGTTACATAGCTTGTTTTGATGTATTTATCCCCCTGCTGGCCAAAGATGATTATTGCAGCTTTAAATCAAACTGTAGTTTGGTTCCAGTCTCTAGTACCAAAACAGTAACATAATGAAAATCCAAACAATACGTCACCATTATTATGTTTAAGGTTTTCCAGGTGTGAACTTTCAAACCGAGCATAAGCTTAACTTAATTTATGCTGATTTTCCAGCAGCTTCTCCACTGCTGTTCATGTTTAATAAGAATGCCTCAGATCCAAATTCTTCAGTAACTCGTTACTCCGTTGTATGTTTGAAACGTACAACCTCAACTCCGACATGAGTCCTGTGACCTCTGGTTTGTCGTACCCCCTGCTCAGCGCTGGTGAGGCCTCTTTATCGGCTGAGGCACGAGCACAGTCGCACCAGGGAGAGGACTCTAGGTTCTAATAAACGACGTATGCAAGCGTAAAACTATGCTACCGATTGGTTTAGTGCCTTTCTCTACAGGGTGCTCACCTTTCCCATGTTTGCATTAGAATGTATAACGTACACATTGAGGAATTACAGTCACCAACAGTGCTGTGTGGTCTCACATCAAAGCTATTTATGCACTACATACAGGATGTCCTATTTTTGTGGTAATAAATTTACTTTTATATGAACTTCACTGCTTTTGACTGACGTGCTGTAACATTTTCCAAGGTCAGTACAGACATATTTTCCATGCTATTTTCCATGCTATTGCTCTTAAACATAACAAAAGACATTTCTATTTTTCTTGTGGATGAGGGCAACAAAGCAAGGTGAACACACATCAGTAACAAAACGCACACTGCTGTTTTAGTCTTTTTATTCCGTTTCCAGACAGCATCTTCATCGTCAAGCAAAACTGAGGTCAGAATAAATGTGAGTGGAAATGTGATACAGCTATAAAATTGAAGGTTCATAAAGATTACTTCTACATATGTTAGAAAAGCACATTTCAAATGCACCGACACTCAACACAAGCACAGTTAATGTTAACACAAAGTATTAAAGCATTCCTCTCAGCCAAATGTTGTCAGTGTCTGTGATTAAATGTGTACATGTGCTGAATGTTACACAGTGCAATAAATTCCACATTGTTGATCCATTTAAAAACTCATAAGATCCCATTTTCGCACAGTTGTGAGTAACAAAGCGTAATGCTCTCCCTGAGAATGTACCCGAAATCCAGCAAATGGTGATTTAAACAGAAGAAGTCAGTGAAGCAGCACTCTTACAGTTTGTAACGTTGTCTCTTCAGTTTCTGTTAAAACACTACCCGGCAGCTGTGAAGACACTTGAACCAACACTTTCATTTAAAGTGGCAATTTTATTTTTCTCATTTTTTTCCCCTCTGCTTCCTGCCAGATTTGACCACTCATCCTCAAACAGTGTTCTGTATGCATTAAATTTAGAGAGGAGAATGTAACCGTCCAAAACAGCCAATAATCACTCTGAACAAGTTCATGAACAAGAGAAGTGATTTTTTGTGACTTAATGGGGCTGAAATTGCTGGTGTCAGCCGGTGGGATGTTAGGTCACTGTTAAACAAACCCACACACGTTTGTACTGTTAAACTCTGAATTAATGGCTTTTATCGTGAATGAATATTTAATGTTACAGAGAAATGTTCAATGCTTCATTTGAAGCTGTGTTTTTTCAGGGGATTTAAAACTCCTAATTCAAGCTAAATTAAATTTTGCAGCACACTGTGTAAGACGCAGCCAAAAGTTCCCTCATTCAAAATACTAATCACAGTTGTAACTAAAAGTATTGTGCTGCAGCAGTGTCATTCCCAACAATATAGGTGTTTGTGCACATATAAGTATAAAAACAGTAAAAACTGTATAAAACAACTTTAATATGACTGTTATAAAGAAAACTCAACAAAACTTGTTATTTCAATAAGTTAATTCTTTACTATGGTTAGAAGATAAGAACATTTTGTCCAGCTTTTTCTGTTCATCACTTCCAGCTTCCATCCCTATTTCTTCTGCTTTAGTTTCATCTACATCTTCATCCCTCACATTCACTTCCCATTCTCCGTCCTCAGAGGTGTAGCTTTCCCATTGGAACTGGTGTCATCACTTCAGCTCACAACAGAGCAATAAATGTAGAAAACATGACAAATGGTAAACATTATTATAAGTGATTTCATTCAGATTTCACCAGAAAGAAGAAGATAGAGATTGTACCGGATCCCCTTAAGTTCATCTGACCCATCTGACTCCAGTGAGTTGTCAACACTGACCGATTTCTCCTTCACAAGACTCACACTCCGCCGCCGCGTTCCGGTAAGCCTTCCATACCACCGGATCCCGCAGACACACCGTGCCCCCCCCTCGTTTCTCCTCTGCCTCATTCCGGTTTATATCTCCCACACACACCCAGCCTCCTCCGTGCCCCTGATCGGCGGGGCTGACTGCCCACTTGGAATGGTCCTGGCTGGTCTTGAAGGTGATCGCCTGCCCCAGGCTGATCGCTTTGATGTCCAGCACCTTCCAGCCCTGTGAGCAGTCAGAGGGGAGGATGCCTCTGGAGTGAATCCAGAACTCGACCAGGAGGTCTGACTGGAGGGTTGGAGCCACCCAGGAGTGGTATAGGTCTGACAAAGCAGAGAGGCAGGACAGATGAGAACATGCTTTCATTTTATTATTGCCTGTAAACTGTTTGTGATCTTAGGAAACATTTAAAAAATTGTATTTATTTTATATTTATTATATATATTATATATTTTTTTTTGTATTAGAACTTATCATGGTCACACTACACAAAGACATCGTAACTGAGGCCGAAACTACGTCAACTACTGCCAGACAACTAAAACTAAGTTGTACCGTTATCAAAAGCGGCTCCTTTGGCAAAGCTGATGAAGTCGGTTCCATCCATAGAGGTTAGAGTCACACTGCGGTTAGCTGCAGTTTTCACATCTGGAAAGATGTGACCGTACACGTGTTTCTTTTCACACACATCAGCCAGCGCGGGCACCAGCGATGCCAGGGACTCTGGGACATCACAGTCGTACACGTCAGGCTGATTGATCTGCAGCTGCTCTCCTGTGGTGCAAAACAAATTAGATTTGAGGAACATGTTGCTAACAGCAGAACAATCTTTATCCTTTAAGTGCAGTAAATGAATAGCAGTGTCTTGGTGCCATTAGTGCAGTTATATGAACACTGCCCCGTAATTTTCCATTCTTTCATTCTTACTTTACCTACTTACCGCTTACCTGAGGCATTCATTTCTTACATTTCTCAGAATTCACTCTTGCTGAGTGCATATAAGCAGAAAACAAATGCTCTTTCTGACTACTCTGGCACTGTAATCTGATTTTTTACAGTACAACAACTCATCAGCTATTAGCTGAAAGAAAGTTCTAAATTATCCGTGGAGCTGGAACCAGATGAGGTTAATCATTTTAAGCAGACGCAGCCAGTATAGTGATCTGCTGATTTGTCCTTTCCTGGCTTTGTTTTGGTTCTGAGTGAAATGTCTCCACACTTATTGGATGGACTGAAAAGAGATGTGATCACTGATGTCAACTAACTAATCAGTTAACATATGATGCACGCAGGCGAATAGACAAAACATTAGTTTTATCAACCTGAAAACATGTGTAGCATTTAGAGGAACATGCCGCACAGTAAGAAACTGACTGATTAAGCAGTTGTCTTAATGTTTTTTGGTTTTCGAGCGTGTATTTCTGTTTTTTCTTAAGCTATAGTGCAATAGTATTAATCAGCTTATTGTTTCAGTACTAACTCTATGCATTAAATATAAGTAGTGTTAATCAAATCTTTAATCAGGCTAATTACAGCATAAACAAGCAAATTTTTCTGACTACAAACCCTTTTTATAACCTATAGCTTTGTAAACCTCATGTTGGCCTCATTAGCGTGAAATGGATGCTGCACGGTGAAATGCAATGTGATACGGCTGAGAGCACGTTTGCATTTACATTATATGCAGAGTATCCACGTCACCCCAGACACTGTCACATTCTCAACATCCCAGCTGGAGAGGCGAGAATCTGATGGAGCAAATGCCTGCCACAGTGTGAGGGCCAATATCTCTATGGTTACATACCTCAGTCTAATTACATTACCCCAGGCACTGCCATAGCAACTGTGCCAACTGCTGGGTCTGCCAGGGAACTGCAGAGGAAGCAAGGTGACATGGTGATGACACCTGTTTACGCTGATTATGTCGAACTGGGATTGTTGTTGTTGTGTCAATACCTGCCTCAGTTATTAAGTAGTCAGTGATGACGGGGTAACAGTGAGTCAAGATGAGACAAGACATTAGGGATAGTCTCATACTGGAGCTGAGGATATAAATTATGCGTTTAACAAAATCCCAGAAGTGTTCAATTTCATGCCAAGTAAAGACAAATATTTCGGATTTTAGAGGAATCATAATACGCTTGGGAAAGCCTTTAAAACCTCGTGAGAAACATGCTGAGACTTGCAGAGAAACACACCAATCAACAGCAGCGAAACTCATCAGACTGTTCTTAAATATGATCTCACAGACTGTTTACAAAACGACTTTTATAGGATGTAGCAGCTGATATGTGAAACATTCGAAACAATAAATGACTTTTTATTCCAAAATACACATATTAATTAAAGGATATTTATTATATATATATATATATGATATTTTATTTCATTAGCTGCAGTCCAATAACTCCATTTAATCCATATAAACATCATCAGAAACTCTAATCTGCATTTGGCTGGACTTGACCCTTACCGATGGTCTGGAAGCGGTCGAGCGGGTAGGTGACACAGATGAAGTTTTGTCCGTTGGTTGTACCACTGCTGGGGTAAGAAAATTCTCCTTCCTGTCGCTCAGGGGGGAAGTGAGGAGTGCTGTGGACCAACCAGAAGCCC
The DNA here is from genome assembly GCA_034779795.1 of Ctenopoma multispine. Lineage (NCBI taxonomy): Eukaryota > Metazoa > Chordata > Actinopteri > Anabantiformes > Anabantidae > Ctenopoma > Ctenopoma multispine. Next base: position 4,076,648 of record JAUYWH010000008.1, on the reverse strand, counting down.
TGATTTTTGTCCAACAACACAACACCTGAGAGACACGGAAAAAATATTACTTTATTTTCAGTTCCTCATAACAGTTGTTCCATAAATTCACCCTCTTTACAATACATCCCCCTTATACATCAAGAACTGGGCTGCCCAGTTTAAACTAAAGTCTGAACATTATAACGTTTGTTAAGTTAGAATTTATCGCAGGAGTGTTGTATTTAACCGCATTTGGTTTTTAAATAAGCTACACCTAGTAAACTAGCGACAGAATTAACAGGCGTACAATAAAGCTTCATATAAGAAATCCCTCATTGTGGAGAACACTATGACAGACTTGGCTTTGTATGATTGGCCCATATGCTGATTTTCAGTGCCAAGTCAAATCTTGAGCCGCCTGCATGGCCTATAAGAGTATTAGTGTTAGGCTGCCCTACTGTTCACCTTTTGTGTGCCCCCCTCTGCTTCCACTGTTGTCAACCCATCTGTCACCAAAGTCTTCGGGTGGCTTCTGGTCATTGTAAAGGATGTACGCTACCTCTGTGTTCTATGAAAAAAGAGAGCGATTAAGTGAAACTAAAAGCCCACAGCGTCTTTATGTGTTATTGTGTGTAACTTGTGTTGTATCGTGAGTTGTTTTGTATTTATTTTCTCTAGAGTTTTATGTCAAACTTTCTCAAATAAATCCACTGAAGTGAGGATATACATACAACGTTGTGTATGAGCAGATTCTCACAGCTGCACGGACTAATTGCGTAGAAAATTACAAGTAACTTTTCAGTTCTCATTCTCAGTTTCTTAATCTGCTCCTAAAATGGCAAGTTGTGTTAACAGAGAAACTCAAAAGAAAGTCTGTACACAAAATGAGAAGTCTTGTGACTGTGGCCAAAATGCAAAAGCAAGCAAAAATAAGTCACATGCGCTTTAGATGTTCTACAATAAACACTATGTTCATAGTGTGTATTACTGTTTTATTACACTGTGGCTAAACAAGAAATGTTGATGCAAAGCCATTGATTATTAATAATTCATAAATAGTAATATTTACGTATTAATATAAATTGAAAAGGGCTAAAACTACATTACTACAAATAATAACACCAAAGTGAGGGAAAGTAGCTAATGTTGATACAAACCAATATCATTTGCATTTTAGAGAGACATAGTAGGTAAAAAGAGAGTTAAAAAATATTTCAGATTATTCATGCATATAGTTTATGCATAAATAATAATAAGGGATTGAAAGTCATGTAATATTTTTAGCAACTGTCTTTGAAACACATAAATTCCAACTCTCTGCAAAAGTAAAGTACATTTGTTTAATTATGTACACACAGTAAAGACACATAATGGACGCAGACCTTTCCTTGTGAGTACAGCTGTCCAACAGTCCTACCCAGGGCTCCCGTGCTGTCATTCACAGTCACTTTCCCTTCCATCCACCCTTCGCTCCCTTTCTCCAGCAGTAAATACATCTCACCCTCCTCTTTGGGAGATCCTCTGTCATGATCTTTAGGCAGCTTGTACATATAGAACCTAACCCAGAGAAAAAAACACGAGGAAAGGAAGACATCTGCGAATGCTCACAAATGCTCGGGCTGTTGCATGACTGGAAATAATAAACTGGTTATCAAATTACAGTTTCGGCTTCATATGACTTATATATTATAATAAAACTGGTAATCGTGATTTGGGCAAGACAGTTATGAATGAAATACCAATCGACAGCATCTCCTTGGTCATTGTAGCAGGTGATTGGTGATGTGTCGCCCTCCAGTGGTACAGAGAAGACCAGCAGCGAAAGGAACAGGAACATCTAACAACACAGCACAACACACAACTCACATCTGTCATTATTTTTCCTTTAAATATATATATATAGATATACATGGAAAATAGACAAAATGGTAAATTGTGTTTTTTTTTATTTAGCGTAGTGGGAACATTGAATTAATGACTTTTCACTTTCAAACCAGTTTGTTTAATAATGCATTAAAAGTAGTAGAGTATGAGTCATATGACTACACTGTGACAACTGTTTAAGAAAATACTTATAACTGTTCTAGAAATATGTTGGAAGAATCTTATTTCACTATCGGATTATCTCACTTTTAATATATAAATTACAAACTAAAATACATTGATAAGGACACTGAATTACTGTGTTTTGTTTGACTTTTCCTATACTACAAATAACACTCATTTCTGTTGGAAATTAATGTAGTGGAGTAACAGTTAACTTTGGATGAAATTAAAATACAAAAGTACAGTACTTAAAGAAAAGTACTCAGTTACTTCACCACCATCGAAAATGAATGAAACAAAACGTAAAATAACAAAATGAACAGATAAATGCTAATTATATTTTTTCTATTAATCATTAATGAAACTGAATGATATGAAAACTGACTCTTAAGCTTAAACCATAAGCTAAAACTGAACCATCAGGTGCCATCCAACTCCACACTGTTGTTGAGTTTTCTGACTCCTAAAAACGCTCAAGCAAACTAAAGGCTAAGCTAAGTTTCATTTAAGCGGAGTACCCACCTCCGACAGATCGTGTTGTCTCCTCAGTGGACTCTTACTTCGACATGAACATCTCTCTCAGGTCCCTGTCTTCAGCAAGTTTCTGTTCAGCCACATCCTTGTTTTGTTTTTGGGATCTACAAGACGAGGAGCAGACAGTGACGTGAGGTGACCGCTAAGAGCTAACAGCGGAAGGCGACGCTACGAGGGGGAAACGCCAACAACTAAAAACACACGACACACTCACGTTAGGTAGTTTAAACTATGGCGTGTACAGTGTGGTAAACGGCGACAGAGGACAGTTAAGTCTAAACTCAGTTTCAGCTGCTCCGTAACTGCGTCGCTCCTGTCTCATCCTTCTCTAAAAGTCCTCGGTTTAAGTCAGGTGGCTTGTGACGTCAGCCGGGGCGGGGCCGTACACGCCTGTGACTGCTGCACACAACATAAAAAGTTTTATTTTTATAGATAGAAGCTGTGCTTATTTACACGATTTATTTAGTAATCTAGAATTTATCAAGTGTCAAGGAAGCACTGTTTAAATTATTTGGATGATTGCAAAAATAAGAATGATATATGACAAAGAAAAGCAGCAAATGATCTGAGAAGCTTTAAAGAGTTACACACTTTTGGTTAAAGGACTAAAGCTATTACCTGATAATCATTTAACCGCAGATTAAGTTTCTTTTTTTTTACTAATCAATAAATTAACTAATTATTCCAGCTCCACACCCATTAAACTTTTTAAACTAAGGCTGTCTTACAAACAAAACATCTATATTAAGTTGATATGAGTAGACAAGGAGGAGCAAGATACTTTGGTCAGTGTCATCAGTCTACAAATATTTAATAAATTTAACATACTCTCCAACAATTTGACATTTTCAGTGTTTTCTCTGCCTTGACTAAGTAGAAAATCTCCTAAAACCTAAAATATAAAACTCTATAAAGCATGGAGTGCAGTTAAAGTGCAGGTTTAACTAAAGATTTTTCAGACTTTCCCCTTACAAGTATGCTTGAGTTAAACCTCTGAAATAACAAATAATAGCAAACACATGTTGATCTGGTCAACATTTGGTTTTTAAAACGTCATAGCAAGAAACTGATGCAGTATATTGGCCCAACCACAGTATAACATGCACTGCACACTTCCATCTTAAATGTGGAACTTGAACTTTATAAGTTGACCCGTTGTTCATTCTTTCACAATTTTGGTTAAAAGTGTGGTTTCTTTTTCTCGTTACATGCTTTTCCTCTCATCTTCTGTTCCTCTCATTTGTTTGAAATGTTTATCTAACTTAATATCAATTGTGGCAGAAATAGAGAATAGCAGGTTATGTGACCAAATAACAATCAGCATTTAATCCAGTCCTAAAGGCCTGTATTTCTACATCAAGAATTTAACAGTACAACTAAACTTTACAGTTCAACCAAAACACACAACCTGTACATGCATTTCTTGTTAATTCACTGATATCATTTCTCTTCTCAAATGCAGATCTCAACCAGCAAGAGTGTTGCTATCGTGTACCACTTAATACTCCTGTGTTTGAGGAAGTGCTGCAGTGTCCTCTTGTCACCTCTACAGCCTTCCTTCTGCAGATCAACCAGTACTTCCTCAGAAAGCTTTCCTCTGCACTTAGTGGACTAAAGACACACTAGAGGAGTTCACAGGTTTCTGTAAGACCCCTTTTGGCTGACGACACAGTGTGGCCACAGATACTGAGACTGTTTTCGTAAGTGTGTTAGTCTTTAGAAACAAGTTGTTGGATCATATTTTAGTGAGAAATGCTTACATTGTATTTAGCAGCAACTTATTGACGTTGAATGTCACATTTAATTCTACATTTATACTGTGTCAACGCTGGTTTTATGCAATTTTATTTATAACATTAAAATATAAATTAAAGATTTTTTACTCTGCTGTGCACTAAAATAATTTATTCATTTCACTTTAAATCATTTTAAATGTAAATATGATGAAAATACTGTATGCATTTAGTATTGCTGAGTAGTTATCTGTTTTTTGTGTTGACATGACTTTCAATAATGATGAGCGATGTAAACCAAAATGCAGGAACTAACAATATCACACATACAAGTTGATCACATACAAGTTAGACACTATCACAACTTTGTGGGAATGTGACCTAGTAAGGGAATAATAATCAGTGATAATCATCGAGACAAGTAACATAACAAGTTTCAAAAATCTTTGTTAGTGGCACTGCTAAAATGTTATTAACTTTTTTATTATGCATAAAATAACAGAAAAATTCAAACATGTGCTAATGATATCCTCATTACAGCATTTGTTACACATCTTGTAAATTTTCTGCACTAACTAGTGCAAAAAACTATCTATAACTAAATAGATAAAAACAAATCGCTCAGATAGAGATTTTGTTTATTTTTTGGAGGAGATTTATTCATATACAGTAAAGCAATGTGTTTCCTTGGTGCTATTATCTCCTCACCATTGTCCTTGGTGCAACAACAGAGACCAGTGGACTGCCTCCTCCACATTAAGAACAGGAACACACAAAGAACCATTAACTTATTGCAAACATTAAAAAATTGCTAATTCTTGCAAAGCATATAAGATAAGATAAGAAATTTGTGTGTTACCACAGCTCAGGACATAAAGTACAGAAAAGGTATACAACAAGACTATAAAAGAAGAGTACAAAAAATTAGAATAAAAAATAGAATTAAAATAAAATAGAATATACAATAAACACACAATATATACACCGGTACACTATCTACTGATTCTATTTACTAGGGAAGAAAAAAAACACTAGAAATAAACTTAATAAACACAGTCTCAACTGGAACATCACTCTGTTCATGTTAAAAGCTTTTTGGTCAAATATTAGCGTTTTTGCTACACTCTCAACAGCTCTAAAGCTGAACAACACTATCGTGAGGGATAACAAAGCATCATCAAAGTCAAGAAAACAATATTTTAACTGAAAACTGAAGAAAAAAGCTACAATATTGAAATGGCTAAAACTGTAGCCCCACAGTTTCTTTTTAGCTTGTTTTCCATCTCAGGTTTGCAACATGCGTGGTAGTTCAGTCCTCTGCTCGTCCATGCGTCCCCCCTGGACCCTCAGGAGCAAGGAGAAGAAGTCCTCATCGTCCATGGGACCAGGAGCCCTGCTGCGCTGATCCTCCAGCCTGCCCTGGGCCTATGTGGAATGAAAGTGGGTGGGAAAATAAATACTTTATGTCAACTGACTTCCTGAAGTTTTATTTATTTATTATATCTATTTCGCAAGATGTTTTCTGCCATTACAACGCACTTTCAAACAAACAACGTCAATGACGTACCATGATAAAGCATCTTAAGCTAATTCTGATGAACTTACTTGTGTCGTGAGGATCATATTATACAGATCCTCTTTGGGCACAGGAACTGGTTCAGGTACAGGTTCAGGCTTTTTCACAAAAGAGAGTTGCTTTATGCTGCCTCTAAAACTTCTGGCTTTTGATTTTGGTGGCGAAGACTTCTGGAGCTGCGCCCTCTGGTCATCCAGCCGGCGAGCTTGTGCAGTGGCCACTAGCTCAAAAAACTCCTCTTTCTGCAGTGAAGTCATGGAGGAAAAAACGACTGTGGAGAATAAAGAAAAAGCAGCTTTGATGGTCAGATGCTGGGAGACTCTAAGTGGTCAGTGGTGGAAAGATGTGAGAGCATGCTAGTCGCACAAGGTTCAAAACACTCTTCAATCACAGAGAATTGGTAGTTTCATATTGTTACAGCTTGATCAACATGAGTCAGCATCACTACATTGAAACAGATGCAACAGCTGCATCAGTTTCATCACTTTACCACTATATAACCGACTAGACCTTCTGAAAGTGCCCCCACCTCTGTGGGCTGGCTTGGTGGCGTTGGGCTCAGAGTGGCACCGTCGCCTCCTGACCCCACTCTCCAATCTGAAGGAGCAGCGCTGGTCATTGAGCCGTCTCCCTTCCTGAAGGGTGCAGAGCAGCTCGTACAGTGTATCCGGGAAGTCGGGTGTTAATCTGTGAGCCTGAGACAAAAAGAAAAAAACACAAAAACGCTGGTAGGTAGAAGAAGGGTGGTGGTTACTCAGTGAGTGGCTCAGACTGCTGGCACAGCTAAAGAATTCACACAACTCCTCTGTACTCCCACATGCTCAGTAACAAAAGGCTGCCTGCTGTTTTTTCCAAAACAAGATTGCACCCTGTTCACTGCATGACCTGCTAAGTGAGTTACTATCACAGGTGATATCAGGGTACAAGAAAAGGCTCAAATGGAAGTTTACACACCTCTTTTGAATCCTCTTCTTGTCTTTGTGTCCCTTCAGGCTGTTGCTCAGGGGAGTTCAACCTCTTCGTGTCCACTTGAGGGATATTTTGTGTGTTTTTTTCCTCTGTGTCACCGGGTTTCTCAGGTTTTTCATTAATCCTCATCACTTTGTGAGTCTGACCTATAGTCTCATTATCACCTCTGTTCTGTCCATCATTTCTGTTCTCTATTTCCTTTGAATTCTCATCTTCTGGTTTGTCCTTTTCAACCACAGCTACTTCCTCTGTCTGGTTTTCTTCTGCTTCAGTTTGCTGCTCCTCTAAACACATTTTACTCGCTATATTTTCTTCATTCTTGTCCTCTCCTGAGTGCTTATCTTCCTTATTCAGAGCCAAGTCAGTGCTACAGCTCCGTGTGATGACATCCGTACTGCTCACTGCCCCTCTTTCAGTGACTGCCTCAGCTACGTCTCCCTCCTCGGTGATGACGAGAGCCTCCAGCAGCCCTTGTTCAGCCATTTCAACTTTGATCTCTGTGCAGTCCATTAAACCTGCTGTAAAACCCTGAAACAAAAACACACAGAAACAGACATTATGTGAAAGGCTCTGTCGACCCCGTTCCTAATTCTTCTGAGAAACAGACAAGCCCTGAGGTTTGAAAAGGCTACTGCCGAGCAGCTGTGTCTTTTTCTTGCTGAGAAATGTATGAGAAACCAGTTCGGCAGGTCCTAGCATGTTGACTACAGATGTTTAAGCAGAAAATATCCAACTGTAAGTCAGATGTACCTGTATGGCACTAAAGGTGTGCCACATGATCCAAAGAGAGGTAACTTTTTGTACTGTATAAATGTGTGTTCTATATTTTGCCAAACGTTGTTGTTTAGCCCCCTAAATGTTACTGTGTACCATACAGCGAATGTAAATCCATTAATGCCATTCTTACCTTTATCTTTTGATTTTTTTCTCCTCAAAGATTCATTTCTTGAAGTCCCTACAGACTGAGCACAGCATTTTTGGCTTGTCACTTGTCACTATCTTTATGTAGAAAACCTGCTGTGAAGAGTTTCACATTGCGACGTGACAAGCGCTCACCCTTTCTGTCTGCCTTGCTACCTTCTCTCTCGACTCCTCTCTTCCTGTTCCTCTTACCACAGCCCACCCCTATTTATTTGGCACATCTGACAAGTCATGCTATTGTGAAATTTTACTGTCAAAACAGTAGGCACCCCCTTTGTGTGTATAGGTAGTCTAAAAATCATTCCCGGCAAAGATTTTTGTAATTTGGTGTAAAGCTAAAGCTGTCAAACCAGCCACACTCATCAGTTCCTTTAACTGCTTTGCATTTGACTAAGTCAGACCTTAGTGCAACATGTTGAAAGAGGCGCACATTTCTTCTGACAGTGCTGTGGTTTTGGCACACATCCTGTTGACTTGCAGCTAAAAGGAGAAGTAGACGCAGACGAGTGAGAGAAGCTGTTTAAGTGAAATTAACACTTTAAAATGAAAGAAAATGAAGTGTCTTCTTTAGTGTCTACTTAACGCCTCTGTTTACACTTGTAACCAGGATTAGCACATAATCCCACATAAATTATAAGTTACATCTTATGTTTGTTATTTACTTCTGTTTTCTGGAAATTCAGGGCGTGTGGATGTTTTGTTGTTGTGGTTACATGTAGCACGGCAGTGTTGCGCATCTGATGCCACACAGAAAGCTGGCACATGCAGTAGTGTGTTTACAGGGCTTGTACCTTTTCATATCAATCGCTAGGGGACTGTGCACTGTGCGATGCCTCGGATCGGGTTGTGTTGTGCGTCCGTGAGCACAGTTGGGCAGCAGTCGTCGCCACTGCGCGTCGCTGAAGATGTTGCAGCAGCAGCCTCTGACGGGCAATGGGCCCTCCAACGGCCGGGGACTCAGCATGACCGGCCACCCCGGGATGCATGCACTTAACTCGATTCATCAACCTTCCCAACACCGGTCCGACGGAGGGGACTCGGGCCTCGAGGGCACAGAGAACGGACATGAAACCCGCAGAGATATTGGTGACATACTGCAGCAAATAATGACCATCACCGACCAAAGTTTGGACGAGGCACAAGCAAAGTTAGTGACAACTTTTGTTTTTTGTTTTTTTTAATGTGCAAGGCTGTTTACGCCGCAGCTGCTTTTTGTTGACTCCGACTCGCAGAGGCAAAGTTTCCTGAACTTCAGCCTATTGTTTCGAGTATTTAGCCGGAAGCTAACTAATTGCCAAATGGAGTCGTCTTTGCTATTACACGCTCATATTTGTATTCATATGCTGTTACACGAGCCAGCGCGTATTGTTTATTCGCTCTCATTTACATCAATGTTCTTTTTAGCAGCTATGGTCTGAAACGTAACCATTGTTAGCTTGCTAGGCTGCGTTAGCCTGTGCTAACTAGCTAACGTTAAAGCTATAATAGGTAGCTAACAAGTATAGCTTTTGTATTGCATTTATTTTTCTGCAAACGCCTTGGTTTAAGTACATTATACACAACTTAAAATCGGCAGACGTCGTTGGCTACCGTATAAAAACAACTCACCAGTGAATAGTTCCCTTGTTAGCTCATAGCTAGCCAGGAGCTAACGTTTGCTAAAGCAGCCATGCTAATAGGTAGCAGTGGTTGCGCCGTGTCTTTATTTGTTTTGGTTTTGGTTGATTTGCATGTTGTCACTATCCCTAACGGTTTGACTGCTATGTTAGCTACAAGTCATGCTCTTGTTTTTATGCACAGGAAACATGCACTCAACTGTCACCGAATGAAACCTGCATTGTTCAGCGTTTTGTGCGAGATCAAGGAAAAAACTGGTACGAGTTATGCGATTTTAATGTTTAACCGTGTCAGCCAGCATGCATTTCATTTTGTTTTGACGTTATGAGACTGTGTTGACACAGTGTCATCAGAAACCAGTAAAATCATAAACAAGCTGATTGGCTAAATGTACCATACACATACTGTGTGGAGAAATCTGACGACTGTTGTCAGTAACTTGCAGTATTTGTGCATCTCATGTCATAAACAATCAGAGAAAAACATCATTACATTTATATTATGTACAACTCAGTGGGGTATAAAAATAGAGGCAAGCGACAACTGATGGACAAACAGACACATAATACCTACAGGGCATCTGGTTTGTTTGGTAACTGTACACTGTAAGAGAAACATACTGAACCCACTTATAGCTGTCTATTTGTCAAGGGTGAATGTTGCAGTTACCTAATTGGATAGAAAATGTCATGGTTCTATCATTTATTCTACAAGGCAAGCTGCTTTTTAATGGCCTTTAAAATATATATCTTTAAAGATACTGTTAAAGGATACAGTCACGTTCATTTTCTTTCGCTATTTCCACTACAAACTCATAGACACTGACACTTGTCTTATTGACAGGCCTGTCAATGAGGAACGCGCAGGAGGAGGAACCCCAGGATCCTCAGCTTGTGCGACTGGACAACATGCTGCTGGCGGAGGGTGTGGCGGGGCCAGAGAAGGGTGGCGGGGCTGCCGCTGCCGTGTCTGCAGCCACCAGCTCAGGAGGGATGTCACCTGACAGCTCGCTCGAGCACTCTGACTACAAAAGCAAGTTGAGCCAGATTCGCAGTATCTACCACACTGAGCTGGAGAAGTATGAGCAGGTACCGTGTCGCAACAGGAGATGAGTGCTGACATTGCCTGTACATGCTTGCTTGTACTAAAGGTGCTCGCCAGAAGTATTATCTATTGGTATGTTGGGTCTGGAGATCACAGCACATAATTTTCCTTCTTTTCTTATGTTGCTGATCAAAGACACCAGCGGTAAGCGACATATGTCTCTTTATCAGAGCTCTGTATTATTAATTATAGCAACACATATTCCATCTTACACTAAAGTAAACCATTCTCATCTGTTTTGAAATTCAGCACTTTAATGACACTCAGCTCTGTATGTTGAGTATCTGTAAGAAGCAGGAAGTTCTCCTATCAAACTTAACTAAAACATTCTTCAAGTTTTTTAAGTGACCTGTTTAATTTGCTGTACATAGCAATCATTTTTCAGTAACGTTGTTGAGAGCTAAGCTGCTCTATGGAGCATTCAGACGCTTAATTACCCAGCAGGATGTAAACATTTTCTAAGAACCTTTACAAAAAAAAAGAAATGGCATGTAGTAAATTTTACAATTACCTGTCATAGATCTCAGCATGAAGTATTTCATATACCTTCATCACTTTGCACATTTCTGTACTTCACTGTCCATTCGTTTACGCCCTGTCTACCCAGGCGTGCACTGAGTTTACCACCCACGTGATGAACCTCTTGAGGGAACAGTCACGAACACGGCCCGTGACCCCACGGGAGATCGAGCGTATGGTGGCCATCATCCACCGCAAGTTCAGCTCAATCCAGACTCAGCTGAAGCAGAGCACTTGTGAGGCAGTCATGATCTTACGGTCCCGCTTCCTAGATGCCAGGTTCGTTTGGTGCTTTGATTTTATTTTATTAAATGTTGTGCTAAAACTTCGTCTTTTCCATATCAAACCTGGGGAAATTTGTGCTGTGGCTGCAGATTTAGTCTGTGGATGCTAAGAGAGAAATGAAAGAAATGCTAATGTTTATGATTCATTGGAAATGTGAGAGTGACAGTAATTGTATAGCTAATTACATGTATTACTATTAGTTATTCAAGTAACTTTTTCCATGTTGAAGACCTTTGGAATTTATGCTCAGGCTTTTAATGTCATTATGCACCATCTTATAACATAACCTCATGTCAGTGTATAGGGATGACGTGGAGACCCTGATCATATATTATATTATATATATTTGTATACCAAAATGTAATTGTGACCAAAAATAACCTTTATTTCCCAACATTCATCACCATTTTGTATCTCATCAGACGGAAGAGGCGTAACTTCAGCAAACAGGCCACAGAGGTCCTGAATGAGTATTTTTACTCCCACCTGTCCAATCCTTACCCCAGTGAAGAAGCCAAAGAGGAACTTGCCAAAAATTGCGGAATCACTGTCTCTCAGGTAAATGTCTGAGCATACTGTACTTGTGGAGACACGCAGTTATGACTCTAATTTGGTTTCTGTGTAGAAGATTATCTGTGCTTAGACAGTCTTAAAGACAAACCATTTGTAATTCCTCAGTAACATAGAAATATGAAGCAACATGCAAATCAACATTAAAATAGGACTGTTTAGAAGATTAACACTATACACTAAGGGTTGCCTTTCTTTCTGCCAGGTCTCCAATTGGTTTGGCAACAAGAGAATCCGCTACAAGAAAAACATTGGCAAATTTCAAGAGGAAGCCAATCTGTATGCCATGAAGACAGCCTTGGGTGCTAGACAGGGCGATGATTCCCCGCACACTCCCAACTCCACAGGTAGTACAAGATAATGAAACTTACAGTTTACTCGCCTTGAGGCAGCAAAATAAATTGTTCCTCTACCTCAATTCGTCCCTCAATGATAATTTTGATGAGCTGTCTCTAGCCATTTTCACATATAAACTCCAGACAGTGTTGGAAAAAATGTTTGTGTACTATGAAGCAGGTCTGCTGTGTGATTAACTGGATTTTCTGCACATTTTTTTATGCCCAGTCTCTACGGTTTAGAGAAAAACCTTTGTGCTACTGTTGTTTTAAAAGTATGCTACTCACAACTTACAAAAATAGAACTGCTGATGTCTGCATGTAAAACTTTTGTGTTACTTAAGTAATGAGTACGTATGACTAACGTGTTCATGTCTGTAGGGTCTGGATCTTTCTCTCTGTCTGGGTCAGCTGACTTGTTCCTTGGGGTTCCACCTGTGAACGGCGAGCAGTCAGATTACCAAATGGGAGTGCAGGTAACTTCATATCTTATGATGTATGTACACACACTTAAATGATGAGCTGTAAATTCTTCTCTGTGTCAACAAAACCCAGGAAAGAACATGTAATTAATCATTGCATTGTCTGCTCGGGGCATCTGCAAATCACAAAGTTTCAAATTTAGAGACGCAAAGGACTGAAACCGCACAAGTTAGAAGCCATATGTTGCTTTATGAAACGCTTTTCTTTTGTTTTTTTTTCGATTTCTCAGGCGAACGGGAACTGGCAGGGACGAAACTCGCCCCCATCCGGCGCCTCGCCTCACAGCGACCACTCGGAAAACTCTGACTGATGGCCCTTTCTACTGTCACAGAGGCGACAGCGGCGGAAAGATTGACGACGGAAAAGACAGAAAGAATGATATCACACTTCCCACTTGGCTGCAGTTGTTTGGGTTTTTTTGTATGTTGTTTGTTTGGTTTGGTTATTTTAAATGTGCATCGTTTTCTTTTCTCACCACTCAGCATTGGTCATTATTATGTTTGTACGATTAGCTGAGTGCACGGATGGTAGAGTGAAAGTGCGCGTGTGTGGTGTGCATGCAAGTGTGGTTTTATTATCGGGGTTGTAGGGGTTTGTGTTTTTTTCCACTACTTTTGACATGTTACTGAGGTGTGTTTGTGATTGGAATGGGAAGGGGGAGGCATGGAACTGCATTATCATTGTTTTTAGCACACTATATCATTATTCTTAATATTATTGCTGTTTTATTATTAGTGCCACAGCTACTTTCATTTTAACAGCTCAGAAAGAGAGAATGCATTTGGTGAATGAGAGGGCAATAGAGAAAAATCCAAAGATTTTGTGTGTTTGTTTCTCTGTTTTGTTTTTTTTCTACTGGGCTTATGTGTCCCTGTAAAATGAATAAGGTGTGTCTGAGTCCATATTAATGGTTTGAATGAGTATATTAACAGTGCTGTCTTTTTTCTGTACAGTGAAACACCTGTATTCTCTCTACCTCTTTTACAATAAAGACTCTCTGTATTCACGTCCATCTGGTGATCCATCCAGATTTATGTCAAGTTAGTAATTGTAACGAAAAAGCCTGAGGTTCATGTGGGGGGAGGGGAGGGGAAGGGGGGGGGGGCGCATTTGTTCTGTGGGTGAGTGCTTATGAGTAGTATTCACCCCTTTCTAAGTTTTCACCTTATTTATTTTAGCTTTTTGACAAAATATATAAGAAATACTCTTTAATATCAAAGTGAAAATTGATTTATAAAAGTTCCTATGAATGGGAAAAATATTAAATTGACTACAAGTGATTACATTCAACTCACCCTACTGAAGTGAACTCAGCTAAATCCTCACTGGTGCAGCCCATTGATTTAAGAAGTCATAAATAAATTGGATAGTCCATGACTAAAGTCACTCTAAGCAACTCTGCAAACGGTTTGAAATGCACCAGTTCAGGCACAAAGGCAACAAAATGTCCAAGTTGTTACATATTCATTGGAATACAGTTAATCTATTATTAAGAAATGGACAGCAGTGGTACAGATATATATATATCTACTGTCCGTGCAAGAGGGGGCCATCAAGACACCTGTGACTTCTCTCAGGACCAAACTTGAACTTAGAGCCACCACACCAGACACTAGGACTCATTAAGAATCCAGGCTACCGTTCTGTATGTGCTGTGTCTCCAATTTCACCCATGGAAGCTTGGCCTCCCTTTTCAAAGTGATCTCTTATGAAATTTAGTAGTGGACTGTAATATTTCTATAAAACGGGATCAACTATGGAAATACAAGCTGCTTATTCTAAAAGTGTGAATGACCAGATATGCTTATTAACAGGGATTAATCACATATTGGTTAATTTGAGGGGGGGTGTTATGGTGTGGCGCGTGGAGGTACAGTATGTGTCCCAGCTTTAATCAGCATCAGCCAGTGAGCACCGGTTTTGGGAACCATCAGTTTAAATGTTTCATAACAAAAGAGTTGTGAGCTCCGCTTTCCCACGGCCGCCAGGCACCAACAAAAGGCTTTCACGACCAAACGTCGAACAACTGCGCTGATAAATGGCGCGCCAGCACGAGACAGTGGTCCAAATGGCACGCGTGGACTGTTGTCGCAGCGAGGTGTGAATGCAAAGTGTTAACTGCTGTTGGCACCTTCACTCTGCGGGCTGGCGAACAAATGCAAAGGAGTCAAGTGTGAATGGCAGGGGGTCAGCAGCAGGCACGAGCGCACAATTTATGTTAATAAAAAAGGAACAGTGAGGAAGAAAGAAAGATTAACAACCTGTGAAAGACTTTTATTTTGGTGCACCACTTCTAATAAATTGCACTGGCACTAGAATAGACAGACTACAATTTCTCAATTTAGCACTGGAAAATTAATTGTGGATGTCATTACTCTGTGTGTGTGTCAACATTTGAGAATGGGTTAAATGTTACATAACCAAATGTCAATGTGGTGTATTATAGTGTAAAAATGTGTAAATATCAGTTCAAAAGTTCACCCAGTTCACTTACAAGCAGACACAGAGGGAATTTGCCAGTTTTTCCATATCAAGCACTGTTGATTTAATCCGTATAGTAGCAAGAGAACTTAGATGGTTTTAAATGTTTTGTATTTTAGTGTAAACTCTCCGGGGGTCTAATTTTACGCATGGCTTTTTACGCGTGGTTTGGTGCGTAATTGTTAAGGTTTTTGCTCTTATATTGTCTTTTAAGCACAATAATGTGACTGAAGCACCAGTTAATTGTAAAATATGCCAGTTTAACACAATTTAGATTTATTTATACAGGGAAAAAAAAGTTGGGACCGACCGTCCTGGAGGAGGAGATGGTGGGTGTGTTGGACAAATGGGGGCGGATAGTAAAGTTTGGTAGGAGGAGCCAAGAAAGAAGGTAAAAGCAGCAGCATGGATCAAGAGTCACATTACTTGATTAGTTACGGATCTGAACGAAGCTGATATCACTAGATTGAAGACTGGATACTGGATTGAACTATCATCAACTATGAAGATGTTACAGGAAACAGAGGATGCAAGAAAAGACAGAAAGGTAAAAGAAAACACACAGCAACTATTTTATTCTAATATAGTGTCACTGTGACTGAAATTATTTTGTTTAACAAAACTAGATTATTTCAGAGTCAGAGATAAATACAAAAATCCTACAGAAATTCTTCCAAAAATAAATGTTTAGAGAAAAACCTTTTAACCAAAATCAATTAAACTGAATTACTCATTACTGTATATACCAATAATGCTTTCTGTCTTTTTTCTTATAGTTCATAAAATCTCAAGTGGAGAAACGAAGAAGAGAGAGGATGAACCAGAGTCTGGAGCATCTCAGGAACATGTTGCTGCAGGCGCAACAAGAAATGGTAAAAACAATACTCTGAGTAAACACGTACATATTGTTTTAGAATGCATTTACAAATATACTGTAAAGGTTCAGTCAGTAAAATGTATCATTGCAATAACAATTTGGACGGTTTGATTAAGTTATTATTGATTCTTTTTTGCAGGGTGGAACTCAGCACAAACTAGAGAAAGCTGAGATACTAGAGCAGACAGTCCTCTTCCTCCAGAACATTCCTGAAGGAGACAAAACAAGAGCTGGAGGTGATGGAGGAGGCCAGAAACAGTCCTTCCAAGAGGGCTTTTCCACATGCCTGCAGCGAGCTGCTCAGTTCCTGGGACCTGAAGGGAAAGGCCTGTGGCTCGCAGCAGCAATGGATGCGTCTTTTGCTGCTCACTTTGCCAGTTCAGACTCTAATTCTTCAGGCGTCCGAAAGAGAACTGAAGCCCAGTGTTCCTCCTCCGGCTTTCTGCCACACTCAAAGTTCATTCTTCAGATGCTGAGGCTAAAGTCTAAGCACAGACAGCCTACTACTACAGCCTCTGGTCTGCACAGGTTTGTTCATCCCTACCAGCCTTCAGTTCAGCAGGGGCTTCTCAAAGGTCAACAAGAGCATCAGAGACAAAATGAGTTTGAAGTCAGAGTGGAGAGTCAAGGAAGCAAACAGAGTCCATCCGAGAGTCGTCTGGCCAGCCAGACTTTGTGGAGACCCTGGCCCTAATCACCACAATGTGACTGCACGAACTTGAGTTTTAATGACTCTTAAGACCTGATTAATTTTCACTAGTACTGTTTGTATTGTTCCTTAAAGAATATTTGCATTTTAATCTAGTCAGCAACAGTCTTTGTATTCCACCACAAACTCTCAAAGCCTGTAAATAATGTAAAAATGTCCTTTATGCATGTACTGTATGTGTGATAGGGTTGACTCACTCACTCCTTTTTAATGCATTTGCATGCGGTGAGTCTGTGGGGCAGCTATCTGTTCAGCTAATAGGCACAACAACACACTGGGGCAGATGTGAGCTGGATCATTTGTCTGAGCGAAGCGGTCCATCTGGCACCACTGCTCTGCTGAAGAACAGTTTTATAGGTGAGTATCATGGAGCCGAAGAGCCTGTCTCCTCCATATACTGCTGAAACCCTCTTCTACATCTGCCATCATCATTCATGAATGTGATACTTATATGGATAATCACAAGATTGTTCATCCATCACATTTCTAGGTGTGGTACCTCAGGGTTCGAGGCCGGGAGAGCCCCATTCAGCCCCTCACATACATCTGTGTGCCATCATGAATGACATCTCTGACTCTGTGTATAACATATGTTGTATTCTCTTTAAATATCTATATTGTATATTTTGCACATTAATTTATTCTGGATGTCTCCCTATGGTGAGCAGTATTCTTTTTTTTTACAAGAAATAAAGTTATTTCCTAAAATAAAAACATGGTGTTAAATGATTCTTGTAAAATGAGATGCAACCTGGGGGCCTTTTGTTTGTGCTGCTTTTTGACGACGGCTCTTTTTAGCTTGTGTCTGAGCTGTGCAGCATGGCCTCCTGCAGAGCTACATCCCCCGGGTGTGAAGTCTGGCCATGAGGTGAAGAAAGAAAGATAGCCCTGTTCAGTTCACACTCTATTCTTTCAGCCTGAATGCCCTTCTTGGATTTAACTAAGAAAAAAAGGGATAATATAGCCCAGAGCAAGAGTTAATACAAATACTGAAGAATCAACCAGTCTAGACTTTACTGTATCTGTATCAAACTTGTCTCTAACAGGTCATCTTCAGTTAACTGTAGAGCCATTCTTACATTTCTTTTCCATTAAGGATAGTCTTTATTCCTGTTAGTCACATCCATCACGTCCAAATAACGTGCCGCTGTAAATGCCAGGATTGAGTCGAATTATCTGAGAACCCTGTCAGCTCATGTCCTCATTTGTTTTCATTGTGATTAGTATTAATTCTGTCACCAACATCGCCCCCAGCTGTTCACAGGCCGCTTGTTTTCTACGCGTGTCCGGTGTCTGCTCACAGGAAACCAAACGTGTTGTAACACCTTCTGTACTGCTTTGAAGTTCTGCAACATGTCTTTAACTTGTCTCGAAGTAATATCACTGATGCTATATGTTCATTTTTAAAACAAATTCGATGCATGTATTAGTGACCTGCTCAGAAATCGAGCCATACGTCTGGTGGACGGTTCTATGAAACCCCAGCATTCATTACAAAAGCCTCTGAAATACAATCAATTAATTGTACCAGAAATTAAAATTAAGCTGAAATCCATGAATCCAAATTCTAGATTTGGCTACAGTAGATGTAGCTGTCGGCTCATCAGTAAAGTGTTAGATTACAACAAAAAGTGAAACTTTTATTTGAACTCATTATTGGTTCTTTTCTGGCTGATTATTGACCACTGGCCGACCCCACGACAGACAGTTCTGAGACTCTTTCTCGTGGGAAAAGAGTCAGCGGAACTCCATTTGCACTTTTATTATCTGTTAGAATTAGTACCTGTGTGGTGAAAAGAAGTGTGTGGAGGACTCTGCGCTTTCGGGTTCCCACGCACAGGTCACTCAGATGCAAATTCTGAAGGCTTGGCCCTCATTTTACCTACTTTACTAATGTTTTGTTAAGCTCATTAGGGTTGGAACTCTGCCCCCGTTTAATTAAGGTATTAACGAGAAAATGAAAAGTGTCTGTTCTACTCTAGTCTTTTTTATATATATATAATTAAATCATGAGAATGAACCACAGCAGAACTACTGCACTACCGCAGGTAACGAACATCTACGGTAACTAAGATCTTCTTAATATATCTGTGGAACGAGGTTCTGTTCTTCTCAGCTGGCACGTGTTAGGATGAGGTGTGAAGTGGTCGCGTGCTGTCGGGGCTGCTGCACGTGCCTCTGGAGGAGATCAGATGGTTCAGAGTTTATACAGCTACAGTAAAGAGACTCACTCTGTCTCCTCCTGTGTGCAAAACAAAGTGGAAAAGTGGTTCATCTCCAAAATTCAACACTCAGAAGTCAGATGTATCATAAGATGCTGTTGCACTCCTGTACAGATGCATCATGCTTGGAAAGAAGTGAGTAGATTTATTCATGAACTGAACTGTACCTCAGTGACCTAAATGAAATAAAGATAGGCTACTTGCTGTTTTTACACACTAGTTTTAGTTACTAGTTACTAGCTTTTTTAGTTCCACATCCACCAGATAGAGAATGTTGTTTACAGAATTATTGGTGGCAGTATAAAATACTATACTGTAGCCCAGTATAATATTACTGATGTTACATGGGACATTCTTCTCTGCAGAACAAACTCTTTCATTCATTTGTTTTGTTGATAACGCAGCTGTACTTCAGTGAGATTTTGACGTTGTTCTTTTGGTACATTTACTTATGAATTGTAAGTAATGTATGACTGTGAGTCACTTCTCCACCAGTGAAAAAGCAAACATGCATATAGCAACATGCACGGAGCTGTTCAGGCGCGAGGCAAACGGTCACGTTTCCAAACTGAGAGACAATAAATAACTAAATGAGGGTTTGGTGGATCCACATCTGCTGCTTGACACAGCGACAAATGTGGAGTAGTGTGACGGTGGGAGAACATTTTCCAGCTCTCTCTCATCGCGGGGATGTAAAGCAGGACACTTCGTCCTCACCTTATTACGTGTTAAAACCGATACTTCATTTACAAAGCGTCTTGGATGACAAGTGTTTCTCCAGTTCCCACACACCGCGCAACACACCTAAGAAATTCAGAACAATCGTTAAATAATTTAATTTTAATAATGAAACTAAACACATTCTCTTATAAATACGTAACATTTAAAGTATCTTTTTATCTATCAGTTGACTAAAAATGTGCTGTTGCTGTACTAAAAATGATACTAAAAGAGATTCCTTTGGTATTTTATCCAAGAACAGAACATAGAACAAGTTGACTTAGTTTTATTTAAGGAGATAAGAGAACTTGTTGAGCCTGGTTCTGCTGGAGGTTTCTTCCGTTAAACGGAGTTTTTCCTCTCCACTGTTGCCTTACGTGCTTGCTCAAGTGGGACTGTTTGGTTTTCTGCATTATTCTGTATATATTTATATAATGTGTGAGGTCTTAAACCTTACAATGTAAAGTGCCCTGAGATGACTTATGTTGTGTGTTGGCGCTATATAAATTAAGCTGAATTGAATTGAGTTGGACTTAAAACTAGAGAGACGTAAGGAACGTGGGAATTGTTCCTCCAGCTCTCTCTCATTGGAAAAGCTGGCAGGGAGCTATATTCACACTTTATGACCTGTTAGAAATGATACATAGAGTTTGGAGAAGAGGTGGTGTTCGGGTTCCCACGCGCTGGACTCCCACAGTCTCACACACTCTTTCCGTCACCACGTTGTCATTGTCTCACAGGCCGCGCGTAAAAGCAGATTTTTACGCATAGGTGCCATTTTCACCAAACCTCGCAGATTCGTTGTTGGATTAAACCTTAGTTAGAATATAATAACCAATCAGTTGTACTACATTGCATTTTTTATCTGGTTGTGTTTTACATCAACAACGAGACAATTTCTTTCCACCTAAACGAAAGAGTTTTACGCACACCATAATGTTTCCGTGTTGCACGTTTTACACATCTGGTGCAGGTCTCGTTCACGAGCGAATTACTAAGTGAGCACTAATTCGAAACGCTTTCGATTCCTCCTGTCCTTCTCAGCTCCACACTCTCTTTTATCACCTCTGGCCTGATGCAAAGCGAGACCCGACATGTCTCGATTCCCCTTTCATAAAAACGGCGTGAGTCGCTCCCACGACACGAGCTTCACGCTGCGTCGGCGGATGTCTGTTGTTTTCTCACTCGTGTAAATTTGCATCACACGAGCTCATGACACCTTTCACGGACGCGTGCCTCTCACACTCGGCTAGACAGCTGTACTTACACAAGGTTTAGTGAAGCCCCCCCGCAGGTTAAGCGCGCCATTCAAAGTTCAGTAAAGTTGGCAAAATATTCAAAGATGCGAAGTTTTCAGACTCTTGGGGAAATGCATAATTTCAAAAATCCATTTGAAGTAGAAAACCAACAGAGACATACGCATGTATCGGTTTTCATTCTTTTCCATGACTTTATTGTAAATGTTTAACAGTATTAACCCCCCACCACTGACATACTCCACTCACTTGGAAACAACTTACAAACAACTGTTAAACTTTGAGTTTAATGACTGGAGTAAAATCACTTCTGTGAACCAGCGATGGTGGGAGGGGCTTACAGTTACGCCCACCTATGGCTTAAAAGCTGCGACTGAAGCTCGTGTGGTCATACTGAACTCACACAGCTCCTGGACTCGATACAACCATGAAATCGCTTCAGGATTCATCAGACGTAAAGTCCAAAAGCAAGGTACTTGTCTCATTTACTCTTTCATAGAATATATTGCAGATTTTTTTAGAGGTCATCAAATGGTTTATTAACTTAATTGTCATTTATTTCATTGTCTCGTTTCTGTCTCCCGTAGATTCTCAAACCACAGGTGGAAAGACGTCGAAGAGAGAGAATGAACCGCAGCCTTGACACCCTCAAGAGTCTTCTACTAAAACGACAGGTAAATATCACATGGCTTAAATGGCTCCGTTTGTTCATTCCACAAGATTTAAAACTCAGTGAGAGATGTTTACTGAGCCCTTGTTTCTGTTTTAGGAAGAGACTCAGCGAAGAGTGGAGAAAGCTGAGATACTAGAGCACACAGTTCTCTTCCTCCAGAACACAGCCAGAGAAGACAAGACGAGAGGCCACAAACACTCCTTCCAGGACGGCTTCTCCACCTGTATGCAGAGAGCTGCTCAGTTCCTGGGACCTGAAGGAAAAGGCCTGTGGCTCGAAGCGGCACTGGATGCGTCTTCTGCTGCTCGCGTTGCCAGTTCAGACTCTGCAGGCGACAAAAACAAAACTCAAGCGTCTTCCAGCTATCTGCCTCTCAGGAAGTCCTCCAGGGCTATTCTTCAGATGCTCATACACAGGGCCCAGTACAGAATGCGCATGGCTGCCCTAAATATGACCAGCTGTGTCCAGACCCGAAGAGAATCCAATCGCTCCTCCACAACTCCCCAACAGCTCCACAAAGTGACGAGTCCAGCGAACTCTTTGTGGAGACCCTGGCCCTGATCTACATGCAGTGGCTTTAAAAACTGAACTTTTAAAAGCTCTAACATGCTAATCAATATTCAAACACCAGCATGTATTTTTGAGTCGCAATTTCCAGTGCAATATATCGTGTTTTCTGTAAATTCTGATAAATCTGTAGATATTCTACATTTATTATGACAGCATGCTGTTACATGTCCTGAGTCATTTATGACGTATTTTTGCACATTAATTTATTTTATTTGTCTTTTTTTAAATAAACACATTGAAAATTAATAAGCAATACGTCTGCATTCTTTGGTTGTTTGCTGGCACGTGTAGTAAGTGTGAACTTACCACACCCGAGGATGAAAGGGACGGAGCTCCACACAGCGGAACAAGGTTCATCTCACCTCTTACATCAAAAGGTATAAAAAAAGTATAACAGGTGGTCAGGACATTGAGGACAGAGATGTATACAGAAGGGACATTTTCACTATGTGTACTCTCGATTTTTAACAGCCGGGTTGATATTAGACAATAATTCAGTAGGAACAAACAAAATAAAATGTTCTTGTTGTCAGGAGTTAAAGCTCTGCGTAAGGGAACTTTTCATCTCAAAGCTATGCGTAAAATGTGCCATTCCAGGGGATTTTTACGCATGTCTTTACAAAAATAATTACAAAATAAACTAAATAATTTATTTTATGACATAAAGTCAGGATTTTGTCGATGACAAAGAGATTTTTGTGTAAAACAGCTGTGCGCTGTCACATGGTTTCATTAGGAGAAGTCAAAGAGTTGTTCGTGCAGAACAGCAGACGCGCGTCAGTCTGTGAGTCGTTTGCGTTTCAGTCGTGGGCGAATGCGCGTGGGAACGACGTGGAGAGTGTTTCTTCTCTGCGCGACCCTTTGAAATGATGTATCAGTTTTAACAGGTAGTAAAGCTGTAAATGTGGCGCAGTTCCCCCGTTTCCCACGAGAAACCTGTTGATCTTTAAAGTTAAGGATGCAGTCAGCGGTGGCAAGTAACTAATTACAGTTGGTTCAAATTATTTGCACTGAAGAAGGCTACGATTTTGAGGAGCTGCATCAATTTGACAGCTTTATAGTTTGCAGATGTACTTGATTCACAGTAAAGTGCTCTTGTAGTATAAATAAAGTCACGACGACATCTTAATAAAAGCATAAATCAAATGTGTTTGTCATCCAACACTGTGTGTTTTATTCCTTAAACGCTGAAATCTCTTCTACTGTCATGCACCTTCTCCAAATTGTTAAACAGCGCCAAAATTAATGTTAGTCAGTAAGTGTGGTGAAATGTGGTATTGCACCGTGACAGAGGCCAACATGTCAAACTGCAAGAAAAATCACATCATTGGATGCATTAGAAGAATTATGACATGTTGGCGCAGCCATGAACAGTTTTTTTATTTCTTGTTGAATATTTCCGCAATAATCGGAATTCAACCTGTCACACATAAATACAATGTGAACACACTGTAGTTCCGTTTCAGGGTCACTGACTGGTGTTCATGACAGACAGTCTGTGCCAATTAACAGAACATTCACAAATAACAATATCCCCTTTCATAGTAAAAAAATATGATAACAATAATTTAGCAATGAGTCAAAACAAGGGGGGTGGGGGGTGGTTGGCTAGAACAACTCCAAATATTACTGTTTAGTAATTAAAAAAATAGTAATAACCAACAGATGCACATCACATAAAATTAAAATAAATCAATTGGCTGAGTGAATAAATCATTTAGTCTGGACTGGAAAGGCAGCAGGATTGTTTATTCCTCTTCTCTACAAGGCTGTTTGTGTGGTGTCAGCAGTGTTGTTTGGCCTCTCACCTCTAGATTTCTGCTCTGTATTTGTTGAACTCACAGCAACTTGTTCTGCTCTACTGGGATTTTCACTGTTTGAAACTTGCTGGCGATTTGATTGGGACGCTGCGTCTGCAGGAGGTGACACAACTATTCTTTCTATGGGCTCGTTGGCTGTTCTGTCTGTCACAATTATATAATTGGGTTCTGGCTGGTGGCCACCGGAGCGGCGCTGCAATGCATGCTGGGTACAGGAAAAGGAACGCTGCCGAGGGGCTGGTTGGGGTGACAGAAAGTGAGGTGTCGTAGCTCTGGGGGCTTCCTGATGTCTGTCACGATCCTCGTCTTCTGAGGTCACCTCCTGTAAGGTGCTGATCGGTCGAGGGGAGCGGCCCATGACTCTTGGGGGGACCAGCGCTGTTGCTGATTGGTTGAGCTGTGGCCGCCAGTTCTGCGGGGAAGGGTACTGCACTCCACCCATTGACCAATTGCTGCCAATATAAGAAAGTAATTAGATTGGATCACATACTGTTGTCAAAGCTTAGAATTAAAATAAAGAAATACATCCTTGTGTAAACTTACTTTTGTGGTGGTGGCGTCATATCTCTGTGTCCTATGATCCCAGAGAAGGAGGCACTTCTTCCAGGTAGGCCTTGTGATCCAGCCCATGGTGGGTACATCAGACCACGCTCATCCCACAGCATATCATTGGCCGAGTCGACGGGAACAGGTCCTCTCTGAATTTGATGAGCCAGTAGGAGTTCCAGCACCTGGTGACGCATGCCCTCTCTGGCCACATCGATTGGCTGACGTCCTCTCCAGTCATGCAGCTCAAGGTTGGCACCGTGAAGGAGGAGAAGTCTGGCAGTGTCATAGCAACCGTGGAGTGCAGAGAGGAAAAGCGCTGTTTCACCCTGTTTCACAGAGTAAAAAATATATCAGAAATATCCGAATATTTAATCCAGTTTGTCTAATCTGATTATATATAGTCATGCCTAATATCAGTAAAACATTCAAAGCTTACCTTGTTGTCTTGCAGGTCCACAGCAGCCCCATAGCGAATGAGGGTCCTTGTTAGGGAGAGATGGTTTACTGAGCATGCCCAGTGTAGGGCTGATCTCCCTGAGAGAGACAGTGTGAATTGAGGGGAGGTGAGGGGGAAGAACGGAGGGAGTAAGTCAGCCAGTGAACAACCATTACACAACAGAGTTGAGCCCAAATGGTGAAGAGAGGAAGAATGAAGGGGAGGGAGGTGGAGATGATGGTGTTTCAGCCAAAATGAGAAAATATCACAGAGGGACACAAAGATAGAAAACATCAAACAAGTTGAGTGAAACAGAAAGAGAGGCAGACTAAGAAACAGCAAAAGCAAGAAGGATAAGCAACAAAGTTAATATGTCCATTGACCAGAGTTTGTGCACTAGAGCACTTTAACTTTGTTCTGAGTCAGAGGAGGACAGCAGAGGAGCTGGAGGAGGAGAGAGAGGAAGAGATGGAAGCCATGGAAAGCAGAAGACATGACGGGAGAGAAGGGACACAAAAAGAGGACGTGAGAGAGACGGGGTAAGTTACACCAGTTACTCAGCCCCTCAGTGAACAGGTGTGAGAAAATAATGGCATGAGTCGTACATGTGGTTTTTCTCTGAGGTGAGCTCCGTCTCAGTTACGTTGTGCATGTAATTCAAATGTGGAATGCGATCAGATGGCACTGTTAGCCGAGCCAGCAGTGTGGCTCGAGAGGCAAAAAGTTAATCTCCTGACCCAGCAGTGAAATCTCACACATTCATGCCCCTTAAGTTCAATTAAAATAACTTTGGTGATTCCTCGTCATTTCCTCTAACAGCATCAAGACTTCATAATAACCTGTCCAGTACTTTGGTTTACGGACAAATACCTGCAAAACTAAGACAAAAAACCCATTATGTACTGTTAGCATGCTAGCATGCTAATCTAAGACTGGAAATTTTATTTCCAGATTTACATTAAAAAGCATTTAGATATTTTCCTACTATTTAACCAGGTAACTGTGACAAGGATGCATTACCAGTATGATCAGTGTTGTTGACTGGTACCCCTGCTCGCAGCAGCTCCAAGACCACTCTGTCGAGCCCGCTTCGTACCGCTCGAATCAGAACCACAGACCCATCTGGACCACACCACTCAGCTGACTGCAAAGATAACCAACACAATAATCTGCCTAATGAATAATATATAATAATATATAATATTGCCCTCATTTACATAAGAATGATGGTAAAGAAATTCAGTGATACAGCAGCAACATCCGTAAAATGAAATGACCAGACCTGCTGAGGAGGACTGAGGAGAGGAGGAGGCATGGCATTTCTCTCCCATCCTCTAGGTGAAGCTGAGGGAGAACAAGGATCATTAAAGCATGTTCAGATTGGTTTGAGCTACCTTGTGATTTAAACTTTAAGATAAAGTCATGCTGGACTACGTTTTCAGAGCTGGGATGAATAAATGAATGAATGAATGAATGAATGAATGACTGATAAACCCTTGTGATATATGTAACAGGTCACAAAACCCTACGTTGTGTAGGTCTGCGGGGTTGTGAGTTTCCAGCTCGGTAATGTTTCTGCTCCTGGGTCCTGTGGTCACAGATGGTGGCCTCCTCTTGTCGCTTGGAGTATCTCACACTGAGGTCTTCCATCGAACTCTGGGTAAAGTCTGTGTCACTGCCTATATCCTGGTCCCTTTTGAGAGGCCTATAAAATCAAAGCATAGTATTTGCATAGCATGTTATATACAAACATGGAAACAAGTAAATACTCAAGTAAAATAGAAATACCTTAGGTCAGTGTACTTAGTTACTTTCCACCAGTGCATTTAGGCATCAATGTTCACCATAACAGACAGATTAAAAAACAATGGTTCTTGGTTGGATGTTTGCAGGTCCACATGGTTTGGAAAAACCCTTTTGTTTCTAGTTTTCTCTGCCCTGCAACAACTTAAGCTGCGTTGGAATTGTAAAAATATATATGGGAAATGTGTAACAGACAAGTGGTCCAGGACAGGATTTCAAAACTACATCCATCAGACCGAGTGAAAAGGTGACACCCAGTCTTTCTTCTAACAACACAACACAACGACACTCTTACTTATTTTAGAATACACTAAATTGATAAACATGAATTCAGTCCTCCAGCAGATAGCTCCTCTCACCGCATTCGAATGGCATCCTCCCCCAGCGGTTCTCTTCGTCTCTTCTTCTCTGCTTCCTTTGCTTTCTTCTTTTTCCTCAAGCTAATCTTTTCCTTCTCCCTGTTGGATCTGACCCGTTGGTCATGGTGGACTGTGTGTGGTGACCAGGCCTTTGCTTTGCCGTTGCTGACGGTGATTGTAGACCGGTGTCTCACACTGTTACTGACTTCGCTCTCCTCCCGTTGCTGCCTCACCCTTCTCACCACCAGAAACACAAACAGTGGTACCAACAGCAGCAGGCCAATTGCAATGGCAACCACAACCCATATCCACACAGGGGTTGGCTCTTTGAATAAAACAACAACAACAAAAACATTGTTACTAAACAGCTGTTCATTTACGTATCCAGTGTTTGGAGTCTTGTTCCTGGCAAACTGGTGAATGCAAGTAAATAATTATCCTATCAGTTCTTTATTATCAGTTTGTTTACCAGCTGGACTCTATTTGGTATTTTGTTTGTCTGCTGTTTGGTGCTGGACTGGTAGTGTATCGTAGGTTTATGAGAACCTTCTCAAAACTGACAGCTGCAGCTGGAAATGGGGTTGATAAAAGCAGAACAGTAAAGCTGGGAGCTAAACCACAAAAAACAATGAGGTGAAAGCTGCTAAAAAGCATTTAAGGATTGTATTAACATTTTATGTAGTTATTTGATCCACTGGGAAAATATTAAAAGTGCAGAATACACCAATATCAAATATAAAATAGAGTGTGACTTTCTGTTTTCAGGGTATAAATCAACATATTCAATGATTAATCTAGCATTTGGTTCCCAAACACAGCTGATCATTGGTAGTTGTTTTGCTGACTAAAAGCTCATTGTGAGATAATTTCTGAGGTTCATCTTCTGTAGGGGCATATATCTGAAAACAGTCTTGCATTACAAAGTTA
Organism: Ctenopoma multispine; assembly: GCA_034779795.1. Classification (NCBI taxonomy): domain Eukaryota; kingdom Metazoa; phylum Chordata; class Actinopteri; order Anabantiformes; family Anabantidae; genus Ctenopoma; species Ctenopoma multispine. Next base: position 4,048,593 of record JAUYWH010000008.1, on the reverse strand, counting down.
ACCTTAACGTAGCCTCTCCTAACTTTGTGTAAACCCACATATAGTATATATAATACTTATTTAACAAATTACCTTATTAATCTTGTGCATATGTTCACCTAGTTTCCTCTCTTAGCTGGCGTGTTGATCTAATACTGTCTCTAATGTCACAGTGGGCAAATGTTTAAAAAGAGTAACGTTTATAGCAATATCTCTACTTCTCATTGTGTCTGAGAGATTAAATGTGCAAACAATCTGAAAACCTGCAATAATGACACTGGAAACAGAAACATGTTTTGTTTGGATGAAATTCAAAGCTGGATGTGTGTACATGGGAGACCGGATATGTGAACCTACCTTTGTCTTCCTCTATCACCTTCTCGTCCTTTGTGCTTCCTATTTCCTCTCGGATGCCTCTAATACTGATGACGGCTGAAAGCTCCTGGTAGGCGGAGAATGATTCTGGCTTCTGAGTCCTTAAGGCATGTAGAAAACTGGCAGCTTCCGTAGCATACAAGAAACAGGTAGAGCGCTGACGGGAGCATGGCCTGTTGTCCACTTGGAGGAAAAGGAGGGAACTAGGAAACAGAAAGAGAAGGAAAGATCAGGAAAGAGCATGTACATACTTTTTGAGGCTATTTTCAGGAAGTTTTTTTAGATAAATCTGTGGGTTAGAATGTGGAACATGTACTCACCTAAAAAAGACCTATTTTGACATTTGCCAACTGCAAAATATTATATGCTCTTACCAAAAAACAAAAAACAACTAAGCATAACTCTGAGATATCCTGCAAAATGGATACACATGGATAACAATATTTATATCAGTATACATTCTAGTCACTGGGCTCAGTATATGTTGGTTTACTATACTTAATGGAGCTTGTCTCAGATCCCTTTCATAAAATAGTTTGCCTTCAATACTCAAGTCTCAGCTCAACTAACCAGGGTTTAATGGAGACATGGGGAGCTTGATCTCAATTGGTTCCTTAGCCTGATTCCAAACTACTGTCAATTCTATAATAAAATGACTTCACTGTTAAATATCTCAGTTCTTAGCATACTTGGACCTTCATATAGTTAATATTAACTTTCTTTGTTATTGTTTTATCTGTTCAAACCTTTATTTTCTTAAGTCAGGTATCCTTTGCAAAATGTGTCTTACTGAGGTACAGGAAATAAAGTAAAAATACATTTATTACTTTTGACACTCATGATCAGTAAAAAGCCAGCAAAATGCTCAGTACCCACCCATTTGAGTCCCCTGTTGCTCCCTGTGCCAGGAGGCTGGTAAGCTGCTGTAAGTCAAGAGCAAGCAAGTTCCTATTGGTGGCAAGAGGAACGGAGTCTCTCAGTTTGAGTGGAGACTTGAGGAGGATGCTGAGTGCCCAGAGCAGTGAGTTGTTGAAGAAAGTGCCACGTTGATATGGGATCTTAGTGTGAAGTATCAGTGTGCCTGTAGCCCAGAGAGGGCTCTGGTGTTTCAAGCAGTCGCTGCCATCCCATCCACAGAGGACACTGTTGCATCCCTGATCGCAGTGGGAGTTGGCATAGTGATTGCGGCAGTACTGGATGTGCCCTGGACTGAGAGTCATAGTGAGAAGAGATAAAAGTACATAAAGGACTTAAACAAAGAACATTTGTCAAGCTGCTTTTTTCAAAGTGCAGACACACTTTTATTCTCAGAGATTCTCAATAAGGTGAATGTGATATCAAGCATTCAACATTTAAATAGCTTTATACTATAATTAGGTGACTTTGTAGACTGTTAATTGTTACTCTTTCCATGCACAGCCTGAAATCAATGGCAAAACTTTGATTTTAATATTTATCACTTTCAATTAAATATTCAGTTCTCATCAGTGGACTACTAATAATTACTCTTATGATGACATTTAGCGCTTTCCTTTAGAGCACAGCTTTTAATTGTGTTCAAACACAGTACTAATAATAACTGGCAAGAATAAAGCAATTAAAATATATTATATAAATTTAGATGGTTACAATGTTACAATTAAGATGGAAATAATTTTGTTTTTGTTGATGACAACAAAGTTGTTTACTTGCAGGTGCCCCTGTCCTTCAGGCAGTCAAAGCCGTCTCTAAGACACTCAGGCTCTGAACATTTGGAGTCACATGTCCCGTCTCTGAACTTGTTCATACACTCTGTTTTGCCAGGACACTGACCCCATGGATCAACAGATGTGGCTGTGGAGACAAAGGCAGATTGGGTAAAAAAAAAGTGCCAACTGTGCACAATGTTACACATTAATTGCAGTCTGGTTTCAGTGTTTTATCGCAGGTCCAGCTCCTCCACACATTAAAAACCCTCATTGTTTTAGAGCATTAGCAACTATTCATAACAATGCAGGTCAAGCCGTGAGAGGTGGGTCCAGATACAAACTGTTAAAGGGAACAGGAAATGGGGCCGACATAAACAGGAAGTTTCCAAGAGAAGCGAATAGCAACAGGAAATGGAGTGGGCCGGGACCATGGCCGGGACTTAATAAAGGTCGAAGGTCATTACTGTGGTAATGAGGAATGTGATGGAGTTGGACAATAGGCTTGGCAGGTGTGTGTGTGGGACTGCAGTAGAAAAAAAAACATGAACAATTGAGCTGAAATTAGACATGTTGAGTTTTTTTTTAATACTTTGAGTTTCACTTAATCAGGACGCCTTATATTTATATAAATACAAATATTACAAATATAAATATATAAATTATGTCAAAAAGGAAATTTAACTGTGAATAGAAATTAAATTGGAAAAAGTAGAATGAAAAATATTTTTTACTTTCAAACTTCAACTGAACATAAACAAGGATGTGTACTATGAGGAAAAATATGTCTATTCCAATTTCTTCTTTCACAATGCATTTTGGGGAAAGTTTGTTTTTTGTTGTAGTTAGTTCTATTATTAATTATTAATAATTCTGTTTTATATATTCAGTTAAAATACATGGCTTCAATCTGTCAGGTATAAACCACCTGTAAAAGTCCTTAGGAAACAGTAAGCAGTAAGTTAAAGCAGCTGGTCATAACCTCTCAGGACAGAGAGTGCGATCTGGACTCACGGTGAAGAGTCCGGTGGCTTCATGTATATTCAAAAGAAAGAGAAATCTGCTAACTCACCTCGACACGTCCAGCTCAGTCCCAGGAGAACAAGTGTCCCCAGAGCTAACATCGTCAGGCCGTTCGGGTCACCAGCTGCAGGCCTTCTCTCTGCTCAGATGAATCAGCAGTCCGGTCCAGCTGTTTGGTAAACTTGTAAACCTGCCTGTGATCAGCAGCAGCTCAGCGGCGACTCACAGTCCAGTGCTGGAGGTGTTTAACTTTGTGGTGTAGCTACAATCCCGCTGCTCACAATGAACCGTTAATTCTGAAGTCACACAATTCCATCATCGCCACTGCCACCAACACCTTCTGTTACCACCACCCAGCCCACTTCTGTGAACTCACTCTTTTTTTTCAGAGGCCCTGCGGATATCTGGACGACTTCCTGCCACTGTGTGGAGAAGAATAGGAGGGCAATGACCCTATGTGCATGTGTTTCTTTGTGTGTGTATGTAGCAGTTCTTACTGTGACTTAAAAAAAACACAGCACGGGGTATGTGGGCTGTTGGTGAGCTGTTATTTCGTAGTGTGTAAAATTTCGAATTAAATTTGAACTCAAACAACTTTAGAAGTGCAGTGAGTCCAATAAACTCGACTGTGACAAGAAGAGTGCTTCTGTTTGTTGCTCTTGTTTAATTTTAAATGTAATATATTAGAGACCCAGAAGGCTCCTTGTCAAACATGGAGGAAAATCTATGAAAACAAAGAACGTGAGCAGTTTTGCAATCAGACACTCAAACTTGATCTTTCCCTCTACATCTAATGAAATTAAATATGTCAGATAAATAGATGGATATGTGTCTGTCTCAGGCCAGACAAGCTCAAACCAGACTGCTTAACAAGACATAATAATATGATCATTAAGTACAGTCATTCTGCCAAAGTCTTCACACATGTACTGTATATGGTCATATTGTGAGCTGTGGAATAATACGAGCTCAATGAACTCCAACATACTGTACATCCTTTTCTACTAGTTACCCACTTTATCTGATTCCAGCCCAGGAGCTCCTCTGTCCATACAGTATTCCTCCCAAAGATCATTAAACAAGTTTCCTGTCATACCAAAAGAACAACCTTGATCTTTTTTGGGCTCGCACAATCCCAAATCCATTTTTTTAAATACAGCACAGAAAACCTGTCGGGACAGTGGTGCTGTCTTCTTCTCTACGCAGTGGTTATAGTAGCGCCTGTACACCTCAGACATGTTTGAGAAAATTGGCTCCAGATACAGCTTAGGTATCGATGGCCCGCAACAGTAAGAGGACATTTTGGGTAAACTTTCTAAGAACTCCTTCAGGACTCTATGCTCTGACGCTTTACGGGACTTTCTCTGCGTTTGCTTCTTAGTATTTTCCTCTGAATTGTCCTGTTGAGATGCATTTTGTGCCCAGTTGAGCACTGACCACTCTCCAATCCCCAACGTGGAAAGAAACATCTTTTTGCAAACTTGTTTCCTGTCACCGTTGACTATCAAATGGTATCGCATTGAGACCGATCTTCTCGACTGAGTCCATGGTGCTCGGGTTCTTTCCACCGGGTCACAATCAACTAGTCCAGAAACATGAGTCTTTCTCTGTGCCCAGTTCATGCACTTCCAGAAACTAGTAAACAGGTTATTCCTTGTTTCTTCACTGAATTCAGCACAGAAGCGGTTGGAGGCTCTTATACAAGCACTGGATGAGCACCTTGGTCCTATGGTCCTCTGAGCTTTAGTTATGGTTGCACCATCTTTCTTTCGTTTGCTGATGTATGGTTTGCCCTCCATTCTAAGTTGCTTCTGTCGATTTTGTTTCCACGTCAACGGCTTGGCAACTCTGGATTTCTTTCTGGTCGATCCCTCTGGTTCAGGTGCCCTGCTTCTCTCTTTTTCATTCGTATTCACTTGTTCTGCAAAAACAGGGACATTTCATTGCAGCCCGATGTGGCATAGCTGCTCGATAAATGACAATAATTGATCCAAATTCTTTACGCCAGTTTACTGGTGAATAAAAGCAAACGAATAGTTGCATCTGCTTCCTTGACTAAAGGCTAAAGACTTACCTTGGTTAGCTTCCACAGTAACGACTGCAGAAGGAGGAGGATTCTGCTGTAGGTACTGACAGACATTCTGTTTCTTTTCTAAGTTGTTTTCATTTGATTCACTCTTCTGTGTTGCTCTTTTCTGTGCCCAGTTGAGCACGGACCACTCTCCAATCCCCAGTGTGGACAGGAACATGTTTTTACACACTTGTTTCCTTTTGCCATCCACCAACAAGTGATAACGGAGTGAAACCGATCTTCTCGACTGCGATCCCACAGCTCGCGACCTTTCGACGGGGTCACAGTCAACTTGTTCTGCTACGTACAGTTTTCTCTGAGTCCAGTTCATGCGCTGCCAGAATTCATCAAACACTTGCTTCCTGGCTACTTCATCGATTTCATAGCAAAACCGGTTTGATGCCCTCTTGCATGCATTCGAGGTGCACCTCGGTGCCATTTCTCTTGGCTGTTTTGTCACAGTCTCCCCGTCTTTTTTGCGCTTGCTTATGTATGCTTTTCCCTCCATCCTCAGCTGCTTCTGCTTGTTTTGCTTCCACTTCGATGAATCCGTCATTTTGGCTTTATGTGTTTTTCTGGCAGCTCCTGCCTGATCCAAATTTGTGAGCCCACTTTTAACAGTTGTATTAAAAAGTGCTGTAAAATAGCCAAAGATAGAATTAATTATTGGAAGCAGTCATCCTCCTATGGGCAAACTCTGGCAACAGCCTACATTAAACTGGATCTATGGATAAAAATAGTGGATATTTCTCCATGTAGGGTGACAGCAGATGCATCAGGACACTGTGCAAATAATTTATTACTATTGTTTTGTCCTAATGTGACAAAAGGTCATAATGTATGAACTGATAATAATATAGATTTGGCCATTTAGAGTTGGATAAAGTAAAACATAAACTACTCACATGATGATAACCATGTACTTCTGTCCCCGTTTTTTTTAAACAGCAATTTGTGTTACACACTGTTACTTACTGGTGCCATCACCCAGAGGCAGTGGGTTCTGCAAAGAAAACTGGGGAATCATCTGTGGCTCCGCTATTATCGCCGAATGGCACCTTCTTTTGGACGGTTCATCTTTTTCCATGTCAGATTTCCTGCTTGGATCAGAGATGTGCAGATAGTCTGGAAAGAACAGCACGGTACATCTTGTTAAACCTGATCCGATTAAGCTCCTATTTACTGTGTACCTGTTGACTTTCAATATGTTTGATGTTTTCCCAAGACACACAGGAAACATCTGTACAGCTACTGTACAGTAGCTGGAACAGGTAATCATATGGTGTACACCTGGGGCCCACTTTGCCCAGCTGGTAACCCAATCTTGCATCAGGGTGATGCTGCTTGGCCTCATACTTGCCTGTAGAGATGTGGTGCAACGCATTAGCCTCAGTGACTGTGGGCCTGCGAACAGGGGGATCAATGGTGGGTTTGGGAAGGAGTCCAATATCCTCCATTGCTGCAATGGCTAAAATAAAGAAACATGTAGTATGAACAATGGTATGCTTTTTAAAACATTGGCCTGTTTGTGAATCCAGAACACAATGCTGAACTCAGGCGTTGATTTGGCAGTAAATGGAACATTTAAAGGAAAACCTAAAATACAGTACAGAGTGATGTAGATGTTCCTTTTTCCTGTGAGTGAGTGTCCTCATTAAAGCTCTGATGCTGTTGAAAAGCCACTTTTAGATTTGTGAACCCTTTATTTTATTTCATCATAAATATGTATATATACACACATACATTAGATCTAAAAAAAAGCCTTATGTGTAATCTAGTCCAGATTTGAGAAGTCTATGCACAGTGTTTTTTTCATTTAGATTTTGTCTGATCTGATCCAGATCCGGGTAGAAAAACTGTGAACTACTGCATAATAAATAATGGTATTTAAGTTTCCCTTAACGTTCTCCTTAACAGCCGAATTCGATTAAGGTAACTTCAGCTTCAAATTCAAATCTTAAAGCTCAGATGTTGTTATCTTCGAAAAAACAACAGAGCCATGTGTTCACATCCAGATGCTTCTGCAGCTTCCATTAAAGCAGGCGTTGCAGGGCCTGACATTAACCGGAAAGGTAAATGAAAACGGCAAACGATGCTCATAATCGCTAAAATGATATGAGGCAAAGTCCTGGGAGCTCTTCATGCAAGTCAAAACTGCAACAAACCCTTAGAAATGACACATTTTCAGGTGTTTGCTTACACAGTGTTATACATTTGAAAACGTCTCGTAGACCCGTCGCTTCCATCCAGATCAGATCACACGCTTCCCCGCAGCTCGCTATTTACTCCATCATATGACAGGTGAAGCCGACGTCTGTCACCCCGCGGTTTGATTTCTCATCAATGTCTTAAATGTCGGAGCTCAGGAGGCTCTCTATAGCAGCTGCCATGTCAGAGCATGCGCACTGGCTTCCAAGGTGGAGAGAAAAAATAAAAAGAGAAAAGTAATTTAGTGACTAATTTATATATTTTTATATATGTTATAGATTAATACAGATTCAAATGCATCGGTTTCCTCCTCTGAATGAGCTCCTCCACTGATCATTACATTAATAGAATATTATTTGAATATTTAGGTAATTAGGTAAGATACAAGTCGCTGTCAATTGTCAGCTCCTATTGTGATTCTTCTCCGTTCACTCCACAATATACATAGCAGGACGTTGTGTGATTTATAGTGGCTTCTAAAGAGGCTTCTTAAAATCGGAAGACCGTTTATAGCTTTGCTCATCCCATTCTTCTAACGTGACAGCAGGGGAAAGGAAGGAAGCTATTAGGAAGTTCAAGATTTCTGTTGGGGTTTCAGCCTCAGTCGTCTCAAAAACACACATTATCAACCAAGCAAAGATAGCAGCTGCCACATGGTCGCAGGGCTGCAACTTAGACATTCGACATTAAAGCCACCTGATTGCTTTAATATTGTGCTGTACAGGAGTCAGCATGGAGGAGTCATATGCTGGCCATGACTGACAATGGTCAGAACACTCAGAACAGTGCATTGCAGCTTGCTGGGTGTGGGGGCTCCAGGCCCTGTTCACCTCAACATTAAAACCAGCAGGTAGAATTAATTTGTTATTGGTGTAGTTATTATTGATGCTTTAATGCATAATAATGCAGTTGGTAGAAGTGGAGCTAATGTAGAGTTTGAAAATTTCCCTTTGGTATAGAAATAACCTTATATTTACATATAATAATCCAGATTTTGTTGTTTACAGCAGGTTTTTCTGCTTGAGAGAAAAATAAAAAAACACAGCTGCAGTGTCGGCTTCTCGCCACATGATGTCGCTGTTTGTTTGGTTGCAGACGGTGCAGATTCACAGCAGGAAACAAAACTGAGCTTTATGTACAAAAAACACGAAGATAGAAGCAGGACGTGGAGTAAATACGCTGCTGGTGTCAAATCAGACTGTGTTTTACTGGTCCAGCATCATGGCATGTACGGGACTTTCCGCTGTAAAAGAATCTAAACATTAAGTTTCGGTTTCGGTCTTGACAGTAGCTCGACAGCACGTCGGCAGCTGAACACACTGCTGGTTGGGAAGAATCAAACTATCAAAGTTTGAGCTTGTTAGGGACAAAACAAACGCAGTTTCACACTCTGAGACGAATATAAAACGTCTGCAACAGCGAAGCTGCCCTGTCCTGGAGACGTAAGTCGGATTCAAACAGCTGTAATGATGAAAAAGCTAAAGGCAGAAACGGCTAGCTAACGTTATTTTAACGTAGCTTATAAAACTTCATCTTATCATTATTATCATGGTGATGTTGCAGGTTTAAGTGTTTTTGCTGCTGATTCGTTCATATGTGGAGTTGATGAAGTGTTTCACAGAAATCAGCAGGGTAGGAGAAAATGAAAGTAAAGAATAATCAGTACTGGTCAAACAGAAAGTAACTTTACTGTCTCCTCTGAAGGACATGTAAGAAGAGATGACGAGAAGTCTGTAAATATAAGCTTCTAAATCCAGAGACTGACTTTACAGGATTATTGTGAGTTTGCTTGTAGCATACGTCTCCAGTCAACTTTCAGTTGATCAAGGTGACTTAAAACAGGGTTTAAACGTGCATTTACGTTTTCTGTGTAAGATAAATACGTCCACAGTGTTTCAACTGCAGAGAATATTTAACTAACCTACTGGCTGCTTTTACTAACCCTCATTAATTACCTGCTACACTGTTCAGAAGGTGAAACACCACGTCACACAATGACTGGTGACAAATCCTTCATATAAAACATCAATTATTTGTGTCATAGTTGTTTGCTTTTGAAATGCATGCTGGATATTTCTGTATACATGTCTGTATATGTCAGGTATACTTGAATTTAACTTTTGTCTATTAAACTGAAAGCACACCTGCTTATTTTTAGTTTCAAAGAAGAATACTAATGGTATACTTGCATATAATTCTGTCCTGCATCTCCTGTGTTTGCAGAACCTGTCGATTATGCAGAAAATGAGCTACTTCTTCCCCCTGCTCTTCGTGTGCCTGGATGTGTGTGTGGTGCACGCCATCCGCCTGGCCCAGCTCTCACCTCTCCTCCTCGCCCACCCGTTCGTCACCCTGTGGGGAGGAGGGCTGATCCGGGCCTGTGTCCTCATCCTCATCACCTTAACGTATCCTGGAAGGCTGCCATGGATGAGCAGCTTCAAGGGGCTTCAGAGCTTAGGGGTCCTGTGCTTCCACTTTCCAGTGTACATCACCGTCCTCTGGGTGCTGGGACAGCCCACCACGGAGGAACTATGGGGATGGCACAACTGGGAAAGGGTAGGTGGATGTGTTTTACTGGTTCTTATGTTGCTTTTAAAACATGGATACACTATTTGGTGATTTTTGAAGCTCGTGAGTAGAACTTGTTGGTCACCCCTGCTTTAAGCCCAGTTAAAAATAACGATATGCTCATACAGTGTTGTGTTAAGAATTCTTATTTAGTCTGATCACTTACCAAATCCGGACGTAGTCATTTATCAATGGCATGAAAATGATAATGTATCAATGCGTTTCTAAAACAGGAACCCGTAGTTGTGTGCATTTATTCAATGCATGGTGAATCCTCTGACTTTAAGAGTTAATGTAAAATGTTTCCTTGTGTCTTGTTTTAGAAAAAAAGTGGAAATTCAGTTCAGTCACTGCAGGATTAAATGTATTGTTACTGCTACTTTTTATTTTCTCTGCCATGATGGTACTGAGCTCAGAACGGGAACAACACTGAAACCAAAAGCAAACCACGTCTGAGGAATACAAGAGAGGCGCCATTTGAGAAATACTGTTTACTATACGAACATGTTCTCTTCACTCCAACATTTATCAGAGTCATCTGGAGCAATGTGTGGTCTGTGTATTCTTCTCTGGATTTGTGTATCAAACCTACCATTTCTTTTGCAGGTATTGCAGGGTTATGTTGTGACAGTGGTTTCCTGGCTCTACTGGAGTCGATATGTGTCATCTCTTTTGCTCTCATGGGGTCAATACGTCTCAACTCTGTTCACAAAGACACCCCCCGAGAAGCCCAGAGAGGACACCAGAACCTCTCTGGAGAGACTGATGGGATACATGATGCCCTACTCCCGCCGCTTTGTTTTTGTGCTGTCGCTCGTGGTTCTGTCTTCCTATGGTGAGTGAGACAACAGAATATTTTAAATTAAATCTGTAGTCATTCATTTCTAAGTAGTGTTTTTATAAAGCTACAACATTTTAAAGTTGTGTTCTGCAAGTCTTTTTCGAAGCAGAGCTGTGACTACACTCCTGTTACCTGTTGATGCTTTATGTCAGTCTAACAGAAGCAGTTTTTCTTCTCCAAAGATTGATTAAAGTGATAATGTAATCTCCTGAACTCAGGTGAGATGGCCATTCCTCAGTACACTGGTCGTGTGGCTGACTGGATCATAAATGAAGAAGCACCGGATGCATTCACAGAAGCCATCACAGTCATGACAATGATGACCATTGCAAGGTAACGTGAACCTTTGTCACAAAGCAGGACGAGCATTTCTGTTTATGAAGACAAACATTTGTTAAGCCCCAGGTGTTGTCTTAGCTCTTTATGTCCTCTTTAGATTTTATTAGCAAAGTGCAGTGATCAGTGATCCATCTGACACCATTGCACTTTTAGTTTTTGAGTTTCCATAAATGTATTTAAAATATATTTATATATTATATTTCAACTCCTAAAATGTTCTCAGTCAGAATTTATACGATATGCATTAGAGGATTTCAGTGTCTGCACATAAGAACAAATACAATATCATCCAACAACCACATCTCAGAAGTTACAGTAGAGGTGAGGTGATAGTCTAATGTTGTTGTTGTATTGATATTTTTGTATGTCTTATGCTGTAATGTGTCCTTGGTTGCGTGTTCCAGTGCTGTGCTCGAGTTTGTGTGTGACCTCACGTACAACATTACCATGAGCCTCATTCACACCTCAGTGCAGGGAGCGGTTTTCCAGGCTGTGCTGAAACAGGAGATTGCTTTCTTTGATGAGAGTAAGACAGGTAAATCAGCTACACAGTGTACATAAGACTATCCCAACGCAAAGTTCATTAAACCATCATGAATGAATGCTTGACTTCTTCTCTCAGACTTAAGTGTTTATTATGCAGAAATGTTTAGTATTCTAACAACACGTTGAACACATACTGCGGCTCCTCCTCTTAGGTGAACTGGTGTCCCGCATTACCACTGACACCAATGATATGAGCGAGGCTCTGAGTGAGAAACTAAGCCTTTTGATGTGGTACACGGCACGTTTCGGCTTCCTCTTGTTCTTCATGGTGAGCCAGTCGTGGAAAATGACCTTGCTTACATGCATGGGGCTGCCCATCATCTGGGTCATACCTGAGCTCACCGGACATTTCCACCAGGTATGAGGTCACATTTACTTCCTGGAAATGTCAACTTTGGTGAACTTACTGTAACTAAAAATCAGAAAATGGAGCAGAAAAAGAGCAGAAGCATAATAACTAACTTATGTTTATATTTTTTTATTCATGATTCAGACTATTGCTGCAAAGGTTCAGGAATCACTGGCTAAAGCCAATCAAGTGGCCACAGAGACTTTCTCCTCCATAAAGACGGTGAGGAGTTTTGCCAACGAGGACGGCGAGACAGAAAGATACAGACACCGACTAGAGGACACTTACGCACTCAACAAAAAGGAAGCAGCAGCATATGCAGCCTCTGTCTGGGCGAGCAGCGTGAGTTGAATAATGACTTATATGTTTTATTTGCTTGTCTTTGTGAGCATGAGACAGTGCGAGTTAACTGAACCACAAACATACGCTCTTTACTCAGAAGAACTAACTTTTGCGGTTGAGATCCTAAGATCTTGAGATAAAACAAAGAAATACACAAATAATCTCAAGCCCCCATGATTCAGACATCTGCACCATACGCGATCCCATGGCCATGAGTTTTTAACAGCTCATTTTCATAGTCACTAAAGAGTTTTTTTTATATTGTGTAAAATGTTTATCAAGTGTTGTACCCTGTTTATGCTGCTCCAGATGACCACTTTGGCCCTTAAAGTGTGTATTCTGTACTACGGCGGGACTCTTGTGACCAGGGGTGCTGTTAGCAGTGGAGACCTGGTGTCGTTTGTCCTTTATGAGCTACAGTTTGCGTCTGCTGTTGAGGTGAGGTAGCAACCAGAAAATTGTTCTGATCTATCCCACAGTCAGATAGATAGATATCGAGTTTTGCTCAACACTCTGCACTTACTGCTTTGCTGCTGCTCTTCCAGGCTGTCATGCGCTATTACCCAGAGGTGAAGAAGGCAATCGGTGCCTCTGAGAAGATCTTTGAGTATTTGGATCGTAAACCTAAAGTGCCACCAAAGGGCACTTTGGCCCCTGAAAATCTGGAGGGACACATTCAATTTAAAAACGTTAGATTTTCTTATGGTGGACAGGATGGGACAGAAGTACTTAAGGTATGTATGTATGTCTATGGTACCCCTTGTGTTTTATCGTATTAAAAAGTAGGATTTTAATCACACATGCCTCCCCACTAATTGAACATATTCCACTTGTTCTCCAGCAAGTGACTCTGGAGGTAAAGCCTCGCGAAATCACAGCTCTCGTGGGGCTGAACAGGTCAGGGAAGTCCACCTGTGTTAAGCTGCTGGAGAGGTTTTACCATCCACAAGCAGGGGAGATTCTACTGGATGGAAAACCACTTCAGAACTACAAAGATCAGTACCTGCATGACAAGGTGGATAGTCACAACAAGTAGTATGGTTCCAGCTTTGTCCTGCTCTTGCTATCAAAGTCAGCTATGATAGTTAAGCAGCCACTGATATTTGCTCGTCACCCTGTTTTGTCGATAGATTGCTGTGGTGAGTCAGGATTGTGTGCTGTTTGCTCGCTCTGTCCGGGAGAACATCAAGTATGGCTACGAGAATGCTTCTGATGAGCAGATGTTCGAGGCTGCCAAACTGGCCAGCGCCCACGACTTCATCATGGAACTGTCAAATGGATACGACACAGGTTCGAAATACAAACTCAGCATCAGTGAATCTTAAAGTGGAGAGCTTCACACTGGTGCCTGTCACTCCCTGGAAAAATTATAGATGGTTTTTCATTCCAGTGTCAATTCTTAGATTGATAGACACTTTATGGTGCATTTCTGTTTCGTTTGGGCTGTCTGACCAGGACCTCTGCTGGCCATGAAAAACATTTACTAGTAACTTAGTTTCCTTTAAATTATTCTGGCCCATGCTGTGTAGTCCCTTTAGGTTTTCCATTATACAGTGCACTCATACTTTGGCTGATATGATCATGAAATCTTTTTTTACAATAGATATGGTCTTAAATAGTTTTATTGTTATTTAACTCGTGCAGTTGTCGCGCAGGGATGTGCACAGTAAAAGTATGTTGTTCTGCTGAATAGATGCCGGGGAGAAGGGAGGCCAGGTGTCTGGAGGCCAGAAGCAGCGCATTGCCATTGCTAGAGCTCTCATTAGAAATCCTAAAATCCTCATATTGGACAACGCCACCAGTGATTTGGACACAGAGAATGAATATCAGGTTGGAAATGCTTGAGTCTCTCAACTGTTTGCACATCTTAGACACCTTTTGCTGCATGTAACACTAAACCATGATTGTGCTCAACAGGTCCATCAAGCTTTGTTGACGAAAGCCAAGAACTGCTCTGTGCTGCTGATATCCAACAAGATGAGTGTCGTAGAGAAAGCTAATCGTATAATTGTCCTTAATGATGGGATGGTAAAGGAGGAGGGCAGTCATGATGAGCTCATGAAGAAAGGCGGCCTTTATGCTGATCTGGTGGAAAAGCAGAATAGGGGCTTTCACCGTCAAGAGGAGGAGAGGAATGATACACAGTAATACGTATAAGCGGAGGTCACTCAATCAAGTCATGGAACAGGAATGTTAAAAGTCTAGATTTAAAGGTTTAAAACTTTAAATTTGTAGTATACCGTCTAACTTAACTGTGACATTATACGTTATACCATAAGTATAGGTAGAGTTTTGACCCTTTAAGTCTATTTCCCTTCTTTCCAAAATTATGGACACCTACACTAGGTTTCCAGACTATCTAATACTAACTTTATAGGCTCCAATCAGCTACTCCTGCCCCTGGGTTGCTGTAGGTGTCTAACACCCAAATGCCAGTTGGGAGATGGTGTTCCACTGTTAGCACTTTTGCCTAACAACAAGAAAGTTCGGGATTTGAACATACGGGGAAACTCCGCGTGTGGAAACTCTGTGTATTTTCTTCCAGTAGGTGTATGGTCTGTACAAACTCTTCTCAGGTTAGGTGAATTGGTGAGTCTCAATTGCCCAACAGTGTGTGTTGTCAGTCAAGTCAGTTGAATATTGATACAAAGCAGTCCCACTCATTCATGTGCAACATTATCCACAATAGTCAAATATAACCAGGGATACAGTTTGAAACTCAAAGCTACCACAATATAAATCATAAAGCAAAATCTCGGACTGTGACTAAATTTAAATCAAAGTACAGGATATCCTCATGTCTCCCAAGCTTAGGTCAAAATGGTCTAAGTGTGTGCGATCTTGGACTACTTGTAAAGAGAGCTTTTATCCAAAATACTTTGCAGTTTGCTTCTCATTCACTCACCCACTTCTGATGGCAGTGAGCTACTGTGCTGGGTGCTGGCAAAACCAAGGACTGAAATGCCAACCCTGCAGTTACTGCACTATCTATTGAGATGTAGATAATTGGCTAGATTTTAGATATAGCATGTTGTGATATTTAGTGATGTTTCTAAATGCCATGGTTGTATATATTTTTTATCAGATATTTGAATGTTGCTGAACATTTCCCTGTGTTGAAGATTATTTAAATGTTTGTAATGTAATGTAATGTTAAGACTTTGCAAATAAAGTTTGCATTGTGCGTTTTAACACATTGTTAAATCATTGTCTGAGTTCTCTTATGGGCTTATGGATACACAGTTTTGATTACGTCAGATTAGTAGAACATCTATTAGATTATTTAAAATGATCAATTAATCTTGTCTGATAGTTTTTTAGTTTTGACATTTTCACAGTTTTGTTAATAAGATAGCTTAAGCTTTCTTTTAAATGCACTTCTAACACATCAAGATGACAGTTTGAAATGTTGTTTTGTCAGATAGTTCCAAACCTAATGATACTGAGTTTTCAGAAAAGCAATAAACATTTTATCAATTCTACATTGTTTTGATGTTGATGATAGCAATGCCTTAATTAGGCAGGGCTACCTTGTAGGCGTTCTATAGGAAACACAGTTGAGATGCATTATGGGAATTGTAGGCTCCAGTGTTTTCGAAGCTTGATCCCCGGCCAAAATAACTGACTGTTATATCCTTAATGTCAATAAAAATAGGAACAGGCAGACTTGCATTAGCAACCCAAATACTAATGATAAACAACATAACACAGAATGTTCTTCCTTGAAAATAAGATCATATTTTGAATATGTTAGACGTAAATGCAGAAGCTAGTTAACGAAGCGCAAAACCTGCTTGCATTGAATTAAAGCATGACTGACGGAACAAGACGCACACACCCGCGGTGATGAGCGTGTGCTCCGTGTGACAGACATCTGCCTACAACCAACCAGAACGCCGAATCCTTCCTCACGTCACAGGAAGTACGTGGCATTGCCACGCAATGGGTTTATATAGGGTCAGACGGAAGCGTTTGGGCGCCATTTCATTGCGGAGTTCCTCGGTGGTGTTTTAGTGGAAGTGCAGCGTCAACAGCGGTGGAAAATTGGATCGTAACAACATTCCGCCCTCAGCCCGATGGAAGCGGCCGTCAACCCGGCTCACGACAGGTTATACTCGTATTAAGTTTGATCGAACGGAGGAAATGTGATTAGTTTTGCGGTGCATATGAAGGATTACCGTTAAATGCGATCCAACTGCTACGTTATTGTTACCGTTAGCCTCCCAGTAACAGCGCTAGCTTAACACAGACTGCTTAGCTAGCGTTTACTGCAGACTATCTTAGCACGATTTGTTTAACGTCAGCTAAACTATAGATAAATGTATTGACGCATTACGTGAATATAATTTTTTTTAGTATTGAGCTTCACAAATTCGTTGGCACAGTGGATGCAAATGACAGCTGGAGCCCCACCGGCTCGGTCAGCCGGCTGCACCCCGCCGGCTTTCTGTCATTTGGGTCATTCATTGCTCAAGCACCCAGCTAAAGCTAATTCCGCTGCTCATGAAACTGCCACATAGGATATCTGGTAGGTAATAAGTACTTTATCCTGTTTGTACCTACACATAGCCTAAAGGTAGCTGTGTACAGTTTGATAACCGTTAGATTTATCTGGTATTGTTGCAGTGTACTGCCGCTAGCTAGCACACTGCTAGCTTAGATTCCAGCTCAAGGTATTTGTTTGCTGTGGCAAAATGGCTAGAATTGACTGATAGATTAATATTTAAATCTTTTTATGAAGCAGTGTAGCTGCATAAAGGCTTCACGGTTTTGCATGTTTTTCTGACGTCCGTACGTCCGTCGTTCCTGTCATTGTGAGGCAGTGTTTACAAACACTGAGGGCGGGGCGTCCAAACCACGCGATCGCCAGCTGTTGGCTTGTTAATCATAGAGTCTGACTTTTCTGTCATCGTGTTGATAAATTATTACGCCTATTGTTCCTTTTTCCTACCCGTCACTCTGCCGCTGTAATAGGTGACAGTGTTATCTCAAACCGCAAAGCTATTAGGATTTGTTTTGCAAAATCCTCCGATGTCTACATGATAAAGATGTATTCTGTGTAAAGATGCATAGAAATATAAACGATGCAAAGTTTGCATTGTGTGTTTTTAATACATTGTTAAATCATTATCTGAGTTCTGTTATGGACTTATGGATACCTAGTGGTGATTACGTGAGATTAGTAGAACATTTATAAGACTATTTAGAATAATCAATTAATCTACGGATTGTTTTTTTAGTTTTGACATTACAAAACGGTTTGACATACATTTCTCACACATAAAGATTACATTTTGAAATGTTGTTTAGTCCAAAACCGAATTATAATGAGTTTACTGTTGGACACAGAAAAACAAGTCCTTATCTTTTAAAAGCAAATATTTGACATTTTTGTTTAAATTACTAAAACAGTTATTTGATAGTTTTATTATAGTTTTATTATTGAAAGTATTAACCATTTGTTTTAGCTGGTGAGGAAATATGCAATGGCGGTCCACATAACTGCTGAAAATAGCAGCTCGTTAATAAAATGCTTCTTTTCTAGATATCTGCAACTGGACTTCTTTCTTCCAAGTAGACTACTTGGAAGAAAGAAGTCCAGTTGCCATGACTCAATCTTCAGACAACTTTACCTGGATGACTGAGAATCTTCACAGACACTCTTTTCTAGATAGCAGTTTGCTGACTGGGAGAAAAGAGCCACATTTCACATGTGAATTAAACATGTACAGTAGAAGCTGTCTGCACCTTTTGACATTGACAGACTTGTGTGTGGAAGATCAGTGAATCAGTGGTGGCATCAATAAAGGTGGCAAAGGTCAATCAGAAACTTAAAAGTACTATTTCCTTCACCACAAGACATCTCATTCTGCCTCTTGCACTCAAGTAGGGTCACTGTCCTCTTTTTTTTATATTTATCTATTTTTATTTATTATAATTATCTTTTCTGTGATGTTGCATTTAGTTTTTTCATTACTGGTTTTAAAACCAGAAAAATAAATATTTTGTCATCATCCTATTCCTATTCTCTGGTCTTTCTATTCTCCTCACTTTAGCTCTCTGGTTGGGTTGTCCAGTGGAGGAATGGATCAACACACTGGCTCTAGCAAGCGCATTCGCAAACCCTCCCTGCTGTATGAGGACTTTGAAAGCCCATCTCTGCCACACGCAATGCCCCAGGGCCCCCCCGCCCCACCACACCCCCCAGTTAAGGATCCTAGCCGGCCAGGTCGCATGACCAACCAGCTCCAATACCTCCAGAGGACCCTGAAGAAGTCTCTTTGGAGGCACCACTTTGCCTGGCCTTTCCATGAGCCTGTAGATGCTTATAGGCTTAACCTTCCAGTAGGTCAAATAGTGTAGCTTAATCAGGCAGGCTTTTATTATCATTTGATGACTTTTATTTATGTTTCTGTAACTCATGGTATGCTGTCTAAGCTGAAGGCAAAATCCCATATTGGGTGTTTTAATTTCTGCCAGATTTTGTATAATTTTTCATTTGGCTAGTGGATAGTTTACTAAACCTGGCTTGTGCCTCAGTTTTCTGCTTTTTGGAAAGATGTGTGAATTTTAACCTGTAATCTTTTGGATTGGAGTGTTTTTTTGCAAATCAATACATAAAAATTATTAACTATTTTGTTTCTCTCCTGTGTTTTCAGGATTATCATAAAATTATCAAACAACCCATGGACATGGGGACCATTAAAAAGCGTCTAGAGAACAATTTTTACCGGAGTGCAAGTGAGTGCATACAGGACTTCAGCACAATGTTTACCAACTGCTACATCTACAACAAGGTAGGTAAAAAGGCGAAACAAAGATTGTGTTTGTGTTCTTTTTCATTTCTCGCTTATTTGTTTCTAATAAAATTCCTTTATTCTACTGCTAATTAAGGCGAAGCTTAGTCACAGCAGGCAAAACAACAGTGTTGTATAAAGCTTGATGTAATTGGGGCAATACAGGAAACATCAGGATTTATCTAGAAAAATGTCGGAGACTTGCTTTTCACCCAGCAGTGTGTAAAGTATGTGTGTGCAGCCTGCCAACAAACACAACAATGTTTGGGAGAAAAAAACTCACATGCTTACAGAAACCAAATGTAGTTTTGTACCAGCTTTGTACTGAACTGCCAAAACGCGTAGTGTTTGTTTGAAAATCTGGGCCCAAATGTGGAGGAAATTTCTTGGCATATTGAGAGATGACAGATGAGTTTTAAACATTTCCTCTGTTTCCCATGGGAAAATGTTCATCTGATACACTCCTGTTATCCTATGTAATAACAGAACATGTGCTGACTTGCATATTCGAGCGCTGTGCTTATGCGTGTGAGGCAAGAAATTAACAATAAAAGGTCAAGTTGACTTTTTACTGTTTGTTGGTTTTTCATTTTAACAAGTAGTACCCCAAAAATAATGCCAACTTGTATTCAATAAATGTTTTAAAATTTTTTTACAAAATGTACTCAAAAGTAAGATTAATAATGGGAGCTACATTCATTTATATGCTGGTATAAAACAGTGTGTCAGAGTAACATTTTCTTTTGCATTGTTAATGGCTTTTTTCTATTGTTCTAACATCTTTATGAACTGGTTTCTTGGTTAGCCAACAGATGACATTGTTCTGATGGCCCAGTCCTTAGAGAAGATCTTTCTCCAGAAGGTGGCCCAGATGCCACAGGAGGAAGTTGAGCTTCCTCCTCCAGCTCCACGAAGCAAGAACAACAAGGGAAGAGGTCGCAAATCTAACAGTGAGTTAGGGGCAAAATCTTAGTAGTTGGATTCCATGTAAAAAGTCTGTGCATGTGTCCAGTGATATTACATTTCATCATTCTGCATCTAAATCTTTCTCTCAGCATCGGGAGCTCAGCAGGTGCCAGCGGTGTCACAATCAGCCTACTCCCCTTCGTCCTCTGACACTGGTGACTCCATGTTGGCCAATTCTCCTCAGACTGTTCTGACCAAAAGTTTTCCTCCGGCCAATATTATGGGCCTGCCCCCTACACAGCCTACAACTAAGGTACGTGCCCCACAGCATCACACCTTGTAGCCAGTGTATTGCTCAACAAACACAGAGCTCAGATTAGTGTGCAGTGAGTATTTTTGGTTTCAGTCTCTCTACATGTGATTCCAACCTTTTCTATTCTTGTAGAAGAAAGGTGTAAAACGTAAGGCAGACACCACCACCCCTTCCACCATGGGCTTGACTGTGGGCATGTCAGGTGTGGGAATGCCGGGACCAGTGCACATGGTGGGCCTGGGAAAAGGAGGACATGGGGGTCAAGTCCACGACACCTCCATGCACACAATATCCTCTATGGGGGGCATGAGCCTAGATACTCCACCTGGAATGAGCCTAGTCAGGAGCCCTGGAGGTCCCGTTCTTCTTCAGCCCATGACAACCAGCACTGGACGAAGAGTGGGCAGCGGACGCCCCATTAAACCTCCCAAGAAGGACTTGCCTGATTCTGTTCAGGCTCAGCCCTCGAGGAAGGGGAAATTAAGCCCACAGCTGAGATACTGCAGCGGCCTGCTGAAGGACATGTTGTCAAAGAAACATGCGGCATATGCCTGGCCTTTCTACACCCCTGTGGACGCAGCTGCACTGGGACTTCATGACTATCACGATATCATCAAGTGCCCCATGGACCTCAGCACAATCAAGGTGATTTTTCATGTACTTTTAATATCTGAATAGAGTAACGAACAATCAGTATAGATTCTGCTGTACTACTTTTTGCAGTATGTATACTGTATAATAAAATGAACAAATATAGACAGAAAGTCAAATGTGTCACATATGCTAAAATTTTAATCTTTTCTAAATTATCATCAGAGGAAGATGGACTGTCGGGATTACAGGGATGCTCAGCAGTTTGCTAGTGATGTCAGACTCATGTTTTCCAACTGCTACAAGTACAACCCACCTGACCACGATGTTGTGGGAATGGCACGGAAGCTGCAGGTGAGTTCAGCCATCTGTTTCTGCTTTTTAAATATTCAAAATGAAAGACTGCATTAGACTGTGAGTAAAATCTTTTATTTATTATTTTTTTTACTTTCTTTGTTCTTTGCACAAAAGGATGTGTTTGAGTTTCGTTTTGCCAAGATGCCAGACGAACCACATATGGATCACACAGCCATGACGATGACTGGCCATCCTACATCCTCTTCCTCCTCTTCTTCGTCCTCCTCATCTTCATCTTCCTCCACTTCTGAGAGTGAGCCCAGCAGTGAGAGTGAAGAGAGTGAGAGTAGCCCCAGCTCCGACAGTGAGGAAGAGCGGGCACATCGCCTGGCTGAGTTACAGGACCAGGTGTGCACACAAGTAAGACCTCCAGTACTTCTTATTTGTCACAGTGTTTTTGTTGTTACAAATTTCACATGGAAACCAGAAACATTTTCAGTGAACATCTTTTAAAATTTAATTTTCTCATAGCTCCGAGCTGTGCACGAGCAGCTGGCTGCACTCTCCCAAGGCCCCATTGTCAAGCCGAAGAAGAAGAAAGAGAAGAAGGACAAAAAAGAGAAGAAGAAAAAGAAGAAGGTGGATAAGCGAAGTCGAGGAAGCAGAAGCAGAGCTGGCTCAGAGGAATGGAAGATGCCTGGCAAGATTCTTAAGAGCAAACCTGCCAAAGCAGGTGGCTCCCAGGCAAAGAAAGGCCAGGGGAAGAAAAGTCTCAAGAACAGCAAGTTAGTATTAAATTAGTTACCAGCCTTATCAGTTATCTTCTAATTCTGCCATCTTCACATCATCTTATATCACTGCCAGTTGAGAAAGTCAAGCTGGTGATAATATCAACCTTTTGTCCTGATATTATCTTAATCTTACGTTCTTACGTACTTACTTTTCCCTCAGAGCCACAAAGAAACCATTTTACCCTCCGGAGGCCACCTCCATGCTGCCGCACTATGACTCGGAGGAAGAGGAGGAGATCGTGCCCATGTCATACGATGAAAAGCGCCAGCTGAGCCTCGACATCAACAAGCTGCCAGGGGAGAAGCTGGGTCGTGTTGTGCACATCATACAGTCCAGGGAGCCCTCACTGAGGGACACCAACCCAGAGGAGATAGAGATTGACTTTGAAACACTAAAACCATCCACACTGAAAGAGCTGGAGCGCTATGTCATGACCTGTCTGAGGAAAAAGCCCCGTAAACCTTATGGTGAGCAAGGTAAATGAAACGTCCACCATTCAAATACAAGCACATTTTTAGATGAATAGTGTCTTGTTTAAAGCCTTTTATTTGCATGTTGCATTACTGATGTTTTGAGGTGCCAATTTAATACCTAGTATGTGAAGCAGCTTTCTCTTGGGCCTTATTTGGGAGCAGCGCTTTATGTGAAAATATAGTGAATATTTCTGGTGTTTAAACAACACAAGCTTTTTGAAATGTCTTGGTATTAAGGAAATTGTGATGGGAATTTCTCACATGTGTCTGTCATTTCATAGACCAAACATTTAAGAGCTAGTCCAATTAAGTGACCAACAGCTACAATAATGTACCATGATGGTTTTGGACCACCCTGCCTTTGGAAACAAGTTGCCAGACTACTGCCTAACATGCTCTAAGCAAAAGCTGCAGCTTATTAACACAAATGCATAAAGCGCTGCATTGCGATTTGTTATATCACAGCCTTGTCATCTCCTTAGCAGCAAAGAAAGGCGCCGTTGGCAAGTCTAAAGAGGAGCTGACGCTGGAGAAGAGACGGGAGCTGGAGAGGAGGCTGCAAGATGTCAGTGGACAGCTGAATTCTGTCAAGAAACCTACAAAACCTAAAGGTGAGCTCCTACATCATCTGCTTAAAATATACTCATGTTCACAATATGTTGCTGTATCTGTTACTGTCAGGTGTTTAGTAAATTGTCAGGTGGTAAAAAGTGCTATTAAAGAACAACTGTAGATTTGAGAGTTTACAGTTTTTTCTTTTGCCTTTGTTTGCCTCTGTAATTCATGATACTCACTCTTCTCTCCTTAGTGGAGAAGCCCAGCGCTGTAGAGACTCACACCCAGCCGTCTCGCCTCAGTGGCAGCAGCTCCAGCTCGGACTCATCTTCCTCCTCCTCTTCGTCCTCATCCTCAGACACCAGTGATTCAGACTCGGGTTGAGATCTTTAGCACCGGTTGAGAGAGAAAGCACTAACTCAGGGACTTGGGCTGGCCCAGGACACAACACACCCTGAAACAGTAATGAGCTGAGATATTAGATGCCACGGCAAATCACTCAAAGCGAACTGCTAAAATGTTTTGAATGTGTGGGACTGAGGGATATGAAACGTCTCTGTGGATAATTGTAGAACCCAAACACTAAATGCCTTGGTTTCTCCCTCCTCTCCTTTGTAAATACTTGTACAAATTTATGTTTCTTTTATAAAGAAGAATTTTATGGTGATCCCCTAAAGAGGGAAGTGGAGGATGTGGAAAAGGATGTGGAAAGATGGGCCTTACTCCAGATTTGCTTTGGCTGGCCTTCTTCTGTGGTGAGGGAATGGAAGAGTGTTTATTTATTTGCTTTCTTTACTCACATTTCCTCAGATGTTACTGGAACCAGCAACCTCTTGATGCTTTTCTAACATCTGGCCCTCTGCCACACTTAATTTTAGATCGACCTCCTTAGACTCAGCCGTAATCATCCAGATTGTTAATAATGGTTAAATTATTTGATGTTTCCTTCTAGCATTTGCAGGTCTAAGAGCTGTTGAGCAGTAAATAAAGCAAAACTATGGTATTCACCATATTCAGGTCAAAGTGCAAGGTTGGTTACAGTTTGAGGTCTGAATCTTTTCTGTTTGCATCAATTTAGTTTCATGCTGTAGTCAGTTTTAGAGCCTGTTTATGAAAACTAAGTTGGTCAATACAGTATAGAAATGGCTTAACATACTGTAATTATAACGTTTGCCATTAAGTTACATAATCATTTTATATTTATTTTTATGGCTGCACCATTGTCCTAATAGCCCATCGGCCATTTTAAGACTGGCTCATCTTATAAACACTAATTGAAGTACTGTCTGTCTTCAGTATTTCACCAGTTCTCACAGTTCTGTTGTGTGTGTCGGATTCTAAAGAGCTGATCACAAGCTGCTGAATGTTATCAGAATATAGCGCAGGTTTCTAATTTCCACATTAATCTCTTCAACGTGAAGTATTGCATTAACATTTCTGTAGCACTTGAAAAAAAACATTGAAGATTTCTAAGAGAAATTTTTTTGGCTTCTCAGCACTTAACTGGAGCAAACTGTCGTGACTGAATAAACCGAAGGTGAATAATGCTACAAGTTTCCCTTACACAACCAGGGAAGTCCTCATAGTCCATGCGTAGTGGAAACTGTTGTTGAATGTGCTGTGAAAGAAGATATTCTTGTTCATTATTAAACTGTATTTGCTGTATTTCTGCTGTTCAGTCTCTTTCAATGAAGCTGTTTCCTTTTGCTTTTTACATGCCGTTATTCCTCACTGTCTTTGTTTCCTGAAGAGCGTTGCTGCCTCTGGTTTAGCAGGTTGCTTTCTCTCAGAAGCATACCGTTCATTTGACAACTGTTCAATAAAATGTTCTGTTCTGTAGCAGGAGTTTCACTTCTGTCTGGCTTATATTGTGATATTTTGATTTTGTATTTTAAAACTTCATTTAACTCTATTTTTCCATACTTTTGAAAACTAGATTAATCAAAGAGATAATCATGACACTGATTAGTACTTCGAATTAATGCAAATTATTGCTCTTTGTGTTTTTGTTCTTGTAAATGCTTAAAATAACAGTTCTCCAAAAAGTATTTAATTGCTGCATAGTGAATTGTGGTTAGACAACACAATTATTTTGTAGCTTTAAGGTTTTTGTTTGTATCTGTTGTTATCACTTTCCTCTGGCAGGTGGCAGCAGTTAGTCGTGTTAAAATCTAAATGAAATGTGCTTGAGTTACAGTCATTGATTGGTTTGTGCTTTAAGGAAGTCATTTGAGATTATTCGTCTTGTTGTTGTGTCTGGGAGGTACAGGCGGTGAAACCTCACTTTGGACGACCTGAGGTGCAACATGGTAATGAATCTGCTCCCAGTGCTGTGGTTGTGGTCTTACAAGGTACATAGAGGTATGTTTTTGATTATAGATTATTTTTTTTAGGAGCCTTTTGTTGTTTGTATATGTAAACATCAAATATGAAGAATATGAAAGTACTGTATATATGTGCTGTAAATAAGGGGACCTAAACTGATCAGCTGTAGCAGTAACTCCAGGTGGTGTTACTGAGAGGGTCCTGTGGCTGATCAGTTGTGTTTTTGACCTTCCATCCGGAGACGGCCAGTATGATTCTCTATGTCAACCCTGTCACGTATCAACCTGTTCGGCATCTCCCAGAGTTTGCACACCAGTGGACTCCTGATGCTGGACTGGCCAAAGACGCATGCCGCATGTGTCCCCTGGTACCTGCTAGTACAATGATGTATGTGGCATAAAAGGAGAAAAAGTCCTCCAGAGGACATAGGTGAGGTAGTTTCTCTTTCTTTCTTTGACTTTGACTTATTTTGGAATAAAGTTTTGTCTTTTCACTGATAACAGTCAAGGACAAATATTTTGTGTGTTAAGTCACCTTTATATCATACTAATAATGTGTTTATATAGTGTGTTCAAACTGCTGCTTCAGTGTGTAAGCAGAATTTTGCTGAGGTAGAGTTTATACACAGTACAGTGGTTCCCAACCTAAGCTTCTGACTGTCCCATAGGAAAGTGATTAATGGGAGTGGGAAAAGATTAAAACCTGGACTTACTCTCTTAGTCTTTGCTTTTGTTTTTTTTATTTCATTTAATTTAGCCCCTTTATAAACACCAAGTAAGAAGTTTAGAGGAAAACTTTTAACAACTGAAAAAGTTTGAACCTTTACAGCTCCTGAAACTTGCAAAGGGATATAAGCCAACAATGTTTGGAGCCACTGGTTTCATCTTTAACAGTGTGAATTCCATAAACTCATCTATATTGCATGTACAGTGAAGCCCATAATTATTCATACCCCTGGCACATTTTGACTTAAAGTTACTTTCATTCAACCAGCAAGTTATTTTTTGACAGGAAATGCCGTAAATGTCTCCCAAAAGATAATACGATGATACAAGAGGCATTATTGATAAAATATTTGATAAAGTATCTAGGCTCATGCCCCCCCAATATATTCTCAGCTTTTATTTACATTTGAGCAAAAAGTGTCATGTCCAAAATTATTCATACCCTTCTCAATAATCAATAGAAAAGCCTTTATTGGCTATTACAGCAATCAAACGCTTCCTATAATTGCAGACCAGCGTTTTGCATGTCTCCACGGGTATTTTTGTCCATTCATCTTTAGCAATGAGCTCCAAATCTTTCAGGTTGGAGGGTCTTCTTGCCATCACCCTGATCTTTAGCTCCCTCCACAGATTCTCAATTGGATTCAAGTCAGGACTCTGGCTGGGCCACTCCAAAACTTTAATGTTGTTGTTTGCTAACCATTTCTTCACCACTTTTGCTGTGTGTTTTGGGTCATTGTCATGCTGAAATGTCCACTGGTGCCCAAGGCCAAGTTTCTCTGCAGACTGCCTGATGCTGTCGTTGAGAATCCTCATGTATTGCTCTTTTTTCATGGTGCCGTTTACTGTGATTAGGTTCCCTGGTCCATTAGCTTCCCACCACCATGTTTGACAGTGGGGATGGTGTTCTTTGGGTTGAAGGCTTCTCCTTTTTTACGCCAAATAAAGGAAACATCATTGTGACCAAACAATTAAATTTTTGTCTTCTTCTTTGTCCAGATGAGCATTTGCAAAGGCCAAGCGAGCTTTTGTGTGCCTTATCAAAATTTGCCAGGGGTATGAATAATTATGGGCTTGACTGTAAGTGCTTGAGTGGGGGGACAAGTACACGGACTTGTCATTTCCCCCCACTGCCTTTTGTTCAAGACCAAGATCTAGACTGGGATCTCGTAACAGTCAGATGTATCTGATACTGCAAATACAAGGTTTCAAATAACAAGTAAACAGCAAAGAAACACTACTGTTGCCATCTTTACAAAAGTCAAGCTTCTATAGTGTAATGGCAGCGACAATAACCAGTGTCATTAAATACAAGTTAATGAGATGAGTGTTCTGGTGTATTCTTAAGAGACAAACAGGTGCCAGCAGGGAAATCCCCGTGAGCTGCAATTAACCTCTCTGGGTATATAATCACACTTGTACTGTCAGTGCAGGTTAAGGCGTCTGTCACTGTTTATTGTGTAGCTCCTCATCAGGGACTTTGCATTCATTAACATGTGTTCTGTGATACTCCTACGGCACGAGTCTCTGCCAATCTCCACTTCAGTTTTACAACAGAGTTGCATTAAAATGATCTTTATCTTGTCATCGCCGGTTTTTGCCTTGCCACATGGCCTTATTATGTATCTTAAGGAAGGGCTCCTAACAGTATTTTAAAGCTTTTGCATTCTTTGCACGGACATTCATGTTTGCTGAAGGTTCAATCTGAATTTGATGATCAAACTTTTTTTGATCTGAACTGCCATCTTAACATCTTCCCACAGGTGTCCTGTAGGATTTAAGTAGGTGATAAGCAGAGAGTGACTTGTGTTTCCATCAGCCTCAAATGCATTTTGTATATAAGACTTGTATCACCTTTCAAAAACTCATATCAGTAAAACCTTGGCGTTATGTATGCGTTTCTTTCTGATCGAGGCTTTTGATACACACAGACATCCAAGTGTAACATGCAGCAATGCAAACACCTGAATTTCACTGTCGGATGTGTGATTACCTTTATCTCTTGTTTCCTCTGGGAGTGAGATTTCATTTTGTCCTCATCAGAGTTTTATTTATTTATTTATATCCCTACAATGGTTTATGTTGTCTGTCTGTTTTTCACTGAATCTAAGCCTGAGCCAAAAACATGAAGTATTTGCTTCTTGGCATAGAATCAGAGATCTACACAGTACAGCAGTTAGCTTAGCTTAGTACAAAGCCTGGAACGAGGGACCAGCCTGGTGCCTTTAAAGATTAGACTGATTTATAGCTCACTGTATTTGTCATGCACAAATACATGTAGAGAAGCTGAAAATGTCACTTTATATATTTTGCACTGAATGAAAATGAAAAAAAAAACCCGTTGAATACTTCATCACAGCAGCTTCTGTGATCACTGGCACGTTCACAAAATCACCATCAATTATCACAGCTCCGACTGAGCCTTTGAGCAGATCGCTGCCCAACACAAATGATCAGTAAATAATGTTTGTCATGTCTGCTAGCTTGTGTTTTAATACTGGCACAAAATGCTGATGCTTCCAACTTCCATTATTCTCTGAATTTATTTGGCTCGGGTCTGAATCTAATTGTTTTCACAGTGATGGATGGGATAGCTGCCACATTTTAATATGGAAGTGTGTAGAGCCTTTGAGGGATGAAGTTTAGATCTCAAACAAACGAAATCCAAAATGAAGCATCTTAAATACTGGAAAAATAATTCACACCATGGTCTTACAGTAATGCAACAGGGATATCTAACTATCTGTCTTTACAGAAGTTATTGTGCTTTGAGTTTGTGATCATGTGTCTTTACTGCATCATTTATTGTACAAGAAAGAATGCAGTTTAATTTCTTTTTATTTCAAGAGGTTTAAATAGCACGATCGAGTCTTGTCCATTTCATTTTTGTCTGAGTTATAATTTCTATTGAAGGTGATCCTAAAACGAGTAATATATTATAAAATAAAAATCCACTGAGCTCTGCTGAAAGCTTGAATAAAAGCATAAAAGGTGACAACCTCAGTTTTGTCCATTACGAAAACTCTCCAGAAATCATTCAGCCCCATAATAAAGAGAGAAAAAAGTATCTCAGTCTACAGTCTCTGACCTAAAGTGGGAGATAAATGGTATCGTGGGAAGGTGACATGCTGTCGTTTAATCTTGGAACTGTCCCCCGACATGCTGTTAGAAACTCAACTTATGTTGTAATATTTGGGACATAAACTAAATGTATGCATGTGGTAATGGAGTCTAGTAATATAGGAGTTTAGAAATAGACGGATTTCCTCATGTAACCCAAACCAACACAACAACCTGTGAGTGAGCTCACCTGTGACCACTGCAAGTGATTACACCCATGGTTTCCAATCAAGGCTAATTGGATGGACAAGGTTATAAAAAAGTCAGTGAAGTAACCAGTTTGTGAACCTTCATGAATGTGGGTATCAGGGTGCTACTGAAAATAAGCTGAATTACTCCTGTCCATGCAAGTTTGTGCACAAAAATACTAAATGAATAGACGACTCCTATTTCAAAAAGCTTGGTGTGAGAGGTGTTTCCTAACATGACAAAGAACTGAAACACACTGCAAAGATCTTATAATACAATGAAAAAGTGAAGAGCTTAAACACTGGTGAGACAAAGTGTGTCCTTTAGCTTTGAATGAGTATTTTAAAGCTGACGTTGGAGCTACAAAAACCCTCTTGAGCAAAGAACGGCTGAGAAGAATCATTTGTAAAGAATGTCAGAAAGTCTTTTTCATCCATGCCCAGGAGGACTGAATCAAATTAGTCATGAAGTCTTAACCCTCAAACAGTCCTGAAGACGTGAATGTGTCCTCAAAATGTCATCTGTGTGGTTATGTGGATCAGTCCGAGTCATATCCACATAACCACACAGATATATGAACAGAGGCATGTACAGAGAAGATGGTGAAAGTGCAATTAAAAATCCTATACTGTACATGCAGACAAGTGAATATAATAGTGTTTCATTAAAGTAATGATGCACTGATACCTTCAGTGGCAATCCTATCTCAGAATAAGCCCGTTCTGATTAATTCATTAATAACTGCCCTTCTCAATGCTAAATCTAACAACAGTGATAAGGTTGAGTGTCTGAGCATATCCAGGCGAGACAAAATAAACAGTTGCTAGTATTCCTACTGGGCCAGCACTTTTCCATCTATGCTACATACTTTCATTGGACATCAACAATGCTCGCAATGTCATTTACAAGCCTTCACAGCTGCAAAGATCGTGCTGCTGTGGAGCCATGTCCTGTGGATTACTTTTCATGGGTTTTCTTCTCTTCAGTGAAAGAAACATAAATTGATGTTTTGCAGAGAACCTGTCTCTGAACTCTTTTCTTTATCCATCACCAGCTGTTCATTCCCACGCCACTCTGTCACGCTGTAAATGATTCACGCTGATACCAGTGGCTTATTTTGGTAGCAACAGGGAAACTATAAAAGCTTTGAGTTCAAACCCCTGGTACTTGTTAGTTGGCATTTCGGAGTGAAGTACTGACTTACTGCTGTCAATATGGCACCTCTGTTCACCATTGTGGCCATGCTGGCTGTGTTCACCAGTGCGTTATGTGAAGAGAAAACCTTTCTGCAGCGAGCTGGTGTGGCCTTTAACAGCAGACAGTACAGATCTCTGCTTACTGCGAGCAACGGAGAGCAGTTTGGAGTGTGGACCTGGCCAGAGATGTGTCCTGACAAGTTCTTTGCCGTTGGCTTCAGTATCAGGGTAA
Source organism: Ctenopoma multispine (assembly GCA_034779795.1). Taxonomy (NCBI): domain Eukaryota; kingdom Metazoa; phylum Chordata; class Actinopteri; order Anabantiformes; family Anabantidae; genus Ctenopoma; species Ctenopoma multispine. The sequence continues at coordinate 4,017,756 of JAUYWH010000008.1, read as the reverse complement.
AAACTCAGACTCTTTCATGTATTACAAATAATCTGTTCAATATAAACCCCCGAGGCAAGGCAAATAAAAAAAATCTTTCTTACTATTTAACAAGTCCAGTTCCTCAGTTTTCAGATTTTTCCTTTTCGTTTTGCACACATTGGCTGAAATAATAAAAAATGTTCACTTTTAAGTAAAGAAAAAAAAGGAAACAAAATGAAATGGAAACCCACGCTCTCATAAGTGTGAATCATTCATTTCTACTCACTCACACTATAATAATGTTTTGGCAAAAAAATAACAACACTTAAGTTGCATTTTTAACAGAACAGGCTTTTTTCAAATCAAGACAATCAATCTGAGGCCGACTGAGGCCCATCACATGTTGACTCTCCTCCCACAAGGACATTCATGGAGGTTACATTTTTTTATATATATGGCTTTTTTTCCTTCCTAATTTTTTATATTGTAAATTTTATGTTGATCATCTGAAAATCTGATTAAAGTCCTTAATTCGACCAGTGTTAAATTGGTTTAATACATTTGCGGTGTTGTTGTGAATCCTGTCTCTGGATTGAATGAGTAATGCTTTCTTTTTGACTTTTATCCTGCTCATTTCTACTATGTGATTATTTTTTGTTAAATGGGACATGTGATGGGCCTTGAACAGGCCTCATGAAAACTGTTTGCTAAATATAAATACATTAGAATTTGGAATTAATACTCTTACTTTAGTTAAACTAAACAAGTAGTTTGACCAGACCTGTTAATGCTGATGGGTGGGAGCTGTGCTGTATTTCTTAAGGTGGAGCCCAACCAGTACGGGTCAGATGACACCGCTCTGAATGGTATCCGCCTCATCTGTGCCAAAGATGGGAACCGAAGCTTCCTGTACTCTGTTGAATCCCACACTGGCTAGTAAGTCACCCGAATAACGCACTTTGTAATAGACTGCAGCTGTTTATAAATTAGTATAAAAGTCAAATATATGATATATATCCAAGTCTGGACAGTGATGGTCACAACAACAGAAATACTTCCTTCAACAACTTTAAGCATGTCATATATTTACATATACAGTTGTTTGTTGCTGTGGTCAGATCTGTTATGTAAAGGAGAACCTGACTGTGTTACCTAAAAATGAGATTAAACAGACACTGTGAAAGCAGCAGGAAGCTGGAGACTGGCGGGTTCCCATAATGATCAGAGGGGAAATGAAAGCACTGCTTCTGCCAGGAGTGTTAATAGGTCTTCAGATGTTGAAATGTCTTGTCTCTACATCTGGGTGATTTTCATCATTTCTTTTCTCTTCTCTCTCTTGTGTATTTCCTGCTTTGCTGTTCAGCTTCGGCGAGTGGTCCCAGCCACAGTACTGCCCCAGTGGCGTGCTCACCTCTTTCCAGATTCGTGTGGAGCCCCATCAGGGCTTGTTTGGTGACGACACGGCTGTTAACAACATCAAGTTCCGCTGCAGCAGTAACCCAACACTGGAGGCACCAGGCATGGACTGGGGAGAGTACGGCCACTGGAGCCAGGAGTGTCAAGATGGAGGGATATGTGGCATTGAGACAAAGATGGAGGAGTATCAGTATGGCCTGGATGACTCCAGCCTCAATGATGTGCGCTTCTATTGCTGTGGCAAGTCTCAGGATGTAAGTAGAAGGGCTACATAAAGTTATAACCCTAAACTCTTAGCTTAACTATAACCTATAGAAGATTTTTGTGTCTTTCCCAAGAAGACTGACATGACATGGAGACTGAACCACTGACCCTGTGTTTAGGAGATGACCCACTCTAAATGTAAATGTAATTAGTTTGCCTTGGCAATTGTTTAATGAGGTCTGGAGAATTTCAGGGACAAAAGACGCAGAGAAAAAGGTTGAATTTAAGTGGGGTGTCATGAAAAATCAAGCCAGCAAGATTCTGGGAGAACATGTCCAAAAAAATGCAGGTGTTGTTTTAGTGTTTTCCAAATTGTAGCCAGTGGAGTGGCTGTGCCTCCAGTCTTCATTATGTGGAGAGTTTCTGATGAGGGCATGAGTTTCTCCAGGTGTTTCCAGGCGATGAAGCGATGATGTGTGTGTGTGTGTGTGTATGTGGGGGGGCTACTTGAGGAACTTTACCGCCAGCTGTTCCTCGTGTTTGGAAATGTTATGGTCTCTTTCAGAGAATCCGTAAGATAGGCAGGAAGCCCCGATGCAGATTATGTGACATCCTGGTGATTAGGATGTACAAACACGACTTGAATATTAAATATGATTCACTCGTGCTTAACATCATGACTGATAGTTATAAAATAATTTCCAGTAACGAAGCTGCTTTGTGCTTGTTTGTTTTTATACTTTAGTTTTATCTGGACGCTTTAAGCACTCCTTTAATAACTACTAAACGGATCCTGAGGTAAAATATGTTTAGAGCCAGTTTGAATCCAGACTACATTTTGTGACAAACTAATTGTTCATTATTATTTTTTGTCTCATGCTTGTATTCACAGTGATCGTCAGATGAGAAGCGTGCTCCAGCCTAACTCCTGCTTCCTGAACTCAAAGATGACAATAAAAGACTCTAAAGACCTTAAACTGCTGCTGTCATTCTAATACGTGTCTTGCACACTCAGTTTCTTCTTTTTAATAAAACAAATATGTGTTAATGTGTTAAATATGTGTTTAAATAAGTGTCCAGCTCTCAAAATAAAGTCAAGTGTCACCTTCAGCAGCGAAACAAAAAGATGAAGAAGGGCTACTTGAAATCCACCTCGATGTTGTGCCCTCCTCACCTCTCAGTATGTTTTCACATCCTGTCTCGTAAACCAGTAAGCTCACAGCAAAGTCACGATGAGTGTGAGCACAAAACAGCTGCTGACTCAGGCATTTCCCAGAAATTCCTGCTGGAACTAAGGTAATTAAGAAATGACAAGAGAAGGGGTATTAATTAATTTACAGTTTAAGGCCTGACAAAGGTTGATAAGACACCGATTGGCACACACAGAGGTAATTGTGTTAATTAATCGTTGAGTAGTTAATCTGCTAACGGAGTGTGTGTGTGTGTGTGTGTGTGTGGAGGATTTGAGGAGAGAACTTGAGGACATTATCAGACACTGCAGTAATGGCTTTTAGATGATTTGGCAAGTGAAGGCAAAGTGATTACAGATACAGAGGGTCTCACTGTTATGGTAATGAATACACTCATGCTGACCTAATATCTAAGTTCAAAAATGTACTGACTGACCTTAGATGCTCAAGTGCGCTTGTTGGTCTGCTTGGAACGTGGTTGCGCTGTCAGCAGGATGAAGGTTGACAAGGAAAACAGCAGTGATATGAGTGAACTAATTTAGAGTCGACCATTGAAATGTATAAAAACTAATGCTGTAAGGCACAAACCCTCAAAGTTAAATTATGTTGCTGGAACAAAAAATACTCAAATAATAGTTCTGCATATTTTTCAGAATGAAATTCCATTTAGAATAGAGTCCAGAAATATTTAACACACACACAACAAAACATACTAAAGGAAATGTACTATACTCATTAGACTCGCTGTACAATCAACTTCCACTAGATGGCAGTGCTGCGTCAGATGGGACTTTTAACTCTCCTTTCTCCAGAACAAATGACTTTTAAGATGCAACACATCCAATATAAACATCCTCTCCTGACTTTATGAGTGCAGTGAATTCTACATCAATCAATATAACAATGTTCAACGCTTGGCTCCACCTCTTATTACAGCCGAGAAGCCCAGTGGGAGCAAAGGCCTAAAATTTACGTTTATTCAACCTCAACCTGAACACTGTTACAGCACCCTGTGCTCCAATCAGTGAATGTCATTATTCAAAACATGCTGCCCTCAGCAAGTCGTGTGTAGAATTACCTTTGAGCCCTAGAGTGCGACCTAAGGGATGTAACACCCCAGGTCATAAATTTAATACCCAGAAAAGAAGCTCAATGTGTTTTTGACCAGCTTAGTGGCTCGCTAGTGGTCCCCAATCTGCCTCAAGAACCATTAGTGCCCCCTACAGTGAACTGAATGGATATGGTGTTTGTAGTTTTGGCTGAAGGCAAAGCCCTCGTCTTTAATGACCTCACACTCCCCTGAGATCCAAGCTCATAAATTAAAGCCTAGATCATACCGGCTGTGTTGACTCAACTGTAAATATAGTTCAGTTCATAAACACCTTAGGGTTATTACGATGTGAGCCGGCCTGGGTTTAATATGGGAAATATTGATGCTTGAGAGACAGTTTTGGGAATGAATTGCGTTGTTTTGAAGTAAGGGCACGATGAATGGTATTGTTATGATGTCAGAGTGCAATAACTATAAAGCTGATATATTCTGTAAGGTTCCAATGGTAATGAAGGTAATAACCAGATGGAGCAGGTTTTAAAAAATGAGATTCTTTGTGGTTTGGGTCCATGACTCTCATTTCCGTGCAGCATTCTTCTTTCTTTCTTTTCGTATTTTCGCCATGTTCAGTGGACTGAAGTCGTCATTTCATCTTTCATTTATTTTGTATATTTGTCCAAAGGCAGCACAGACTGTCCTTGTAGCTAAAGCACAACGTTTCTAACAACTTGTTTTTGACGGTTAATGACGCAGAGCTAGCTGGAGGACCTGATGAGTGACAGCTGTTGTATCATCTGATTCTCAAGATTGCAGTAGTGGATTTAGTATTCGAGTCTGGTCTTGGTGCCTATATTTTTTCCCTTATCTTGTCTGGTTTCTGTCTCATGCATGTCTTACGGACTGGAGAGACTGCTCTTCTCTTAGTTCCCCTTAAGTGCAAGTACAAGTGCACTCGTTCCCCATAGTCTTACTATGCTTAGGATGTAACATTGTCAAGAAGAATTCATTTCTAAAATACTTTCAATCTTTTTTTCTGCAAATACTCTCCTGTTCCACACAAGTCCTAAACACTGTACTGAGACATAGAAATTGGAAAGTAGGTCTTCAGGGCTTATTGAAAAGGTACGTGTCTGTGTAAATTTGTCTTGTCCAAGTGGAAGAGCTCAAGTGATTAGTCCATTAATGGATTACTCGAATGACAGACCATTAATCAGAAACTACTCAAATAATTCACTCATTGTTTAGGACCATTTTAATCCTATTTAATCTAGAGCTAAGGGATAATTCCTGAAAAAAGATTTGTGCTTAAGCGTCACACTTACTTTTACAGGCAGCTACACTAACAAACCCCGTATTTCCTTTCACACTGAAGGAGCAAGGACACGTGTACACATTAAATATAAATCATTTTATAATATACAAATTTTACAGATGTCATGAACAATAGGAATGTGGACACACTCAGGATAGCAAAGATAAAGAATACTTTTCCTCCTTGATAGCAAACACTGCTATGCAAATGACAACAGCACATGATCAAAGATACTCAACATTCAAGATGGCAGCCAAGTGATAAAAAAGTAACATCAGAGACGAAAACCGAAGAATACATTTTCCAGAGGCTGTGAGCAAGCTAAAGTGACAACACAGAAGGAAAATGATGGCATCCTATTGTGTCATGTTCTGTCATTTCTACTCTGCCCATTTCACATCATAGTAGCACACAGGAAATGAACCATTACGTTTTATTTTTACAGCATTACTGCGAACGATTGCACCAGCGCCACTATTGAGGCTCAGAGACAATTACGCTGATATAAGACAGGAAACTCTATATTACCTTTTTTTTTTACTACACAAATGGATAGAGAGCTGCAAATGTATATTTAACTCTAACATTAGTCAAAGGTCTCCTTCTTTTCATGGAAGGCTAAGTTAACATGGTTCAGCATCATTTAACTGATGAAGTGTCAGATCCTGCCTCGCCTTTTTCTCCCTGTCTGTTTTTCATTTTTACAGGCCTCTCAGACAAAAAAAAATCAGTTACCCACAGTCCCTGGAGTGTTCTCATGTCAGAGGTTAGGCTGCACTACCACCAATCAGCCCTTATCAGGGAGAGATGGAGCTCTGAAGGCCGCAGACTCAGGTATGACGGGCGGATATAAGGCCAGTTGCAACTTTTGTCAAGGTTATGATCATCAGTGTTTGTGAATGTGCAGCTGGAATGCAGTGGGAGTCGGGAAACAAAAAAAAAGACCAACACAGTAATGTCACATCAGCTTGACTGATTTTCCAAACTCTGTTCCCTTAGATTAAGTGTTTTGACAGGATGCCAGGGGGAATAAATGTCACAGTTTTAGATTAAAAAAACAAAAATGAGAAGAAAGGCAGGAGTACTGAAATGAATTCATATTCATAATACTGAAATGAATTCATATTCGTAAAAAAGACAGATGGCAGGTAAAATTATTATTTTGACACTGGAGAGAATGAAGAAATTGATTAAATCTGATTCAATAAGCTGACCAGGAATCAGTGTGGACACTTTCCTCACATTAATAATCATCTTGTCAACTATCAAAAGCCATATTTTGGTATTGCCTTTCATAATTCATACTGTGACAAACACGTGAAAGTGACAACTTATTTGCAGCTCTGATGCAAGAGGCAGCAGGAAAAAAAAAATCTTGAATACAATGTGCTTATTAAAGCTTAAACACCCCACAGCTAAACACAGCCGAGAGAATGAAGCAAAACAGGAAAGTAACTGAGAAAGGAAAATATTATGATATGACTTCATATCTCAATTTAGTATCAGAGTGGTTATTTGTCAAGTGGTCATACAAAATCCTGTGTAGAGCTATGGAAAATCGATTCTGGCTCAAATATGACCCTTGACCTTATCTGTCATTAGCCATGACCCTAAACACACAGGTCTGCACTCTGTCATAGTGGAGGGTGAGAGGACAAGAAGCATATGTTTCAGTGGGGTCACATATGCTGTAACCTCTCAGTTTAAAACCAACAACAGCCCTCGGGAGGTAGCTCGAAGCATCGGTCAGAAATACATTTTAGTAAGCTTTAGCGGAACAGCAGAGGCAACACAACGTCCACAGTAAAAAAAAACAACCAAAAAACAAAAAAAACAGATTTAAAACATCTTAAAAATACTGTAAATCCCAAACATATAACCTTCATATAGACAAACACTTCCATTTTTTTATCCCTTCAGTGTGTAATCCAGTAATTAAACAGGGAACAACAGCTTCAAAATACCAACACTGACTGCAGTAAAACTTTCCCGTATGACTATAACAAACATATAACACTTAAATCGCCATTGTGCCTCTAAAACACATTTCTAATAGCAGATTGTGAGCCATTTACAGTATAGTAATAAGGCTAAACTGGTCACAGTTAGTTTTATATTCTACTCTACACAAATACATTTGCCATTTTACATTGAAAAAAATCTCAGCGGCGGGTGGATTGATTCCCCCCAAAAAAGAGAGCACTTATTCATCTTAATCAATCTTACTTCTGTGCAACTGAAGAGTGTCATCTGCAGTAGGAGATATTTCTCTCAACCAAGGTATCATCTATTCTTATTAAACACAAAATCCAAATGATTACAAATGATGTTTTGTATAAAGCAGGACAGCTGCTGGTTCCAGCTCTTGATTTTTCAGGTTTTCTGGCATTTCGTGATGACGTTTGTGTATTTTCTTTACAGAATGTAGCACATCTATTTGTTCTCAGTGCAAATGATTGCCTATGACATCACCTTTAATATGAAGGCTATTTGCTTGACATTGCTGTCAATACCTCCCCCTGTATTGACCTCTATTATAAATGCATGATTCCTGACAGATACCCCACTGACAAAATCCATTAGTGAGCTAATGAGAACTCCACAATGAGCATCAACACCTCCCTCCCTCTGGTTGCCCATTTTGAATGGAACGCTACACAATGCCATGAAACGGCACATTATGACTTGGTTATCGTCAGAAATTATGTCTGGTAAGAGGTGCTTAAAGAGCTGGAGGTAAAATAATGAAGGAAATCTCTACAGGGAATGTGAGATGCAAGAGGCTGTTACTTTAAATTAACCTATTTATTTCTTTTATTTGACTCTTATGCTCTGTGGTTGTTCTCTTTCACTCTCAACCACTTTCTTTGTGTCAGTTTCGGTGTCTGTACGCAACAAGCTTTGGCCCAGGCCACACAGCTTAACCTCACTTCCGCGACGATAAGTGCTTTGTTTGTGGCCATTCAGTAGAAATGTGATTAAAAATGCAACTTTGCGTGAAAATAAAACCTCACTGTGTATGTAAATGCTAAATAGGTGCATCTAAATATGTGTTTTGCTGCTGAGCTGCAAACATTCAGCTGAATTTCACATCCTTATCTAACTTGGCTTTAAATATGGAACATTCTGTATGCAAGGTGAGCTTAGCACACCACACCAAAGAGTGATTATCGGCTCTCTTTGAAGCACTTGACGGCTTAGAGCTCAGCGTAAACAATTATCTCTTCACCCTACTTTGGATTGCCTGTCGCAACAAATGCCTTTCCCATCACCTCTACCTAAATTCCCATCGCATCACAACTTACTATAGCGCACAGAATGGAGGAACAGGAAATAGTGATACTCTGTAGTCACACAGGACACTTGTGTGAGGATTTCTGCCTTTGTATTGTCGTTCTCATGGGTGAGGCCTGTGCCTGTCTCTTGGATTTTCAAGCTGTCAGGTTCACAGACTAAAAGGAGTAGCTGAAACTGCTCTGTGGTCAACGTGAAAGTACCTCATGTTACAAACGACAGAAGAACAAGAGGAACTCACCATTTTCTGTTCTTTCGATTAGGCCTGGGATAAGAAATAACCTTTTAAAACAGCACCACTACTGTTTTTTCAGGCCATTTAATTATCCCTAATTAGGCTGCAAGTTAATGTCAAACTTAACAAGAATGATATAGCGCTCCTTAGTCCTTAAAGGCCTGGTCACACACAGTGGCACAGTGTAAATTATTACTGTACCTTAATAAATTTGTAGTTGTAGATCCTTGTTGGCATAGGGACTATTTGACTAGTTACTCTTTCTTTAAGAGTTACTAAACAGCTCTTAGAGGTAACTGACAAGTTAGTTTGGTTGGTAACAGGATAATGAACTAACGTTTAATTCAAAAGTCATATTGGTTACCACTGTCGTAACTCTCTGCAGGCCTCTCCTTTCAAACAGTATTTACAGGTACTCTGACAGACAAAGTGCTGCAACACAGCTAATAAGCTACTAATTATAGCTTCTGTCAGTTTGGACCCACTGTCTACACTTTTTGCTGTTGTTCAGCAGCACAAATTAATTCATAGTTAATGCAAATAATTTCCTTTGCCCTCAAGAACAAATCCACAAAACATGCCAATTTCAATTCACTGATTTCACCACTGATTTTTTTTTACCAGGTCTTTTAACTGATGCTCAAACTTCTTAAGTGAAGCAAAAACTCACCCTGTCTGATTGAGACATTACTCTACATATGCACCTCTCTTTTCTTCATCATCTAGTTCTTCCAGTGACTCCACATTGCCTCTCCTGCACCAGCAATCCCAGGTGTGTGTTTGGATATATACATTCACTATGCGTAGTTCTACAGTAGAACTGATATCTGCAGTTACAGCTACACTGTGGCAGGTTGTGGGGAAATCATCTATGATAGATGGTAGGTTTAGAGAATGCTGCAGCGATGGGGATCAAAGCCCCATTAGTTTGGATCAGGGACAACACTATGAACCAGTTCTTAAGTTGGGAAATTTGAGAGGTAGGGTGGGAGAGAGCTTGACTTGATCTTCTCGTGTCTACTCTTGAAACTCCCCTGGACTTTGATTAGTTGCTGTGACCTGTGAATCTGCCACAATCTCATCTGTCTTGACCCCATTTTCAATCACAGCTTCAGCCTCTGCTATGCCCTCGTCCTCCTTTTCTTTGGTCTTGCTCTCTGTTTTGACAGTTGCAACGGCTTCTGCCGCTTCCTGGACCTCTATATTTTCTAAAGGCTCACCATTCCTTTTTGATTCCTTTTCATCCAGTGTTACATTTTCATCTTCTGCAGCATTTACTGCTCCTTTGTTTTCTGTCTCACATTCTCCATCTTTCTTTTCGACAGTCTCTATGCTGATTTCAGTCCCATCTTCAATCTGTCTATCTTTTCCACACCTCACTTCTCTTTTTTGTGGTGTCTCGTTGTCTCTCGCTGACTGTATGTCTGTTGCATTCACCCTTTCATCCCTGCTCTTGTCTTCCTCTTTCTCAGCCTTTTCTCTGTCATCAAGAATCTTGGGATCTTCTACACCTTTGTCTGATTTGTTTTTTTTCTTCTTGTTTTTTGCCGTGTCTTTAATGCAGTTCTTGTTGGACTTGCTCCGAGCCTTGAAGATCAGTTTCTGAAAGAATTACATGAAAATGTGAGTGACATGCATTGCAACCATTGTAACTTTAAAAAGACTGTATGTTTTTGGGAACAAAGCATTACACATAGACTTAATTAAGAATGGATCACAGAGGATCTAATAATGCAGCTGTATAACTAGCTAATTCAAATGAGTCTCATTGATGCAGAGAAGGAAATTGGGGCCATTTTGAAGGGAGTTATTAGTGGCCTCAAGGCCTTCGCTCTGCCCAAACAAATAGGCAAAAATTTAATGCAATCCAATGCAATGTCCTCAATTACTTGGACAGCTTCTGCAGGGTCCTACGCACTGCAGGGATATAGAAAAGTGAGATAAACTGCAGTGAAACAGGCATGAAAATCTTGTTAACGCTAGCAATTCCCAGAGTCTTAGGGCCTATTGAGTCTGTGGTTGTAATGGCAGTTTAAATTCAGGTCATAGAAAGCGTCGACATGGATTCATTCCACTCTTGACAAAGGTTAGCTTTAGAGGTTATCACCACTATTCAGGGTCGCCGAGAAAGCATTACCAACTCTGCTTCCACAAACAACACATTTCTCTGTTGTTATCTCAGACCGGGTTTCTTCACATTTGTCCTGCGCTGTGTGTGTCTGACTACTTAAAATGTAAACAGCTGTGGAAGCGGAAATGGCAAAAGGTGATGCTGGTTTTGGATATTTGGCAAGCAAAGCAAGTGGGTGGGAGACCCCACAGCCAAGAATTAAAAACTGGACTGTGTGTTCGTGTACCTTGGATTCTCGCCTTTTTCGGCCCAAGACAGGTCTCTGCAGGAAAACAATCTGTTTGGTGGCCAAACTTCCATCACTAGAAGATGCCAGAAAGAGAAAGGACAGAGAAGAGAACATCAACTGACAATCTTGGCATTACAACAAGAACATTTGGTTTCTAATCAAACACTACGTTTTGGTACTAATACAGTAAATAAAAATGGAAGATTCTACCACTTGCTTTTCAACATGTTATGCACACTTATGCATTTCTGCAGAACTGGAGTTAAATCTTGATAACGTGGACTGAGCCACACTCTTTCTGAACTTCCATCAAGATAGTCAAATGATTTCTGGCCACTGCTTCAAACTCTTCTGGTACTTGACTGAATAGAGGCTCACATTTGTGGCTCATCATCTTTACTGCTGTCATTTGTCAGTGTCATTTCCCCCGTTTGGTGAGTTGAATTGTGCAGGGAAATAAATCACATGATAAATAAGAGGCTGTTTTTAAAGTTTGCCTATAAGCATCTGTGAATGTGAACATCTTCTACTTCTGAGAACGATGTATTTCCTCTCTCCTCTCCAATTCCCCAAACATAATCCTCCATCCCATGCACATGTCACACTCGTGTTTTTGAGAAGGATAATCTGCAGAAGTACTTCGCGGTGACAGATTAATCATGGCAAGAAATGCAGATTCATTTCTGAGTGGGCTTCCTGTCTCTCGCGCTCGCTCTTACTCTTTCGTCTGCTCCTCTCTGTCATGCACAGCCCTTTTCATATCCTCGCTCGCTCTCAATAACCAGCTTGCCCGTTCAGTTTTACCTGCCTGCTTTTATCTCATGTGACAGTCTGATTTGTGACAGTTTTATTGTTTGTTTCTGCTTTATTCCCTCTTCTTCTCTGCTATTATTGTGCATGGCTTAAAAGGAGATACGTTTGTGTGTGTCGCTATCTGACACAGGTTCAATAACACATGCGGAAGTGTACACACACATAAACACAAAGGTTTGATGCTGTCTAATGTTAAGCTGCCTCCTCATCCCTGCACATGAAGAAAGATGGCAGGTTTATGATTGCTACAGAACCCTAAAAGTCTAATACAAATCTCCCCTCACTTAACATTAAATTGACTTCAGACTGATCCAGCAAAGGACTTACTACTTAAACCACACAAAACCCACCGTGACTTCTTTTTTCCTTTACCTCCTAGCTTCCGCTATATATCCATGAGCTATTTTCTAGGCTGCCATGAATGCTGGATAGTTAATAAAAGCTGAAACTAAAGGCTCAGCCTATTAAACAAGAAATAGGTTGATGGCTTAAAAAATTACAGGTCTTTACTAAACCTGCTCCACTACACCTGTCAGTGTGAGCTACACTATTAGAACTTGCCATATAGAACAGCAACAGCCTGTGTTCACTGATCAGTGATGTACAAATTAGTAGCTACACCTCTTTTGCAATCTGCAACTTGAAAAGACTTGAAATAAAACTGATGTTTTTTATCTGAACAACTTAGGTACCTGCAATAATTAACATTCTTTTCTGAACCTTCTTATTTTCCTGTTGCATATCAGCTTGCTCTAGTTAATGTAGAAACATTCACATTTACTGTAGTTAATGGCTCTAAAATGTAATTACCATCCAAGCTAATTGAATGCGGCGAACATGAATGCATGCTCTGAAACAACTACATGAATTAATGTTGTGTGGAGAAGCCACTGAGCGCCAGTTAGCATTAATTTTAGACGCTGCTGAGATTACTGACACTTATCCGACCCCTCCAGATGAAGTGCAGCCTGCAAAACCCTTAGGCTACAAAAATGTGCGTTTGAAAATTTGCTATTTAAAAATGGAGGAGTCAGCATCACAAAAGCAAGTGTGATGAGTATTGTTAATCTCGGATAGATCATCAACCATTATTTGAGTGTGCAAAATGTTTTCGAGACAGGGAGAGAAATGAGCTCTGGCTCGTACTGTATCTAGGCCGGCTCTGATTAATTAGCCATGTTGTGCTGCTGTTGTGTTGTGGCATTTTGAAGGAGAGCAAAAAAGAGAGAGGGAGGGTAGAGAAAAAAATAAGGATGAAAACAGAGACGTAATTAATCAGTTATGTTATGAAAAGGCAGCAAATGTGACTATCTGAGGTGAGGGCAGCACAAACAGTCAATCAGTTTAGTGTAGTGTAGTGATGAAAATGATTTTTTTCAGGATTGTGACGCATTATTAATGCAGAGGTTCACATCAAAACAATATTTACATGTCCTTTTAGTACATAAAAAAACCTTTATCATAGCTTTCATCATTCCTCATCATTCTGACTGCAAAGATTCATTTTAGACTTCAATCTGAATTAGAATCATCAAGCAGGAATCCTCAAAAGTTCAAGTCTTTTTGAAAATCTCTCTCTCTCTTCCCCGTTCAGTGTTTCCTTGCTGAGTTGCAGCAAAGCGACGTGAAGTAGAAATTTGCCACTGAAATGACTCTAAATATGGAAGATATACTTGATTTAACTAACTCAGACTGCTGAAGCCTCATAGTCGTTCTTACACAGAGCATTTGGTCTCACATTAGTTATACTGAAAATGCTTTTAGAAGTTAGCTCTTTGGAGGGAGAAGGGTGAATTACATCAACCAACAGAGAGCTGCCGCTCTTTTCTAACTAAAAATACAGAGCTCTTATCAACAGATGTCATGTTGACATAAGGCTCGCTTTATAAATGACAAAGTGCAGAGTGTTAGTTATGTTAGAAGTTTGTAGCAGGTTCTGCTGGAGGTTTTTCCCTCCCCAACATTGTTGGAATGATACGTCAGCTTGAGTGGCACTTAGATAATGAGGATAAAAGTAATGAAAATGTAAATTTCATATGTTTTTTTTATATTTTATCGTATAACTAAAAAAAAAGTAAAAATTTATTTTTTCTAGTGTGTGTATTTTGAAGGCCTTTGATTACAATGGTGTTGTCGTATTTCACAAGTTTCACAAGCTATTCTTAAATACATCCCAGTGGTTTAGAGAGAGCCAGACTGAACCAAATACTTGAAATATTCAACCGATGCAGTCATTATCAGCATGTGGCAAAACAAATTCTGTTTTGAACTGAAGCTCTTCAGTGTGCCTGAGAACATACGAGGCCTTTGACCATAAGCGGATGTGCACTCATATTGCAGCCATGAGTGCTGACTCAGCTCTGGCTTAGCTGAGGAGCCGTTACATTTCTGTGAAAAGACTTTCCCTTCGACAGTCAGAGCTGCTGCTTTTAAACTTTCACAGCTGCTGCTGCTCGGCTTGAAGCTCAGACTAAAGTGGCACAGATTTAGGTCAGTTTCTTCTAAAGGCTGTCATATGTCTTTGAACAATAACTTGAACAGTGTTCTTGTTATAATTCATACTACGTTCCAGTTTTCACAGGAACATCGTAGCATGTACAGTAGGTTCTGCCTGTGTATAACTGTAACTGTAGCCTGTGATAATGATTCACACATGGCTCATGAAGTTTTCAGCCTCACCTACTATTTTGAAGGTCTTGTATAAAGAAGACCTTCATTGAAAATGCAAACGTTTTTAATGTTTTCAACTTGTTTTTTTTGTAGTTCAGGAGCAACATTGAAACACTAAATAAATAAATGAAAATCTAAACTACTTGCGCTTTACTTTAGAGCTTTTGTACATATTTTTGTGTACTTTGACTTTTTATTATTATTCTTTTAATTCAGTTTTATTCCATACAACCTTATGTTCCTCTGCATTCATGTTTCTTCTTTTAAGATTGGCCTTTTTATTGAAATTTTATGTCTCATACAGTATAAGCACTCTGAGTCATGCTGGTAGAAAGTGCTATATAAAAGCTTCTACTGCTATACTTTTTTTCATTCCGAACTTATGATCATCACCACCTTGATGTCACTTTCATGTTATGTTGTGGCACATAATCAATAATACTGTTCCAATTATAATAATTTAACATTGTGAAAATTTAAATTTTGCATAATACACATGTTTATTTTCAGTACTTTTGTAATGTAATATACATCTGTATATGTGCATGACAACGTAAAAATGACCAGATTTGATAATACTTTAATACTTGATAATACTGTAATAAAATGCCAAAAACATAAAACTATATTAAAGTTTGTAGCTGCAGTTATTGCAATTCCTGCAGATTGCCAACAGGGGTCATTAGAGGTCATGGATTATTTAAGGCGCCTTTAACAGTCATGAGGGTGGTTACCTGTTCGTCTTGATTACAGGAGTTGGCAGCACACAGGTGAGTCTCCAGCCATACGTGGCGAGGGACTGTAGCAGTGGAATATAATCAGCCTTCACCTGCAAACCCTGCGGAGAAGACAAGACATCAATAACAACCAGGAATCAGACCAAACAGACCTAATCGTGTTCATGATCAGTATCCGTCTCTGCTTAAACACCACATGCACAGCAAGACGAACAGTCGGCATGCAGATTACTGTGATCACAGCTGCAAAATGTGGAAGTATATGTTGCAATCCAGCACTGCCATCACCTAAAAACAGCCTCCCTCTCAGATATGGTGGCTTTTAATGACAAATGTGTGTTGTTGAGTACACAGAAAGAATAAGAATGAATCAACAGGTACTGAAAATCCCTGGTTGCCATGAGTCAACATGGCAACCGTCTCTATCCATGACAAGCATTTGTCAGCTCAGTAAGTCCTTGAACAAATAGTCTGCTTATGTGAAACTGCTCACTTTGTGCTCAACATTTTAATGCCGTTTGTGCAATTTACCTACCGTTAATGCGACCTCTAGTTGCATTGTCTCAACCAATAACTTTAAATCTAGAATGGATTAAGTACATATGTAAATACTTATTCTGACTACGGAAACAAGTGATTCAAACTGAAATGCACATATTACTTTCAGAACACTCTCTCGCACACATGTTTTGTAATCAGACCGTTTTCGGGGAGGAAGAATGTGTGTGGTTTACCATTCTTGTTTTGTTAGGCACCTGCTGAAAATGAAAAACCACAAAGCGTGTCACTCAGATTTCTTGTCTGTTGCACAGATACAAACAAATACATGTAAATATAAATACTTGCATACACACTAATTATGAAGAAAACCTCATGGAATTGCTTTGTGTTCCCATCTAAGGTTGAGCATTATGCAAAAAGGAAATTATTTACATGAAGGACAAGAGCAAAATAAGTCTCAGCTTTCAGACCGTTACCCCTTTTTGCATAAACAGCAGACGGTTATTATCAGTGGTGGAGCATGAGTACTGATTTGACTCAAGAAGGCAGCGATCACGAACCAAATGCACCACAGAACTTCAGAGTCTATTCATAGTGCTCTGATCAAGAACAGAGACTTAAAAATATATCACACCTACACATGCTATATTAGCTATCACTGTTCTGCAAAGGGTGAAAGACTTATCTAATTAAAGCTGCGCCAACCAAGGGCTTCACATGGACATGTGACTATGTCTTAACCTGCCTTTATCAGCAGAAAGACTGCATTATACTGTACACGAGCCCATTTGTCCTTGAAGAATCTGCTGCAGATATGCTACCAAATCAAAGCTTTCACCTGAAACACAGGGTCGTCATGTTTAGTTTCCTGTCTGTATCGCAAAGCGACCAGGTTAATAGACATGAGCAGGTTGTGCAGGGGAGTCTGGGCACTCTCTTTCTCCTTTGTTGGAGCTGCCAGCATGCATAGTTGTTCATGTCAGCTTTTACTGTGGAAACCAGAATGCTCCTTTACAATATTGTCTTCTGCCTGTAACAGTTTTCTAAGTTGCGTGTGATGGTTTAACACACATTTCTGCACTTTAAAAGATGCTCTGGTAACCACTGCGTAGGAGTAACTATTTTCTTAATGAAAAGGTCTGTACTACAGTGGTAGTGCAACAAGTACAACTGCAGCTACTGCTATTCCATGAGCTATAGCTTCCAACTCTAATGCTGACATAGTATGATTAGCCTGTCTTCCTATTGACACTACTTCATATTCTCTGACTGCATAGCGGGTAGTTGTGCAGAGAGACCTGAGAACTGAGAGCATATCTGAAAAAAAAGGAAAGACTGAACAGCACGCAGCCATTAGAACAGACTCAAGTCGAAACACTTAAACCCACTCCACCACAGAGTGACTCATTTTTCTTCCACAGATTATTATTGACCAGGATGAGAGAGCATGCACAAACAGACCCAAAGCAGTCACATGTCAAGTTGTAGGATGCAAAGAGATAATTGTTAGAATATAAGACACTCCTCCAGACATTATTTACACAGGCATTACTTTCTAAGTTCCTACAGGACACAGAGCATCTACATTTTTCGGGAGTTTATGTTGGAACCACTCCCAGAAACAGACTCCCTTTCTAAGCCTGCCCAGAAAGTAAATTGAGAAATATTTTATTCTGTAATGGCTTGCTCTTCTTTGGAGTAGGTGAGAGTTAATCACAATCCCTGGAGTGTGGCCCCACCGTCTCCCTGACTTATTATACAGGGCTACCTCGCGGCATCTTTTCCACTCCAGCAACAACCTGTGAGACTGAAAAAAAGTAATCACACTGCCAGGTTCGTCTTCAGTGTTATCTGAGTGACTTTATAAAAGGAGCACACGGTGAGATGACAGAGGAGCTGTAGTTTAACCACCTCGGTCAGAGCTACCTCTTCACAGTCATCCAGTCTGTTATTCAGTTCAGGTTTTGCAGGAAATGTAGATCTGTTTTCAGGAGGAGTGTGTAGCTGCATGTCGGACTGAAGTTCAGAGTTCACTCTGGTGCCAGCTCAACACAAACACAAGTCTGTTTTTTTTCTTTAAACCCCCTCCGCCGACACTGGAAGGTAGACATAACAAACCATAATTCTGTTCTTCACCAGCTCTGAATATAGCTATATTGTTGCCGTTGAGGTCATCGGGTTTGCAAACACAGTCCAGTAATGATGAAGCAAATACCTAAAAAATGCCATTCAGATAGACTTCCTAATAGGCTCGCTTGACCAAAGCGTTGTCACAGCAACAGAAAATTGTGCATCGACTGTGATTTAAACCACTGCAAAAACCTTTTTTCTCAACGCGATTAGTCCAAAACACATAAAATAAATGTTTTACTGCTACATCTGCTCAGTTTTGTGTTTAGATGATCTATTTGATTAAGACGTTATTTTACTTTTGAGGCAGGACTAAATGATGCAGCCTGATAACACGTGATCACGTAGATTGGAAAACTCAGGAATAACCAGCACATGGAGTTGTTACTGTTCATTATGCATAATAAAAGCATTTATTATGCACTATTATCACGCAGGGAGAATAAAAATGTGCCCGCTTGATCAGTGAAACTGATGATTCAAATGCATTCTTCTGAGACAGATCATCAGACAAGTCATCAGCGTTAAAGCAGCAGTCCTAATTATTTTACTCCAATAAAAGAGAGGGCCACAAGCAACATTCTGACAGGAGGGCTCCGAGTTCCTCTCTGTGTGTGTGTTTACTGCTTTGTTAGATTAGCCCACTGGCTAGCAACTGAAAACTGAGCTGACTTTTATCCACAACCTACTTTGGAGCAAATGTTGACACCACATAGAGCCAGTTCTTGTGTCATCTTAACCTCAGTTTCAGACTATTCACCATTGCTCATAACATAAAGTTCCGGTAGACCATATTTTTACATATAAGTATTATAATAATAATAATAATAATAACTATATATATCTACAGTATATACAGTATATATACACTTTCAAACTTTAAAAACATTTGTAACAAAACAGTTACATCTCTTTTCTTTTAGCTACATGTAATTACTTGTTTCTTTTATCTTACTACACCTTATAAACAACCCTATGAACCAAAACCTCTCCCTCCATCCTGCAGCTATCAGCAACATCATCACACTGTCTGACACAGTGGGTACGATCTCTCACTTGCAGGGACGGTGCAAATTACTCTCCTTCTATCTAGGTCACCTCTCCTCTCACCTCAGTCAGACAGGATAGAGATATCATGGGCAGGCAATCCATGTTAACGATCCGCTCTCTGGACAACATGCACACACGCAGGCCACGGTGTGCACACACACACACAGAGCGCATAAAATTTCATATACGGCAAAGTAATGCAGAAGGTTTGACATTAGGAAAAAAGTGAATTCTAGTGAACCCGTGAGGGAGATACTCTGTACCATGTGGTTTCTGTGTGAACCTGATTTCAAGACGACTGCAGTAACTGAACACACACACCCAAACAAAACATCCACATATGTGTGTGTGTGTAAGTGTGAATCTGAGGCGTCCTTTTCCTATGTCTTAAAACTATTTCTTCAAAGATTTTCCCCCTGCCTTCTGATGCTGTGATGTGGGCCCCTAATCCCATTTTAGATGTAATTTAGTTTCTGAAACCTGTGAAGTGTTTCTCTTCAAAGCTGTGGATGCTGGTAAGTTCTGGGAATGAGTGACAACAATGTCAATGCTGTTAAGCTCCATTTACTTGCTTTGACTTTGGACTGCCATTCCTTAAATCTGAACTTTGATGATACTTCTGGGGTGCCTTTCTGCAGGACCGTACACAGTTTGTCTAAATTCTCTGTGCAGTTTGTCTTGTTTTTGTCAAGATCAAGGAGTGAGCAAGCCTGCGACAACATCAAACTGCAGTGCTGTTCTTTACCCAGTGGCAGTCATTTTCTGATGCCAGTAGCATTCAACAGGGATATAAAAAATCTAGTATGTACAGTCTGTGCTCAGAATGTTATAAATCTTGAGACAATAAGCCTCACCGCCTCTTTGTTTTATCTGTTTTAAGATCCAGCATGATCCATCTCCAGTCAGAAAGAGAGCCAACTGTATTTTAAGTCATTTTGCAAACACCACACTAATAAAATAACCTACAAAGCTTTTTTGTGGTAACAAGGGAACTAGTTTGTTGTTTGCTTGTTTCTGCTTTTACCATATAAAATATATACGTATATACTACTTCACATAAATAGAAATATTCTTTTCTATTCATCTATTTATTCCTTTTATACCTGGGTCATAGCACTGGAGCTGTGTTGCATCTCTACATACATAATTAGAATAACAAATGCCTATTCCAGTATTGCTCTGGTAAGGAATAAAGGGTCAGTAACAACAAAAAAAAAAGGTTTTCTCTTTCACCTCTAGCTCTAGTAGTATGTGTTCTTGCAGGATCATTTCTTAGTGTTATATGTGCTGAGGTTTGGTGATATCCATATCTGAGGTTTGACTTTTTTTTTCAGCTGCTACTCAAATCCTGTTCACCTTGTTTTCATTGGAGTAGTAGCACATCCACAGATTGCACATAAAATCAAGAATATGTGCATGGCTGAAATCCAGTAGCGGGAAGTGTGAAAATATATTTAATGATTTGGGTGAATTGACTTTATAGTATGATCCCATGATTCAGAGGACTTTATACAACCTTGATTTTCACAGTATTACTAACCCAAGGTCTGTAAACATACTTTGATGTGATAAAATAGAGATCGTATTAATTTCCATATTCAAACCATTAATTAAAATTTTTTAAAAATCCCTTCTCGCATCAGCATCCCTTCATTTGAATTTTATGAACCAAACCAGAGAGAAGTGGATGCATGATCAGAACATATGGACATATTCTACATGTGCATCAACAATCTAATAACATTTGCCCCTTTAGCACCACGTATTATATTTGTAAAATCTTTGAATTTGAAAGTTGGTTGCACAACATGCAATGGGTGCATCATAATGGACCAACTGTCGGGTCTGCCAGGGTTGAAGTGGATAATGGTGCCATAGAAAACGTTTTAAGAGTGTATGAAAGAGGAGCGGAAAAAGCTACATGTCAGTCCATCTTTTAATAAAACACACATGGATGGTTTTGTGACTATGATTCTGCTTCACTCTTTTCTGAAGACGACTGAAACACAACATCGTCCTGCTAATGAACTTTGCTGCTCTTGATAAATAGATTTTCCTGCAGCGGTTCATGGCAGACAAACATATTAAGACCAAGCCTGGATGAGGTCTAAAGGACAACATGTTTTATCTGACACTCAGTGATGGGATAGAGAGGGCTCTTAGTACACTGTTTCCAAGACAGATCCTGTATTGATTTCCTCACAGGACACAAGAGATGCATAGACGCTTGATATTCATTTTGAGCACTTCACCATCATCCATATGGCTCCTATTTGAGTTAGTTTTGATGAGGAAAAAAAAAAAGTTGCTTTCAGGCAACTGCTAGATCTTCAAATTTAATTCAATATTTAGGACATCTGTCCAAAAAGTGTGTTGTTCATGAGATACAAAAGCTACAAAGAGTTTCTGCATGAGCTCTTTAGCAGTGATGGCATTTTAATACACAATATAAGCAGCCTCACATGCAGAACAGCATGTATGTATGCTTTTCATTTATTTCTCTCGCTTGTCGTTTTGTACAATTTGCTGTTTTCGTGCAATTTTTCTCCAGGCTCTGTTCTGCTGCCATTTAGCAGAAACACTTGCGTTTTAGTTTGTCATTTTGACATTTATTTTTGTTTCCTTCTTTTTATATTATTTTCTTTTGAAGTGAGGGTTTGTGACCTATGAGTTTTTGTTTGTCTCACACATGACAGCGCCTGGTTGTTGTCTCATTTGTTTACTTTTTATCATTATATTTTATTACTGTTAACCAATTTTGAGTCAAACTTATTTTATTAATCATGTATTATAATTAACAAAATTAAACATCTAATAAGATATACATAGATACATTATTATAATAATAACTTAATTGTGAGCAAGCACAGTCTTGGATTATATTTATTTTTATCTAAAGTGCAGCTGGATAGTAACTGGATATAAAAGCAGGACATTTCTCCTCGTCTGGCTAAGTCACCTCAAGCCCCTTTGAGCTTATACATTATATTACTCAATGGTTTTTCCACTGAACACAGAAATGACAAATTGACATCATCCCTTCAGTCTATCTCTCAATATAGCCACACACTGTCTTTAGACAATGCCATACAGTGCAAATACCTACAGTACATAAGTTTCATTAAATTCAGCAAGGAAATTCAAATCTATACGTTTCCATCCAAAATAGTTTGAAAACTCTCCATTCGAGTGGCACTAATCCTCAGCAGAAGAAGAAAACAACACATCAAGGTGATGTAATTAAAAGAGTACATTTTCTACCATGACAAAGAACATGGAACCATGAAGTTTACTGTGTTTTCTCCTCATTTCTCTACACACATCAGACATTTATGTTTGCAGCAATTTGTTTGTCTCTTCAGTGATGTTTCACTCACATCTTAGTTGGTTTGAATGGTTTATTTTCTGATTTGTTTGTCACACTCTAGCTCATCCAAGCTCAACAGACTGCCATATTTCAACGCTTAAAATATCTTTTGGTTCCAATTACGTTTTTAATGAGAATTAAAACATCTGCATCACACCAGCGACCTGTCTCTTAATTTACAAGCAAGGTTGATTGAACATGAAAGAAGCATCTTGTATGCCCTTGCAGTAATCCAGTAATAAAAGTGTTGAAATACTGTCAATGAAAAGAGGGATTTGAGCTGATCAAGAGGATGCAATGGTTTAGTAAACCTGACCTAAGCTGGTATGAAGAGTATCAGTATTGCGAACAGCATTACAGATCTATATTCACTATCTCATCTTCCGATGTTCCTGCTGCATCACTGCAGCTCGTCACAACTCTGCAAACACCTGTGGATCTGCTGCTTTTCACATGCAAATCCTCTGATTACTTGTAACTCATTTATAAATGTAACAATTAAAAAAAACCCTCCAGTGATGAACAGAGCCCATCTCTGAATTGATGCACTCCCACTTGATGCAAAAGATTGCATGCCCTTAGTGAAACAGCTTTTTCTCTTCTTTGAGCTTCATACATCGCACCACCTGTCAGGCCTTTAGATAAATACAACTGTGATGCATTAGGGAGAAAAGAAGGCGATGTATATAAAGAAGATGAAAAAAAAACTGGAATCAATATTCAGCCTTATTTTTCATTGTAATTATTCCAGCACTGAAACAATAATGAGCTGCGAGGATACTTTGCATATCAATTTTAGGTAGTTATCACAATGAATGGGGATGATGTGAGGGCCTGATCTCCTTTGTGAAAGAGTGTGTTGTCAATCAGATTTGGCATGGTGCAGATCGCTCGAGCAAAACAGTTTTTGATAACGTCCCAGTGGAAGAGTTGATTGGATCTCCTGGAACACTGGGTATTGGTACTGCCCTGTTCTCTGCTGATGTTTCTGAGGAAGCCTTGAAATCCATTAAGCTGTAACAGTATTACCATTCATCTCAGAGGAGGGGGGACTTAACTGCTGCTGCCAGATAACTGCAGGAGTATTTTTATTGGTCATTTATGTGGCCATCAGTGCTGGGCTGGACAATCACAGAGTCACATTTGGGGGACAAAAGTCTCCTTTCACACTTGGACAGCCATGGGCCACAAAAAGTCTAAATTCAATTACTGAGATAGCATCAGCAAACATACACACACACGCAAAACTTAACTCGCACACGTAGTGGACACTGCATGCGCAGACGTGTATACATGCAGACAAACCCACACAAACGTTCAGATGAAAGGCAATGAAAAGGCTGCAAACCCTTCAACTCCAGACAGAAATCAATTTCTAACTCCAAACTTGTGCTAAGGACAGAACCTAATCGGAGGGCAGATAACAGCTTGTTTGCCCGTGATAAGACAAGCGACCACAACACATGTCCCATAAATTGAGATTAGCCAGATTTGCTTTTGGGGTTGTTGGGAGAAATGTTGGCTGAAGATAGCGGATGGGGGTGGAAGGGGACAATAGGTGAGTGGCAGACTTCAATACATGAAGAGCAGACTGATAAAGTGGATTTGTGCTCTAAACAGGGCCGAGCAATGCAGATTTACATTATCGTTGAATGCCGCAATATTGACATGAAATGTTTCCAATTGACGACTGTCAGAGAAAAACCAGCATAAAGTGTCCGTGTAAGCTGCTGAGTCACCAGGAGTCTGCAGTACAGTGTCAGTGCTTTGTAACATACGTTTTACAAACATGTGAAACTCTACTGGAGGAATCAAGCACCCTTCTTTAAAAAGATTTCCATCATTTGATGCCAACTCCTCTACATACTGCAAACGTTCGGTTGGTTGAGATCTGGTGAATGCGAAGGCCAAATTTTGATACATATTTATTTTCATATTCATCAAGGACCTTCAGTCCTTTATGGAGGCATGTGATGATTAAATCTTTCCAATCATTTATTCCCTTTTTTGATATATCTCAGTTTGTGAAACATTCAAATGTGACACCGTGACAAAAAGAAAGTCGTCTCCACTCACATCGATGATGGTCCACTGCTCCACTACGATGGCATCGTATGTTGGGGTGGCCGCGCTGGGCTCACTCTCACTTGCCTCCTGGAAGATGAAGACACTTTCCACTGACTTAGGCAGCAAATCTGCAGAGAAGAAGAAAAAAAATCCATCCATGAAAAGAGTATTTACTGGATGGAGCGTGTCTGTCTTGTCTCTCCTTCTCCTTTTAGGTCCCCCAGGCTACGGGAAATGGAATATCACTCACCCACATTCCCACACAACGTTTTATTACATAGCCAGTGGTGTGGGCCATTTGTATGAGCAATGTGCATTTATACATTATGCAGGGAGACAGTGTAAAAGAAAGGAGCAGGTATGCCCCTTCTAGGATTTAAAAAATGAAGAGGAGCCATTATGTGCTACATCAGTGGTTTTCAGGCCCTGCTGGTTTTCACACTCGACAGCTAAACAGAGGCTAATTACAACTGGGAAGCAAGGTGAATCCAATAGCGGGTGGGATTTAAAACCAGAAGTGCTCTGGGTCCTGAGGATCAGGACTGAGGACTGGTGCTTTAAAAAGATGGACAGATTTTAGTAATGGCAAACTGTAGCTGCTGATTTAATGAAGTCAGTCTGTAAGGCATTAAAGCTTAAATCCTTTTGCTAAGCCTGCATGATTCACCTTAAAAAGACTTGAATTAAGTGAGTCACATAAAGACATTGACGTTGATGCTTGAGGCCACTAGTGAGATTGTTTGCTGCTGACCAAATAGATTTTCTAAGCCTCTCCTCTGTTAGAGGCTAACAATCGCACAATTGGCATGCGAGACAGAAACGGCAGTCTGAACCCTGTGTATTGGGACACCTCTCCACCCAATGTGTCTTGTTATTCATTTGATGCACATGCACATTACATGCAGGTACACACACACACGTACACAATGCACGCCCTTTGGTCCAGTCCTCCCAGCTGGTCTGAGTGCTTTCTCATTACTCCCACACCATTTACACACTAATACAGTTTGCTGGGGCCCAGGCACCAATACGAGACACTCCACATTTCATTACTGGGCCCTAATAATAGTGGGATGAGAGCTGGCTGGAGAGCCCAATGGCCAGAGAGAGGGAGGGGAAGACAGAAACAGAATGACGGAGTGAGCGAGACAGAAGAAGAGACAAAGTGGAAGGATGACAGGCTCTTTTATCTCTCTCCGTGAAAACCCATTTAGGGCCCGTGCACGCTCAATTGTCTCTCGTCGACGTCTCTCAGACATCTACTGCCTCTCTCAAATACAGACATTGTTGTTGTTCACCACCATCCCATCCCTTTCCCTTTTCTCTTCAGCTCTGCTTCCTCTTTCACCTCCTCCCTCCCCCATCCAGTGCTCTTCCACCTCATTTGTCGGCCCACCCCGTTTGTTGTATAATTGGAAAGAAGCCTCAGAAAATGCACTGCGCCAAGAAGACCCACCATTGGTTCACTGCCGGCGCGATAGGGATCACTCAGGTGAGATCGACACAGGGTTTCTGTCTCGCTGCTCTGTAGGGAGCAGCATGTCTCTGGTGATAATACGGGAAGACACTCAGCAGAGGAGAGAGAAAGGCGGAGATTGAAGTGGAAGAGAGGGAGTTGGTTGCTGGGGGCGTTGAGTCCGTCAGGGGAATGCACCGGTTGTGTGCACAAGTAAACATTATCTTGCGCCTATTGACTGAGAGCTGAGCTGAGCCGCCAGCGGGCCGACTGAGAATAAGTTGTTTACACTTGCAAAAACCACTGTGCGCCCTCAGTAAAATTGTTCCTCATCTCCCGTGACTCACATACTCAAGGTCGCAGGGCGATGCATGCAAATACAGTCGTACTAAAAGCACGACTACGAGTGACAGCAGTGGGACTGAAAGGCACAGAAGGAAATGAAGGGGAGAGTCAGATTGCTGGAGTGGCAGGGTGACAGCAAGTGACACTGGCTGACACACAGCAGCTGGAATCAGCGCCCGAGCGACAGGGGAGGGCATCAACAACAGACACTGGGGGGCACAGACGATGCTGACACATGCAGACTGAAACTTAAAATGTTGTGTCTGTAGTAGTGTCGGTCCCTGCCGTAGGTGTTTGGGAATAGTTGTGAGGGTTTTAGCTGCACATATCAAGTGAGTTTGGGAGGTGTAATATTCACGGACACGTTCACAAACTTGCTGTTACATCACTTTTTGCAGCACGCAGAGGTTGTTCCCATGAATCTGTCTGCAACTGTGTATCATACTGCATATACTGCATAGTCGACCTTTACAAATACTGTAGCTACTCAATTATACAGGTTTGCATAAACATCAGCCGTAGGTTTCTTCTTCAATTCAATTCAATTCAATTCAACTTTATTTATATAGCGCCAATTTACAACATAAGTCATCTCAGGGCACTTCACAGTG
>JAUYWH010000008.1:3957635-3990886 GCA_034779795.1 Ctenopoma multispine | reverse complement strand
AGCTTTACGGAGGGCTTTTTTATACGTTATTAAACTATCTTTCCAGGCTAAGCGATATTCATCCGAGTTTGTGGAGCAGATGTATCTGAAAACTGAGTTGTGCAAATCATGAAAGTAAGCATCAATCATTATTATTTAATCAAAGTTGCTCCCACAAAGGTATGTGACTTGCCATCCTGCAGTAATATGGCTTTCACAGACATTTGTGCACATTTGGCGTTTACTGTATTGGATTATACACCCCAAGTAAGTTTTAAGCCTCTGCTAACTTCATGATTGAAATGAATAGCTGCCTAGGATTGAAAAAAAATGAACTCACAAACTTAATATTGTTTGGCTGTGTCTGATATGATTCCCTCATTCACTACTCTTGTTGTTATCCATAGTTAGTAGTAGTACATTGAGATTTCAGCTACTTATTAATCGTCGTAAAGGAAATTGTTCTTATCATAATAGCATGGAATATCATTTTAAACTGTATGCCATAATTTAATTTCTACACTATAAGTTAAGCTCTCGCCCAGATGTGTATGTGTGTTCAAGTCCAGCTGACTGCCGGAAGGGAAAGTGACCCTGCCCCAGGTCATGTTTGCTGACATGATTTAAACATGCATGGAAGGTGCTGCCTCAAAAAGCTGGAGACAGGCTCCTGACAGCTTATCTATATTTCAAACAGGATGAGTGGGTTTCCAGACAGATGGACAGAGAAAGAAGGAGAGAAATAGACGAAGGTGTCTAATGTGTGGGGATTGGATGTGGCTCTTCCCAGTGGAGCCAAAGGTTTGCTGCTGGCAGGTTGGTACCTGTGGGTTACTGGGCAGACTTCAGTTGGTAGCGAAGAAACAGAGGATGGACAGCATGCTGATTGGATACTGAGGGATTTTACCAAATATATAGAGGGTAGAATTATTATATAATTTTTACAGAGTTGCAGCTGATATGTTCATTTATTGCATGATCCATGATGAGTAAACCATGGCGTGTTCATTAACACTTTCAACACACTGTGGAACTGGTTTACACAGAAACACTGAGGGTGGGAAATGTGCTTTCTTACAGCTGTGGAAGAGATTTGTCCTCCACCTACCCTGGGAATTACAGCATGCATATATTTACATATTTAACATGGTCAAATTTCAGCATAGGTCTTGTATGTAAGCTTGTGTTGGACAAAGCATTTCCAGAAGAGCTTCTCTAAGTGTAAAATGTACTACATATAGTAGCATCTCTTTGAACTGTTCACAAACACTGATGTCAGGCAGCTACCATGCAAGATGCTGCCCTGACTATGGGGAGAGGTGTAGCTGATTCTGTGTCTTACAATTGGGAGCGATCTGGGGTTTTTGAGTCTTTCTAAAGAACACTTCAACATGTGGACAGCAGGAACCTGCGACTATTGGATGACCCACTCTACCTCCTGAGCCACAGCCACAATAGCATGTTCTGCCAGTATTCACTTCAGCTCCACAGCTGTGCACATGATCTACAGTATTTTTTCTAACAGGTTTGAGTGACTGTTAATCCCTGCATCGGATATGTGTTGTGTCAGTTCAACGTCTTCAGTGCATTTGTTATGTGTTTGTATATTCAAATACACTGAAAAGAGGAGGAAAACCAGCCGAGTTGCTGCATTAAGTGAACACAGTGGTGGAAAACTTTCAACCTGTCTTGTTTCTGCAACTAAAAGAGTGAAGAGACGAGTGCTGTGCTGCCAAAACATATACACGGAACATCTACCACATAAAAACATATGCATCATGTACACACACATGCACAAACATTGCAGAGCTGTGACTCCTAATTCTGCCTCCTGTCAACTTATGTCTCAGAGAAACGCTTGCACATCATTTCCTTCCATGAATTTCTTTTCACAGGAAAAAAAACCAACACCTTATTGGAATTTCGTATTCCCTGCAACTCGCTCTCACTCTCTCTCGCTCCCTGGTTTCTATTGGCTTTGCCCAAATTTAGAAACCAGAGAGGGCTGACTGTCATGCATATGAATAGCTCAATGTCTCACAACTGGGCTACAAATCCTCATTGTAGCTCTGGAGATAGCTTAAGCTATACAAGTAACAAAGGCAAACTCCCTGTCAACACCATTACTGTCAGTTTTTTAGTGCACAAACTCAATCCCCCAAATCGCTACCAGCTGGGAGGTGGTATGTGTTTATTGTGCCTATACATGTGTGCAAATGAGTGTGTCTTTGTTGGTATATATGGATATTGCAGTGCACGTATATTCAAGCCTGTGTGTGTGTTTACAGGCGGCGCCACAGTGCGTATGAATCTTTAATGCGACTCTTATGAAAGTGGGGCCTGCTGCAGTTTAGGATCTGTAAATTCAATATCACTATAATATCTGACCCTGTGGCTCAGGCGAGGTCTCCACTTATTGCGAACGCTGCTGCCACGCCAGACACAATCCGAGCAACCCGTCAGATACACACACAGTTGCACACATGCACATGCGTATGCAGACAATGCCCCCTAATGTTTTCACATCTTGCTTCACCATGGTAACCCATCTTTAGTAGGAGCATAGGGACAGTGTGTCTTTGGGTGTGTGTTTTTTGTGTAAGTGTGCATCTCTCTGGACCATGCCAAACAGCCGTCTGCCAGAGACAATAGAAAGGTAGAGCAGTATTCAAGAAAAGGCCAGAGTAGCAGACTGACTGCACGATCATTAACAGTGATTTTAAAACAAAAGAGAAATAATCTATAAACTTATAAGTCAACAATCAGAAGTATAAACAAAAACAGCTCAATCTTTGCATTCATATAAATGTGTTTTTTATTATGTCAATTCATTTGAATAAAAATGTATCTGAGGTTTCTTTCAGAGCTTAAGAGCAGATGCGTCATGTTCTTATTAACGTAATTTAAATGTGAGCGTTTAAATGTAGATGCAGCAAACAATTCAAGACAATAAAGTGCTTTATAAACATTATATGCTGCTGCATCTGTTTGAGTGCTTTCAGATTTATTATATATCGTATTGCAATTTGGAGCTCAGAGCTGCATGGATAATTAATTTCAGTCAATTACTGAGTTATGGTCTGTGCATAGCAATAGCTTGATAATGAATAGCTGTTCGTGAAGGTTTTAGTTTTAGCGATAACCACTGAACTATGGCATACTGTAGATCGTGTATTGGAGACTGGATGACTGATGGAAAATCTCAATAATGCCAAATTGGATTTTCTAATCTGTCTGAGATTACACAGCATTACATAGTGCATAAAACTTTCCAATCAGGTAGATTTGCAGGATTCTCACCGTTCACCAACGTGCTGCTCTGAGCTAAGTACCAACGTCAGCATATTAACATGCTCACAGTACATCTGAGGCTGATGGGAATGTCATTAGTTTTGTAGGTATTGTATTTAGTCATAAACGTAGGCTTAGGGACAAATTATTTTAACCTGATGACCATGCTAGATAAAACGTAAAATGTACATCTGTATTGAATTATATGGCTGTATAATGGATGTGGAGACTTTCTGTTTCAGTGTATTTGTTTAGATATTTCAGTCTACACTATAACAGAGTGAAGGAAAAACTGACAGACTGACACTGACTGCAGTAAGAGGAAGACAGAAACAGCTTTTTGAAGTGATGAAATATTGCAGAAAGACTTATAATACTTAAAAGATAACGGAAAAGAAGGTCAGCTTTAGCACAATTACACTCATTAGACCACACTTGTATCTGTCAGTGCATGACAAGCTGAAGCGCGCGGGTCGCTCTGTGCCTCCCATCCAAATGCATGTCTGTCAGCCTATGTCCTTTAGCGTGTTTGTTCTGCTGTCACACATGTCCTTGATGTTCACGAGGTTGAGATGGTCTCCTGCTTTGTGTTGTCATCACGAATTCAGAAACTCGTTTCAAAGAAGCAGCTAAATATGGAGAAGACAGGAATGGATACTGATTCTAATGCCCTGAGCTGCGTGGCTGTTTGATGTAATTAGCTTCCAACAATAAATGGGATGCCGCTTTGATGTCATATTGCCAGCTGCTCTGAAGAGACTAAAATCCACAAAGTACAGAATTCACCTCTGTAAAGTAGTCTGTTTTCTAAAGCGGTTAATCTTTGGCTGTGTGCTGATTTCAGTCCTATAAGTCAGTGAAGGGCGCAGGATCTTCATAATACAGCTGATCTGCTCCCTATCCTACCCACTAATTTCACTGTTGAAGAGACACATATCTTAGCAGCACATGAAAAATGCAGAATATGTTAGAGGATCCTAACAGGCAGGGAGAAATTTTTTTTATCATAATAATACACTTCATTACTCCATTTTCACGACATAAAATATGCAAGGAGGCACTAATTTGTTATCAGGTTAATTATCTGTGTTTCAGAGTTGCTGAGGCGTTCACTTTCCTAGATTAATGAATTATTATGACTCTTATTTACACGGGTTGGCTTATTTCTCCAGTGTCAGAGTGGAGCACAGAGCCGCTGGGGTCTGATGGAAGAGGAAAACTCAAACATGAAATCGTTTCAAAGGGGATATCAAAACAGCTCCATGCGCTCCACTTCTCTGAAGCATCTCCAACGAATGAAGAATCATCATGTCACGCTGTGCACTGGTGAAATGGAGTCCACCCTTTTGTCATTTGTAAAAGGCGCTCTGTTTCTGTAACGGCACTCTCTTGATTTCTTTCACTTTGCTGATCATACATCACACCACCACGTTCGTAAAGTTCAGAAAGTCAGATGTCATCAGTTAACAGGGAATCAGAGAATTATATCTGTTTAGTTTTAGTATTTGGTCAGAAACCAATGTATGAATCTGACAGTTGTTAAAATAAAATTACAGAAGATAAATCTAAAAGTCAAAAAGTATCGCTTAACGTAGCATGAAATGTCGAACATACGACAGGTTGTGTATGTTTGCAGTAAGAAAGCACACTGCAGGATGGCACCAGTTCCTCACACAAACAAAGCACAGTATTATCGTATGTAAGTGTTATTCCAGCATGATTTGTTTTCTGGTGCCAACTAATTCACCATTAGTGCCACACAAGCCAAGGTTTTTTTAAATTTTTATTTCATAGAAGCTGACGTGATATTTGCATCTGTCTGATGTTGAAAATTTCCTGGTAATACTATGAAAGGAAAAAAGGCAATATGGGAACATTTTAGATTTAATGACTGTAATTATCTGAACTATAAGAGAACCTGCAGAAGAACACTTCTCGAAAAACAAAGAAGCCGACAGCAAAGGTGAAAAATCTTAGAATATTTAATGTAACAAAACTCCCTCACTGGGTTATTTGTATTGTTATACATTACAAATCTCTCATTCAAATGGTTTTATATTGTGGGTGAGATGTATACGGGTATATTAAAAGTACAGAGACTTTTATTCCTTGTGGTACACTTGACCTGTTTTATTGTTTCTTCATGCTGACTTACCATTCACATTGCCCAGGTAGAAGTATCCATCGACGAGTGAGGCTCCATTGTTGAAGTGCTGAGTCATGTGATCCAGCCAGTTGGCCTCCACACCTTTGACCCCCTCGTCACAGTTTTGAACCCGAAGTGGCACCTTGACGGTGTAGTACTTCATTTGGCCCTCTCGGACCGGCGGGTGGTTGTAGAAAGCGAGCAGTTCCGCCCCTGTGACGAAACGACAAAAAACAAAAACGGTGTCATTGATTTAAAAGGTTGTGACCGTATCGATGTTGCCTCTGTGGAAATCCCATATCTTACTTCATGATTACTGAACCACTGCTGTACATTGGCTGCCATCCAAAGTGTAATCTGACTCCATCTGCAGGGGCACTTTCACTCTTGTCAGCTGCCAGAAGTTATAATAAATGCCCCAGTAAATGGTTGGATGAGAGACATCGGTTATCGTTTGAAATATATTATTTCTGTTGCAATGAAAACAACAGTATGTGACGTACAATAAAAGCACAGATGCTCTTTAAGGTTGTCTGACTTTTGGAGAACTTACTTCCCTGTAACTTTTCAACACTAACCACACTTCCACACTGTGATGGAGTGATAATAATCACTTGGAAGTACATTTATTTTCTATGAAATAAGCAACCAGCGACGTTGTGCCAACTTGTGGATAGTCGACAAGCTTCTCGGCCAAGAAAAGTTGGCTGTGGTGTTTGTGGTCAACAGCCATCAACAGCGAATGACAATTTGTATGCTTTCTTTCTCAAATTAGCTTGTCCTGCAGGAGATTAAATTTCTCAATATGAAGACGAAGAATATTAAACACCATCTTAATAGATAGGGCGGTTTGCATGTGTTCTTGGATAAAAAATAGCAAAAACTGAACGCGAGAAATGAGAAAACCAGGACAGCACTGTCACAGAAGTTAGTATACTACAACTGGACATTAAAATAAGAAGTAACTTGCTAATAAATTAGGCCTTATCATTTATTTTGATGTTTTCTTTAGCTGCCTCTCCACCAAAATGTCAAGATTTCAGACTATTTAGTCAGTTTGTTTTTTTTAATCCAGGACCTTTTGTATCACTTACATATGTGATGCCCCTGTTTCATTCCAATGTCTTGTGTTTCCATGAGGTCCACGAGGGAAAGACAAAGTTTTATGCAGGACTGTAATAAAAACCTAAACATCATTATCATATTAGGATAAAATATTCCACCTGGCAGGTGAAAAATAGACAAGGAATGAAAAAAGTAACAGAAGATGAGATTTGTGTTGCCAAGAGCTGGACTCATAAATATGCTGCAAATCTTTTCCAAGGATGCAGCTTCTTTTTTTCCCCCTTTGGTTCTTTACACACAACAAACGTGAAGTGAATCAAAAGCTATTTGATCATATTCATGCTACAAGTCATCCACATATTCGTCTTTTCCAGAAGTGATGGAACTTAAAAGAGTTAATTTGTAATGTAACCTTGAATAATGAATTTAAAGTTCTGCAGCAAGCTGTTGTTTATATCAAGTAGTTATATAGTTAATGCAGTGGGAGAATCATACGAAATCAAAGTGGAGAGAGTTTTATTTGTTGCGATGCGAGTGACTGAAAGATTTGCTCTGCTTAGCTTTGAAAAAAAAACAACAACTACAAAACGTGAGATGTGAGCAGGGTTCAAATCGGGCAAAAGGCAATTCAAATCAAACCTCGTAACATTTTCCCTTTCTTTCGAATGCAAATGTCATTCCCGAAGTGAACCAGATGGATGAGCAGAATGTGTCACACTGCCACCCGCCCATCCACCCACACGCACACACACAGACAGAGACACACAGTGCTGCACACATTTTGGCGTGGGGTAGACGTGATTTGGGGAGGGAGTCATGGCTGAGTCCTTTCGGTTCTTCTGTCTGTCCATCCGTCCGGCAGACACCCAGGAAGAATGAATCATTTATAACCATTTCTTGTCTGGCTCGTCTGACTGATGTGACAGCTGGCCACCAAATTCCCTAAATCTTGTCATTTGTCACTCTTGAGAAAAGTCGAATCACAGCAGAATATTCACCTCCCCTCATCCTCCCTATGTTCCCCATGTTACAATGAGGACAATATGGCAAACAAATCTTGGGCAACACACGACAATGACATTAGTTCCCATTCAACATGCCACCGAGTTGCCAAAACAACACATTTCCTAACTGTGAATGATTTTGCAGCGAATTGTGTCTGTATATTAATTATTTTACAGTTTATGTGCACCAGCTCGAGATGATTTATCACCAGGGTTTGTCCCACGAATTCTTTCCGTATCTCAGTGAGCTTCAGGCAGGACATGAAAATACTGCTGAAAAATTGTTTCATGCATACTAACTGATTTAGAAAAGCAGTGAAGCTGGTGGCGTGCAGCTCTAAATTTCTCTAACCACAGTGTAATTAAATAAGTAACATCATTAAACCATATTTGACACAGATTATTCCATTCGTGGCACTTTTATAGACATTGGTCAGATGTGCCATTTATAACTGTTTGACATAAAGTAACAGCCACTGGCTAGAAACACGCTGCCTGGCTTCTATCGTTCTTGCAATATTAGCTGTTTTCTGTGTAATAGCTGAGAGTTTCCCATGCATTTTATTTCATTATACTCTAATTATGCTATGATTATGGCACAAAGCGACTGTAATTCAGGCGGAGGGCTTGGTAGCTCATTCTCTAACCTTTATTTGGTCAGGAGAGATTTTCAGGGTGTGTAAACATCTTTTCAGTAGTTCTCTCTTCACAGGAGAGAAAACACAGAGGAGAACTACAGCAAGGCAAAACGGGGAGGTTAACTACAAAAGATAAGGCATAAAAAAATATCCTGCCTCATTCCTTCATCATTCATTACTGGATTTCATCTGGTATTTAGAAATCACTTTTGTACCGCACACACGGGTTCACTTCACAAACACATGTGTCATCACTTCCTGCTCCTCTGAGTCCAGACTTACCTATCGGTTACATGTTACTTAAGGTAAGCTTGAGACAAAGACGTCTTCTTTCTCCCATGAGAAAACTTCTGCAAACGGCAGAGTAGCAGACACATTCTTGTGAGGAAGAACATACGGTTAAGTAATCTTTGATCTTTAACAAACTGCATTAGTAAATGCCACAAACCTTCAAAACAAGACCCATGCCAAGCTCACCACTCCCCCACTTCTGTTGTGCTAGAGCAGCCTCTAAATGACGCAAGCAAACGTTTTGAAGAAGCAACCTAACTATCCTGAGTTGATGGAGAGGTGATATTTTACCAATAAAAAAATCTAAATTTAAATTTCAGAAATGTCACATTATGGTGGCAGTAACCATGCTGCAGTGCTTTAATTTGAATCTAATCTAATCATGTGAATTCATTACACTAACAGACACAGCTAACAGCTAAGCCTTTCAGAATAAAGTCTGTGGAGCTAACCTGACTCTTGCCACTGGGAGAACACGGTAACAAGAAAATAAGCACATGGCATTGAAAGCATTTTGCTTCAAAGGCTTATTTGATGGCAGTCCAGCTGTTCAAATCACGAGCTCGGCAGCAGTAACCCCTGGCATGACCTTAACACCGTGGCTTTCAACATGACATGCCATTATCTCCGTGTCTGTTTATATATTCTATGAAGTTGGACAGCGATTCCATCAGAGCAGAGATATCGGTGATCACAATAATAAAACCCAGCAGCTGAAAAGACGTTGTCCCTATGTTGTTTAAGATGCTGAAGATTGTAGACTGATATGTATCAGCCGTGCACATTTGATTAGCTAATTAGCCTATCCACTTGTTGGTGGAATATTGATTGTGCTTAATTTCTTGATGTGCAAATTTGTGGTTGACAGGAGGTTAAGGCAGGTTAGGCAGACAAAATATATTGGATTCAAGTTACTTTAAATGTATGTCTATAAAATAATTAACCAAAGGTGACTATGAATATCTTACAAAATGTTTTTGCTAACATGCAAACTGTATGTCAAGTGTACTTTGAGACTGAGTTGTATGCAGTCATCTGTCACAACCGGGCGGAACTTTCCATGTGCTTTTCCACCTGAATCCCTTTCCCTCAAACCATCGAAGCATTTGAGCCTTCAAACTTATGAGCTCAGTTTCTATCCAGAGCTCCAGTCTCAATGTTGGTGTTCCTCTATCAGCTGTAAGCCGCCGACTTTCGCCAGCTTCACTGCCAACACTTGCACGGTGTTCACCTCGAGATCTGAGGATTAGCATGGACAAGTCAGCAGCAGCCAAGACTCTTGGGCCTCCTCGGCAGACTGGGCATTAGTAGAGAGGGACATGGGAGCTTGGCAGCCTCCTCTACCACCCCAGCTGGCTGCTACACCGGCGCTGCTAGTTGTTGTCGCAGAGATTCAGGGGGGGATGAAGGTGGGGGTTGAGAGAGAGCTGTGAAGCTGAGGGAGGTAGAGGACGAGGCAGTAGATGCAGATCTCAATGCAAAATGCACTGCAGGGAGGCCCAGATGGACCAGTGGGCCGTGGTGTGTTGCAATGCCAAGTGCGTGTTATACTTAAAAACACATGCAAATAAAACCATGAAACCGTGTACACCAAAGAGTACATTAATTATGCAACACTTAGTATTAGGTGCTTTGAAACCAATCACTTTGCACATTGTTCACACACTATACGGCACATACACACAAACACACAGACGTTAACACTCCCACTGGGACGTGTGTCTAATGCACAGTTTGCACACTGCGCTCACACGTAGCGGAAATAGGTTCTGTGAGAGGATGAGAGACTGTAAGAGGGGGGGTTTTAGAGGTGGGTGTCTCTATCTGTTAATCCAAAATGCTCAAATAAAGCTGAAACTATAAATGTGTGTGCTAATTTCAACAGCATTCCCACAGAAACGGGGGCTATCATGAATAATGAAGATGTAGCTACGTATGGCTCGCTTTCTGGGAGGACAGAAAATGAACCATGAAATATGCAGCTTCCGAAAAAACCTGACAAAACTGTTGTGGTGAATTTCACAGACTCTCCGCTTCATCAGCTAAGTGCGACTGCAAATTTGTATGCACCACAGCTATAAGATGATTCCCTCTGTGTAACGGATAGAGAGGATTATATCCCAAGGCAGCACATTGTTGTGCAACATTGAGGCAATAGCAGGAAATGACACCTCCACAGTTGCCAAGTGTCTCAAGAGAGAGCTATGGTGCCACACTGTTCTTTAGTTAAACAGCCAAAAGGTATGACTTGAAATGAAACAGAAAAACTAAGTTACATTAGATGTGACAGATATTGGCTAAAGATTAGACGCTGTCAGTTTGGATCTCTGAGAATTTGTGGCACAAGAAGCTACAGTTTACTGCAGATGCCCTTGAGTACAGTATTAATTCACAACTGCCGTAGCTGCTCCGGGGCCAGCGGTTGATTGTGATTTGAGCTCACAGGTTATGATGTGTGGAAACACGCTGCACACACACACAAAAAAAAGCATCGTTATCAAATAATTAGTTTGAAACGTTCATCAAGTGTCTATAGATGCATAAATGCAGGAACCTTGTGCAGCAGTCTGGGTTTCATCAACGCAGAGCACTGATTGGTGCACAGGTTACAGCTTTTTGCCGTTTGGAGTTTTGACCTTTAATTATCTTAATTAACATTCCCCATTAGGTCTCTCTGTGTTATTTGTAGGAATAGCTAGTTTTGTGTTGCAGTAGCAGGTCACATGTTCTGAACTTGCGAACGTAAGAGTATTAAGACTTACCAAATGAAAATCTGACCTTTAATTATAGCCCCCCCCCCCACTGGGCCAATTAGTGCAATTTTCTTTTAAAGATTAGTTCACTCAAATTCATTCTTTTGTGGCAGCATTTAAGAGCTCTGCAGACCTGATGTTCATGTTTCCTGCTTAACACATAATTTAAGATTATGATGGTAATCATGGCGATCACTCACCGTCGCCTCTCCGCACCCGGTAACTCTGCCTCTCCTTTATCTCTCTGCCACTGTCTTTGTTGTTATTGTGACACGGCGAGTCCTCCTCCGTCAGCTCCTTACTGTGTTCCAGATCTACCTCTGATATTGGAGATTCTGCGGGTGAGACCTTGTCCTGACTCCGGGACTGGTTTCCAGTGATCTCACTTTGAATCTTCTCCCCGCTCTGCTCTCCTTTGTCAGCCTTGCATGATGCTTCCTCATTCCCCACTTCGTCCACTTTGCTGACTTGGGCCCCAGGTTCTGCGTTGTTTATGGGGCTTGAGGGATTCGAGGGGGTGCAGCTACCCAGGGAACCGAGCACGGAGCTGGGGCTGGAGTGCAGGGAAAGAGATGGGGTCTCTGGCTCTCTGATCCTGGTGCATGGGGCTCCATAGGGTTCCTGGACAAATCCAACGAACATCACCCCCTGGTCAGCAGCGTCCTGGATCTGCTGTTGTGAACGATAAAGAAGAAAACTAAAAAATATGCAATGTGGAACCTATTTAGACACTTACTTTATCAGTTTAGAAATTCTTCTAGCAAATATGCAAAGCGTGATCTACTCCCAGGTTTGCTGCTTTTAGTTGTTAAAGACAATGAAAAATGGAATATCTTTGGGATTTGAGACTGTCACCTTGTGACTTTTGTTTTAAAATTAACAACTAAACGAGTAGTTGATTAGTTGAAAAAGTGGTCACAGACTAATCAGTGATAAAGATGCACTACATTTGATTGCATCCAGTTTACTGTTGGTTACTGTTTGTGTGTGTGAAGCTGCTGTTTCTGCTCCGCTGAGAAGGGTTTAGAAGAAAAAGCCAAAAATGCAGGTGCAAAATAAGAATCTGTGAAGCTGAACATACAGTACTGTATACAAAAAGTTATTCCCCAAAATATCTCAAAGTGAAACAAAACTTTCAGAATAAGTTTCAAATCAGTTGTTCCAAATATTTTCTTTTTTTGCCACAGTGTTTTTCATAGAGTCCTCTGCATCTGTTGTTTTATGTTTTATCTCTGCCCCCATTTCTCTTCATTCCTCCCCTACAGCTTCTTCAGTAACACAGTTGTTGATTAGACTGGAGCAGCCGCAAACCTAGACAGGCCCAGGCCGCATTGCAAATCCTGCTCTCCGCTTTTTTTTTTTGTCTTGTTGTCAACGAGCGTTTTATGTCGATATCAGGATTCTGCCCCAGAGCAAGACTGAAATGTTTACTGTCAGAGAATGTTAATGATGCCATTCTCCATTTCTGCCCCTTTTCGACCTCCACAAGCAAAGGCGGCGCCCGTCTCTATCTCAAGCCACAGTAAAGGAAGACCAAAAAAAAAAATCAAATCGCAGGTTATTCACTATGAAATTAAATTGGAAAGCAGTCACATTGTTTCCAGCGAACACTCTCTGGGTGCCTCCACACATTCCCCACACCAATATGTTGAAATGCAATTGCTGAGATAAAAGAAAGCAACTGTTGTTTCTCATTTAATGGTAATGGAGGCAGTGAGAGAGAGAGGGAGAGAAATGAATGACTTTGACTGGCTAATGTTGGTGCAGTTGATAGCACAGAAGATTCTAATAGTCAGCTGTAATGATTGAATTTCGTTTCAGTACCGTACCATTAACATTATTAATATAATTTAATAGAATCCCGTGTTTGACAAATAGAACCATTCAGATTAGATTCATGTTATCAAGAGACGTCTTGCTATCAGCCCTGCGTCATAACAGCCTTCAATTCTTAAGATAAACCATGAACTTTTGTGGATGAGTGAAAAAATTAGAATAAATCACAATTATTAATGTAAGTGCATACACTGCCAAATTTAGCTCATATTTGCTTAATACAGAATTAATTTGATTAACTCCGGTGCTAAAATGGTTATTTATTTGAAGCTCTGCTGTTCTGGCATCTTAAATATGGTGTTTTGCTGCTTTTCTCAAAGAGTTTTGTTATTGTAAATTAAACAGTCAGTGATATCAGATGTGTCAGGCTGAATTCTGTAGAAGTTGTAAACCGAGACAAAGAGACTCTGAAAGGCTGTGTTTAGTGCACCATATTTTTCCTTGTAGGTGCTTGTCAGAACAGCTTTGGAAACCCCCAACAATGAGTTTGGGAAGCTGTGCCCTGCATTTCTGTGACTTTCAGAAACTAACCATCCAACATTTAGCTCCAGTTTACACAGTAAATGTCAAACTGTGGAGATGTGAAAGACAACACAATTTAAACGTGAATTCCTTCCAAGAGGAACTTGAAAGTGCTATTATCATCAAATTTAAACATCATTTACACAAACTGATTTGTTCCCAACTGCCACATACAAGATATTTAAGAGAATTTGCTAATTAATTAAATGTAAGCACCTTTATTCAATACTACATTAATGACTGTGGTAGTTGGCATTTTTTCAAGCACTGGGAAAACTTGGGGTTCAGTGCCCAGAGATGCTCTGATATGAACAGGGGGATCAAATATTAGTAGATAAGCCTCCCGATCCACAGCTGCCCTAACCTAAAGGGATGGCAGAGCCAGATGAAAGGTCTGAATTCTCACTGTGAAATAATCTAAATTGCAAGGCAACCATTTTAAGTTGTAGTTTAGACAAAGCAAAACTGTCAAGG
The DNA here is from genome assembly GCA_034779795.1 of Ctenopoma multispine. NCBI lineage: Eukaryota > Metazoa > Chordata > Actinopteri > Anabantiformes > Anabantidae > Ctenopoma > Ctenopoma multispine. The sequence goes on along the minus strand of JAUYWH010000008.1, from coordinate 3,976,887 downwards.
CTATGTCCCTGGGGAAAAAAAGCTACTGATTAGGAATCTTTCTGTGGGTAACATGAATACCTGAACAAAATGTCATATCAACCAATCTCGTGGCTGTTGAGCCATGGAGCCACGCAGCTTTGATGCACAAGACATCCACAGTAAATATTCGATTAGGTGCAATGATGCACAAAAAAATGTGCCAAATAGAGTCTGAGTTGTACAATGACACTTGAAATGTGGCCAGGAGGAAAAGGGAATTAAACCACTGACCACTGGGTTCATGGATGACTGGTTAATCACATCAGACCATATGGAATAATACATTTTAATAACCTTTGAGCTACTAGTTGAAAAGGGTCAATAGGGAAACTGGCATGTCCCAGTGGCAGTCCTCAGTCGGGAATAACAGAATAGAGATGCAGTAGATTGTTAAGAGTTTAAATCTAAATGAATAAACAAGTTGAAAATGCCCAGAAGGAGCCACCTCAGGTCAAGAAAATGAGGTTCAGAGGTCAAAGAAACTTTGCATTATATCATTCCTCTTCATTAACCAAAATGATACAGAGCTTGATGGAAAATATTCTGGAAGCAACTTCCCTTATTCTACCACCAGAATATCAACAGCCTGCAGGGAAAATCCCATTTCAATTTTGACTTGAGACCACATTTCCTATTTCCCCTGTAAGTTATTAAAGTGGCACCAGGAGGAGGTGTCTGAAGGTCAAGATGAAAACTCCGGAGAGAGAGAGAGAGACTGAGCAAGGCAAAAGGAAGGATGGAAGAGATGGCAGAAGGAGAGGCAGACGGATAAAGACAGAGACAGAGGGATGAGAAAAGAAATAAATTAGAGGAAAAAAAATTAAAAAAAATGTCAGAAAAAAAAATATAAGAGAGGTTGAAGGGAATGTACTCTGCTCACTCCCCTACCACTCATCCATGTCCACTTCCCTTTTAATAGATTTCTAGCATGGCCTCCTCCTCCTGCAGCAAGCCTGTAGCAGCTCAGTAGATTAAAATGATAACCAACAGTAATGAGGTCCTACAGGACTGCGGTTGCATGACTAATCGAAGGGCAAAATGTACGGAAAGGTTCAGGAGTGAGGCTTCAAAGGCAGACATAACGTCAGTAATATACCGATTAGGCGGGATAGAATCGTGGTGACACGGCATAACCAGCTCACAAGAGAAGAGGGTGTGTTCATATATATAGATGTCACCTGAAGTGCCCAACGGGCTTTCTATAGCAGTGGATCCATAACGGCGACATGCTGCACAGTCGACTCATTATCAGATTAATGCTTGTGACTTTACATGTCTGGCCTCTGTTTGTGGGTTTTAATCACCTCTATGCAAAATATAGAAATGTTAAGCTTTTCGGTTCACTAATTAGCAACAGCCTTGAACCAATAAGGAAACGCAGCTTCTAGTGCATCACATACATACAGTAAATGTGGACAATACACTGTATTTAAAGATACATACACATATGTACTTCTAAAAGATCACAAAGGTAAGTGAGTTCAATTTAATCTGTGATCTATATGAGATAGATTTTTAAAATAATTACTGTTGTGAGGGATGTTTGGTTATTGTGGGACATAAAAATAGCAGCTAATAAAAAGTATGAGGTAGAGCGGTTCATCCACTAATCCCTGGGTCATCAGGTTAATCCCCGGCTCCTCCTGCTCACAGGTTGTAGCATCTTTGGGCAAAACATTGAGTCGCAAGATGCTCCAGCTCCTGAGATGGCAGTTTACGTTGTTACTGGTGTGTCCTCAATTTCCCCACAGCAATAAATAAAACAGTTAAGCTTAATTAAATGAAAAAGGGCGACTCAGAATGTATTGAAGCACAAGAGCACATTTAAGTAAAAGAATGAGCTTCAGGTCCACTATACATGATTTCCACCTGCAACATTCTTCTTGTTCTCCACTGCTCAGAGGAAGATATTTTACTTGTAATTCAGGTTAAGATTTTATGCAGAGCACCTAAAAACATTTAATACAATGCACGATAAAGTCAAATCTATCTCTATCTAACCATCTTGGGGGCGACTAGGTCAGTCAACAGTAGCCTACGAACCACAGGATTAGTAGTTTGCTTCCTGGTTTCTCCTAATTCCTGGCCACATGTCAAAGTGTCCCTGGAAAAAAACACTGGTGTCCCTGGAAAAAAACCTATGGCACCCACAAGAACCCCCAAGGGGATTAAAACTGTAGCCACTTAGAAACTAATCTGACAAATGTGGGATTGAAATGTGTTATCTTTGGCATGACATGATATGAGCTGTCAAAGTTGTTACTTCAGTACGTCGACACTTGATTAGCTTCTTGGCTCAGGTGGACAAGAGCATCACATAGTTAGAGGAATGACAACAAAATCAAAGCTGTAAACTTACCACTAATTTATAGCTGACATCTCCTGAAATACACACACCTTGTCATTACCTCTATGATTTCTTTATTAGGTTTTAAAGTGGCAATTACATAAAAAAAATCATTTCAACGTTGTGCACTCGCAACTACGCTGCAAGCATTCTGTGACAAGCTGCTATTAAAAGTTCTCAGCCTGACTGCAGGTTTACCCATGTCCTTTATCTGCTAAAACACTGCTGTAATACAAACAATGTACTCCCTGACCCTTCTCAGGGTGATTCGCTGAACAAAACGATTTCAGATTTTGTAGCAAACTGAATTAAAATACCGGACTGTAAAAGAAATCATTCTTTTACATGTGCTTCTCTGTTTCCAGTGGATGTTGTGACTAATGATTTTATGTTTGAATATGTATCAAACCACTTTTATGGAATAAAAGCCACAATGGTTTCTTAGTATTCGTCTCCAGTTCCCTTCTTTCCTCCCTTGGTTTCTTCCTTCCTGCTGGGCACCGACTGACAAAACTCTCAGCTTGGCATTTGTAAAGCAGCCCTACCTTCTTGACGTAGCCCTGGATGAGCTCAGGGGTGGGCACCTGCTCAGCAGACAAACACTCTTCCAGCTGTAGTTTGTATGGTGGGCAGACCGGCTGGCTCCTTTCCACCCTGCAGGCACCACAGTGGGGGAGAGAGGACAATGAGTTTCAGCCTCTCAGCCAGCCATTCTGCTGGAGAAACACTAAACATGCATTCACACACACACTCACGCAAACACACATTCACAGTGTCTGAAACTATAAAATTACAGTCATAAAACAGCTACAAACAGGGTGATATTCCCAGACCCAGCCATTAAATCATAATCCAAAAATACCCCCCCATCAACAAATTACACTGCATCAAGAAGCTTTGTTAATGTTATTGTTGCACTGTGGGAGGCGAGAGAAAAATACACTGAAACACCAAGATCCACGGATGAAAGCAAACACATGGAGAGCACAGAAAGCAGGAAATTCAATGCAAATCTTGTCTAAAAACCCCCCCATCCACTCCCCCCTGAGGCCATATCAGTATTTTGAGCAGGGCAAATCTATTTATATGGTGTTGTATTTTCCTATTCTGTCCTCTGGAGGAAATCCCACAGCTAGCCCTGAAGAGACTAATGCCCCAGCTTCTCCCTGCTTCTCATCCTGTTGACAAGGCGAAGAAGCTCCACACACCCTTTTCCTCAGTGAACAGCGGAGTGTGTGCAAATGCAGTAGGTGTGTGTGTCTGTGTGTGTTTGTGCACTGCATGAGTTTGGACTTTACATGAACGCCTGATGTGCAGGAGAAAAAAAAAGCATGCTTGCATGCTCATGTGTGTATTAGAGGGGGTTCTCTCAGGTTGTCACATAAAAAACTTCCTCTGCACATGCATGTTCCTCCCTCTTTGAGTGTGTGTAACTCTGTATGTCTTTGTTGCAAATGCGTGATCACAGTGACTTTTCTCTCACTGGATAATGATCGAGGCTTTTAATTGATCCTGTATGAACAACATTTTGGACATTTACAGGGTTAAATGGTTAATGGGGAATATGCTTTAATGCTGTTTTGCACCTTGGTAAAAATAGTTCAGGTCATAAACACCAAAAATCATATTTTCCTTTTTACATTGAGATTTTTGCATAGATTAACACAAAGAACATAGAATGTGTTAATTAGTAAGCTTTAGACATACTGTTTGGTTTTCCTTACCTTTTTATTACTCATGTTTCTAGCCTTTATGCAAAGCTAAGCTAACCTGAGGGGCTCCTGTTTCATTTTTAGCATACTGTACAGCCACAGTAAGAAAGGACGTGTTGAAATATAATTTACTGGAAAACTAACACTTTCTTTCCTTTTACTTGTACGTGAGATTTTGCTGTTCACATGAGAAGATGGAAGTGACAGTTGATCTATTTAGGATTGTGCTTAAATTGGAATAAATCCGAGCAGCTTGGGCCACATGTAGATATCCTCAACTTGGACCTGAAGTCACAAACAAACTGAATCCTAAACTTTCTGTGATTTAACTCACTCCTAAGACCACCCCTGACTTTCAAAGGGGCTTCTGAATGAAACGTGTGATCTCTAAGCTCAACCTGAGATAACTCCTGTACTTCTTTTTCTCAGATTTGACAGAGCTCCTTTCAGAGTCACAGCAAACATGATGCAACAGTTTTCAGAGGCTGTGAAACACAACTCATCTAGAAAATTCTCTTTGTCATATGAAGTTGGACGAGTGGCCTTTTAAAGTTTTCCCAAACTGTCAGGGAGCACAAGCACCCGTCTGTCATCACAGGAGGAGCAGTGAAAGCTTGCCTACGCTTTATTGTCATTTTCTCTCAGGAATTTATCTCAATTCTTTTCTTCCCAGTGGGCTTAGCCTGAAAATACTGTTGTATTCTATCGCATTATGACTTTAAACTCAGGTCTAAATGTTTATAACTAATATGTCTTTACAGCACGTCCTCCTCTGTGAGGACTCACACACACAAACCACGTTTCTACTCCACTGTAACTGACACTCGTCTCTTTTGCTGTTCCAGCACACAGCAGAGAAGAAACTGGGCCGACTGACTCATTAAGTACAAACTTCACACACTCCGTGAAACATTTATTACAGCGAACGAGCTGGTGCCCAGTTCTTGCAGCGTCATAACGTTAAAAAGGCACTACGGCAGAAACCTGGTGGCACTGTCAAAAAGGTGCACGTTATCCCCTGTTGGGTGCAACATAAATCACAACCAAGCAGCCTGGCTGTGCTCCAGGCACATGGAACAAGACAGAGGAAACAAGAGGGATACAGACTACCAGTGTAGTTTATGTGGTGTAGTAAAGTGCAAACCATTTGTTATATTGTCTTGTAGTTATTTATTACATTATGAACAATGTACAACATATTGTGACATTGTTTTTTGTGTGTGCTGCGAGTTAAGAACACGTTCGAAGGATGAACGGAAAAGCTGAACGATTTAAATTTAAGAAATTTAAGAGAAATTAAAACTGCAGTTCATGATTCAGAATCAATGAATAAAAGGCTTAACTACCTCTCTGTTCAAAGCCTTTTTAACAACTCAGTTCTTTTTTACATTTTCAAATCTTCAGATGCTGTTGACATTGTGACAGTTCCAGGAAAGAAAATCAAATCTTTTGTTCCTTGTAACAAATACCTTGGAGTGTGGCTTGATCAAGCATCATGTTCAAATCTTTGTTTAGAAATTGACGCTGTCTCCGTATGTTGGACTGTTGTTTATCACAGCGCGTTAAGACTTCTTACAAACCAGAAACCACCAACTCATCCCTTTTTATTCCATAGTTTGCTCTATGTTGTGTTGAGTCATTATTATATATTTATGTATAAAGTCACACTAGACAAACTGCTCTAATATTTGCCCCTAACGTTGGGATTGAGAGGGGGAAAAAATCTTTCAGCCACTTGGAATAAATTGCAGAGAGAAATGCAATTGAATAATCTGGTTTCTGTGGCTGCGTTTAAGGCCATTATAGACTCTACGGTGAAAGACTCCTTTACTGCCTGCTTATGTTTCTAGAATGATTTAGCTTCTTCAACATGTGGCTGCACAGTATTTTTTCAATCAGACTAGAAATTCAAATTCAGCTGGTAACATGGATACTGATTAAACTGTGCATTTACATGGTCAAAGCATTAAAGCATTCGGTCATGGGAATCATTTTAATTAGTTAAGAGTGCAAAGTATATCTGCCAAAGACCAGCTTTGTTTTACTGCTGTGTTTCTGTCCCTCACAGAAACGCATCATATCATGTTTGTGGCAAACATGCATGAGGCTGAATGCTTGCATGGCAAATATGTACCTCCATATCAGATAATCAGTGATTAAAAGAGACTTTTTTAACATCAGCAGGATCTTTACCTGGTTAAATGGAGGTTTGATTAAAAAAACGATTTGTGAGTATCTATTCCTGGAGTGAGTGGAAGGAGACTTATGTAGACAAAGCAGCAGAGGGGGAGAGAACAGAGAAGTGGCTCACGACAGCAAATGAAACACTGCACTCAGTCCCGGAAGGAGACCTTGGGGTTAAAAATAGCACCTGTATGACCTGCAGTCCATCTTCTCTGTGTGAAGCAGTGACTTTTCATGCAGCGTGCAGCACCAGCTGTCAACTCCCAAGGCCTCATGTGGTTAGACGGGTGTCAAATGCTTGCCTGCCTGCTCGCCCACCTACCTGGAATTCCCTCCTGGGTGAGTACACCTGCTAAACTCCTTTTCCTCTTGTCTGCCCACATATGGGTCACATGCTTTGTCTCGCTAAGAACATCTGTGTTGGACTAATCACTTTCGCTGGAGCTGAACGTTCACATGGTAACTAATTGCGTATTACCTGAGAGTGGCTCGCTCTGGGATTTGTTTTAGCTGTGTAGAGGCCACGTCATTTGTAAATGCTTGGTGTCCAGTTACACTGTGTGCACTGAGGTACGAAAAGAGATTGTGTTGACATATTGTTTTTCAGTGCATGCCAGCAAAAAAAAAAGCTCAAAATATAGTTTGTTTAATTATACAATCTTTTCTAAACAGCGCTGCCATTTTTGCTTTTCCCAGCTCAGTTTGATTTGACAGTTTGCACAATATGTGACTGTGATTTCTTTTCCACTACGTTTTTGTGTAGTTAACTGCTGAAACTACTACAGATACAGCTGGGATTGTTTTGTTTAGAACAGGTTTAGGTCTCAGGGGCTTTCCAGAAAGCTGGATTTGGCTGTTTTGGTGAACTACTTTATCACCAAACTGCATCACGTCTTTTGCACAGGAGGGATGCACGTTACCTGAAACAATAAGTCACCTCCGGTCATGCAGTATATGGTTCAAAGCAATCACGGCCTGAAACTATCACAGTAAGAATTCAGTCAAATGTTTTAAATTATTACTTTAATGTCACCTGTTTCAGAAAATTGCTTGAGTGGAGTTGAATTGCACTTACTGTCACGCCACAGAAAAGGAAGTGAAGGCTGAATAAACCCATTTTCACAGCGTAGTCAGTGAATGAGTGGAAATGTGAATTCGCTCCTGCTCCTTTTGCATTAGAAACAAAGTCGTGTCAGACCTCTCACCCACCTCCATCTCTCACTGCTCATCTATTGCTATGACGACACAGTCGGGCAGCATCTGAACCTGTGTTTAGCGCTCTTTCACTGTGGAGCTTTAATAATATAGCACACTTCTTCTAATGTCACATTTTCACACATTTCTGAATAATTTCAGCAGAGTGAATCCCCTGTAATGGTTTTTCGTCCGTGCCTCTTTATTTTCCTCTTTTTCCATCTCTCTTGCTCACGCTATTCACCCTTCTCCCTCTTAACTCATCTCTCACTTTCAATCCCTACTCTTTCACTGCCTGAGCACACGGAAGCTCCCTGCAATTACCCAATAATGATGGATATATCCCATCAGACATTGTCTGCTGAACTGTAACCCCATTCCATCCCACCCAAATTGAACACTGGGAAATTTGACAGTTGACATTTTAAATTTCAAAACGGTTCAATCCATTTTGTCAGCGTTGCATGTTTTTGTTTTTTTTCTCTTCTCCTTTCCTGCGGCAAGTTGTAACAGGGGGCGGTCGCCACCTGTGACAAATTGCTGTCTAAGGTTTCTAAAGTTCTACCCCACTTAACCACATATGTCAGTCAGTTGACAGTACATGTACACAACCTCTGTGTAGTTCCTGACTGTGCATGGACTAGTGCAGCGTCACCCCCTCCATGATAAGTGCCTTTTTGGCTGAGCTTGTCACACAGCTAATACTGTAGAGACTTGACTGGGAATGTGTCCGCGGACATACCGCGCATGCTAAATAAAAGGTGTCTTTACAGCTGCTGTACACCAGTCGGCTCGGATTCCTCAACTGTTCGTATTGGAGCAGCGAGTGAACGGCTGCACGCTGTCACGCTTTCACTTGTTCACTGTAAGCCCCACCCTGAAACCCTCTGCCATCCCGTCTTTTGATTCCTTGTGAGACTGCAAAATGTAACATGAGAGGAGATGCTCTGCTTTTGGGGTTTTTCACTTCTCCCCCTCTCGTTTTCCCCTGGTGGAAATTTCGATTCCCCTGGGCTGGTGCTGATGTGAGCAGCAGTCTCCACGGTGACAGGCACAGGAGATAAAGCCTGGGCCCTGCTTTCAGTCGGGGCCATCAAAGTATGGTAGACTTCTCTGCCCTTTTCACTTAATATCTCTCTGTTTCCTTATTTTATCCCATTCAGCCACCTCCCGTCTTTCTTTCTCTATCCAGCTGTGATTTTCTTTTCTTCCTTTCTCCCCCCTCATGGTGGCTTTTCCTCAGAGCAAGGCAAGCATGTGCTTAAAAAAAAAAAAAAGAAAAAAAAAGATGCAGTCTATTCAGCTGTGGCCTTTTCATACAGAATCGATATTTCTGTTGTCTGGTTCTGTAGGAGCAAAAAGCTTAAGAGTGTTTGGACTGTTTGTATGAAAGTCTGTGCATGCTGAAAGCGAACACGAGGTGTTCGACACAGCAGCATGGAAGGTGATTACTAATGGACACAATCTGCAGGAAGGGAGGGCAGATACTGCAAGGTGCCGTGCATTTACGGCCGGATTGTTTTCACCCAACAGTATCTGCTTTCCAGTCACCTGTTTTTATACTTAAACACTTATATTAGAGTCACAATGTGAGGATTTATATTTGGCATCCACAAAAATAAAACTCATGTTAATTATATGGACTGATAATTGTGAGCGAGTGGAAGATTTAAGGCATGGATGAGCACACTGCTCTCCTGGTTTAAAATTTTATATAAAACATTTGGTTCTTGGCTTTAAAAAAAAAAGGTTGTAAAGAGACTTTAACTACACCTCTGTGTGTTTCATTATAAACATACAATCATGGAGCCTAAAATGTATTTTTTAATCTTTGCTTTGTGGAAACATTTACCAGTTCTGGGTCCATGTTGGGAGAAATCAGCTACAGAGGTAATGACAAAACCTCTTAACTGAAATGTGAGACTTCTTTTAATACACCTTGATGCCAGAGCTTTTTCTACTGTAGTCAAAATATTCATGATATGCTGTCACTCACATTTAAATGCCTTCGCTCCAACAGAAAGCTTAAAAGACAAAGCAGAAGAAGTGCAGCGGAGTCACGTCATCTTATGTTTTTATCCATGTTGGTCAGAAAAAATTCACAGAAGAATAAGTTGAATTCATTCTTAGGTGGAATGAAACAGCGAAATGTTGGGATGGACTACATGGAGGTTGTTTGTCCTTGATAATGTAATGTTTCGATGTCTGCCTTCTTGAATATTTGCATAAAGGCAGTCGATGAAAGCACGCGCTGATTTGCATTTTATTTCTGAACTTTACAGACAGTGACTCAGAGCTTGCCCATCATTTTAAAGAAAGTCTGAGAGTCTGCCCTCACTGAAATAAAAAGGCTTTGTTCAAACATTGTAAACAACCTGTGTTACTTTACTGACACGTGACCTCTTGTGGTTCTGTCGCTAATGATTTGTTATTCAGAAACAAAGGCAGAAGGAGCATGACTCTGGGAAAACGTCACAAACTGCAGTTAGAGGTCAGGATGGATGGTTTGACTTTGGATCCTGTCTCATTCCAACAATCCGTTTTTTTTAATAATAAGTTCAGCCTTTCCCTAAACCTCGACAAGTAGTTGACATTGCCTAAATGTAAGCAGGGCTTAAGCATGGAGGGGAAGTATGAGGAGGATTTTGTTTTTTTTTTCCTATAGGGACTTGATGTAACAACAGCAAGTAAGGTACTCTTTCAATATTTCCATTTTTAATGATACACTACATAATGAATGCTGTCCTGATGAACAAAGATGCTTTAGATAAGAACACTTGGATGTGTTGAGTAAAACTGTACAACAAAGGTTTTGAATTTCTTTCGATTTCTTTTTTTAAACGTGTCACAAACTTCCGTTTCTCCTCGCAGCTGTCATGTGATTGATAGTAAGCAGGCACTGCACCACTCAACTCTGGCAGAATTACAGTAAATAATGATAAAGCAGAAAGTCTGACAAGCTAAAATTAAGTTGTCATGTTTGCTGGCGTTGAATTATCACAGACCGTGGATGTTGTTTTCTTATAGTGTGAGACAAGAAAAAGCAGCAGACGGATTCTTCTGAAGGGAAGAAAACACGTTGTGATACAGTATCTCCAACAAACACCGGCGGAGATGAGGGGGGGAGGAGGCACGTTAGACAGTTGGCGCTAACTTGAAAACAGTTTTTCTTCAGGACACAATTTCCTCACTCTACCTACAAAATGAAATTATCATCAGCATACATTTGCACAAACCAATTAGTTGCTTCCCTTTTAATGTATTACTTTTTTTACCACTTTCAGTTTATTGCTTATTTTGCTTGTATCAAAGTTTTCTTCGTCTACTTTACATTCTCTCCCCCTCAACTCTCCCAGGAGGCTCAACAAAGTTTCTTCTTATTTTATTTTATCTTAAATTCATCTAAATTCCCTGTTGTCACCCACCTTCTCTCTTCTGAATTACATCTCTGATCCTCTTTTCTTATTCCTTCTGGAGACAACAACAACAAAACCCTGTCGTTTGCATCGTTTTCTCTGACATGATCGCTCTGCGGCTGCAGCTGAACCGTCAGGGCACAGCGGCTCTGATTATTACACTCCTTACTCTTGGTGGCTGTTAATATTGAGAATTGGTTTTTTTGCAGTTATTGTACTGTCGCTGTGGGTGAGAGCATTAGCTAAATGACTGAAATGTCAATGTAGATTAGAGGCAGTGGTGCTGTGTTTGTTCTCAGCGGTAAAGAAATCAAAGCAATGGCTCGTCAACATTTAGAAAAGTGTTTTAAGCCACGAGGAATCTGTGGTGGATTCTGCTCAGGAAGTTCCCCAGCACACGTAGACCCACACACGCAGGCATTCATATAAAGCAGCGTTACACACAGGGGCAAATGTAAACACAGGAGGAGTCCGTATATGAAGCTAATAAAACACTCTGAAGAAGAGGTGAAAGGTTCAAGTGCTGGATTTCGAACCTCTTCAGAACGGAGTAAGACACTCACGCACACATTCATATATTGCAGACACACACATTCATGCCCTGCAGCCAGGGAACAGTGTTTTGGTAAACATGCCTGGATGTTCGCTGAGCTTCAGAGCCAGACAGAGCAGCCGCTGGGGCTTCAGCTGCTGAACTCCGCCTGTCTGCATGTCACTGCTGCCAGGAAAAGAAAAAAAAAAACCTCTCCTGAGCTTCAGTCTTTTTGATTGTCATGTTTTTGCACAAACTGACTTTGCAAAATGTGGTTCTGAATAAGCTCAGGTTTCATGACCCCTGAGGCCGTCGAACACAGAACCTCGGATGAATATTTCCAAAGGCCAAGCCTTAAGTTCTCCTCAAATCCAGAGACTTTGTAGATCAAATTTTGACAAGACAAAAGGCAACCCTCCATCGCTCATCACCGCCCTTTGTGCCCTTCAACCACCCTCGGAGCCACTACCACTAAGTCCTGCCCACCCCCACAGTTCCCAGGACTGCCAGGCATGGCCACATGGCTGGAGGGCAAATGTAGGGGGTGGCGGTGACATTGGGCCATGCAGCTGGTTTTGGCTGGGGCACTGAAAGGGTTGGCTGGAGATAGAGGACTGAGATTATTGCTGACTCACGTCCAAATGCAGCTTCCCACATGACAGCTTTCCTGAGCCACAAACACATGTTGTGATGCGCTGGTGCAGATGCTGAAGAAGAAGGGATGTATGACTGAGGTGAAGTGTAACATGTACAGTGCCTCTTGTTCTTGTTTTGTGAGGTTGGTGTGGTGATGCAAATCATTCTACTACCATGTCTCAGACAGAAATATACATAATTCCTGAAACATTCGTACAGTCGTTAGATCAATCCTTATGACAGTTACCAGCCAGCACGCGGTACTTGCACCACATTAACACATTAAGATGAAGCCAAATCTTATTCCCACTACGTTTTTCTGCATAATGACAACGATTAAAGTACATTAGTAATCACGACATGTTTTCTTAAGTGTCTATTATAGCTCCCTCATTTTGTGATAACAAAGGTTTTATTCCAAAAGGTGCTGTCTAAAACACTTCTCTTTTTTGGAAAAGCTTATTGTTTACTGGGTAGAACTATTGAGTCAACATTTTTATTACATAGTTTTTTTATTCAAGTAAACTTCACATAATAAGCAAATACTGCTCTTTTCTTGCTCTTACCCATCGTTGATTCTAACCAATATGGCCCGGTAGAGCTGGTGCTGTGGGCTGTTGGATTCTGGACCGCAGGGGTGAATGAACGGGTGAACAGCTGCCAGCACAAATCCCTGCTGGTAAAGTTCCTGCAGCTGACCTGGCAGTTCCCGCACCGACGAGAGACGCAGCGTGGACGTCCCACCTGAGAGACACCAACAGAGAGGGAATGTGTGAGACTATTGGTAACGTGATCCTTTTTTTTTTATGTAGTTGGGTTTATTTAGTCAAATCTTTCCTTTTTAGCAATGACTCATGTGCTGTTTTCCCACTGAACGTTCTGGATAAGGTTCAGTGATATAATATTTCTTGTCAAACAGAGCATGCTTCAAAGCATACAACTTCTCTGTATTTCTTGGCACCACTCGTGTTCATAATGCAGTTGATCTTCAGTTTATTCTGAAGATCAAATCACTGCTGAGTCTATAAAACAATAGCCTTTGTCATAACGGAAAAATACACAAAATTCAGCAAGTGATTCAGCCTCACAGCACTTTTCGTGAACTCTGCACTTCCGTAGTCCTTTCCAGACCTTGCTAATCTCCACCTGTCACCTGACCTCACTTATTTCTGCACACCTGACCCTTGTTGACTTGTTGGCTCGCACCTGTCACCTGTTCCCTGATTTGACCCCAGTGCATATATATACTGCTGTCTTACCTAGTGTTTTCTTAGCTCCTTCATTTTCTGAAAGCATTGACAAAAAACTGTTTTTTAACATTTAGCCACCCTGGTCGTCATGCAGCTTACCGAGTAGAGGTATTCAGTGCATGCAGTTTCAGGTGATTCTAAAGTAAACTGACAAAAAGAAACCACAAGAGAAATATTTTCCACTTTTTGCTCGCATTATATCTGTCACACTATGGCAAAAAACATAAATGACAGTTCTTTTTTTTGTTATTACAGCAGTTAGCTTCATTTTGAAGTTATCTCTTTAATTCATGTATGAGTTCTTCATTCAAGCCTCACCTAACTGCACATACATTTTTTTCAAGACAATGCCCAGCAGCACAACAGAGATGAAGAGGCACCACACCAGTTGACAGAGAGAGAAAATTGCTTTGGGGAAAAAAAAAAAAAACCCAGAAAATTTGCAATTCAGATAACAACACTGATTTTCAAGTCATTCCCAGTTTGTTTTGACAATTAGCATCACACTTTTCATTCCATCCCCTCAATCTGGGAGTTAATAAGAGTGGATCAAAATCCAATCAGAGTTGATTGCTTAGGCAGAGTATCACAGCATTTCCCTATGTTCTGACACTTACTTTGATTTCCTTTCAGCTCAACTTAAATGTCCAGTAGAGCGGACAGGGGCCTGACATTAATGAGCAGTAATCAGTGAGTAGCTGCCTTAAAAAAAAAAAAAAAAAAAAGTTGGGGGCAGATTTGCTGTGCAAAGCTCTTTCTCAGAATTATTTTCTCCCAGCCACCTCTCCAGGGGATGAAAACCTGCAGCAGACAGCCGCTGGTGATGGCCCTGTTCAGGGAGCAACCAGCTGTGTTACAACAAACCACACACAGCTTCTGTCAGGCAACATCGTCCAATCAGTGCGTATGGTAATGAGTGTGGAAAGGGAACGTTATTAGTTTAGAGAACAACACACCTAATAACAGGAAGAGGAGAGGAGTATGGACAGAAAAGGTGGAGCAAGAAACAACAGAGGGGTCGAAACACAACAGAGGAAAAGTTACTTTCAATCTATGATGCTTGGCTCCGGATGCATAACGTCTGGGATCCCAGCAGTGCTCTGTACGAGCGACATTTACCGCAGGCCAAACAGCTGGGGCATGTGGGAGAGCGCCAAGATAAAGAAATGGATGCAGAATGAGAGACCGGGGAGCGGAGTAGAAAGAGGGAGGGAAGAAAGAGAGAGGAGGTCTGGTTGTCTGTACGAGCTGTCACAAGACGTGGGAATTGCTGCTGTGGCTAATTAGAGTCAATGAGACTATACAGAAGAAAGGTTCAGGTCCATGGGAAAAGTCAAAGTATAGAAGTTCAATGGGAGGTCAAAGAGAGGGCGAGTGTGAGCAGAGCTGGGTGGTGAGACGATGGTGCTGTTTTTGTGTGTGTTTGGTCTGAGGTAGCATCGGGAGCCCTACTGTAATACTAATGTTGGAAATGTTACTTCAGTGTGTATTTAGATACACATCAGCATGGTGCAAAAGCAAATTTGAATTGGTGTCAAATATTGTCTAAAGTTACAGTACAGTGGTTCGTGTTTTTGTTGTTTCCCACGGTGCAACACGAGGACGCACAGAGCCAAATTAGGGACGTTCGGTTAGTCATTTCACATTTAAAATCCTGGCAGCGCATGCTGAATGTGTGATGTTGAAGTCTTGCTAATATGTCTGCATCCAGCAAATCGGTTCTTCATCACATCTATGTAATTAGATGCACATGAGCATTTTAAATAACAAGCTCCTGTGACAGTAACATGTGAATATAGTGTTGTTAACAAATTACATACAAGTGATTTATTTACTGTTCTTTAACCTTAGCCTGCCTCTTGAGTCATGCCTAGTTCCCGTGAATAAAAAGTCACGTCCCAGTGTCCTCAGTGTCTACAGAGCAGTGGCTATAACTCCACAATATAAGGGCTTTTGAGAGACCGAGTTCCTCGGACCTCACCCTGTATACCTCAGACTTCAGGCACAACTCAGAGTCCTGTCATCTGCAGATGACTCTGCACCAAAAAGTATTCAGGGTGGAGACATGACATCAGTACCAGGGGGTAGTGGACAACCACCTCCAAATCAACATCAGTAAAACAAAGCAGCTGGTGGTGCACCTGTCACACCTCTCTACACACGGAGAGGAGGTGGAGGTTGTGTCAGAATACAAATACTTGTGAATATACTTGAACAACAAACTTGACTGGTCACAGTATTGTATAAAAAAGCCCAGAGTTGGTTGTATTTCCTAAGGAGGCTCAGGTCCTTCAACGTCTGTGGCACCGTGCTGCGGATGTTTTATGAATCTGTGGTGTCCAGTGTCGTCTTCTTTGTGGTCTGCTGGGGCAGCAGCCTCATGATGGCTGTGTTCAGTGTGTGCAGCTGGATCCTCTACATGTTGTAACTGAGTGGAGGCTTCTGTCCAAAGTCCTTTCAATCCTGGACAATCCCTCCTAAACACTGCACAGTTTGTTGGCTCGGTAGAGGAGCAAGTTTAGCCAGACACTGATCAATGTCAAGTTCTCCACAAAGCTCCAAAGGAGATCATTTCTGCCAGTGGCCATAAAACTGTACAGCTCCTCCTCCCTCTGTAAAGGGGAGCAGGAGTTATTAATGATGCAGTAAGTTATCACTCTCCACCTCCGACTATTATTAACCTTTCAACATTTCATTTTCAGATTTCTTTGTTCTTGTTGAGTATTGTGTATTGAGCATTTTATGTTGGTGGTGATCTTTTCTTTTCTGGTTCTGGTTAATTTCTTTCATTTAATGTTTTCTTGGTGTGTTTAGTGTAGGAAGCATGATTCCATATAAAGTCAATGCAAAAAAGGCAATTACAAACACATGGAAGTTGACCCTGATTCATGTGTATGACTTGAAAATGCTGCAGCTTGAGAGAAACACTTACACTTATCCTGAGGCTTTTTGACTCTCAAATCACACAGATACAGAGATAAGACGAAAGGAAACTAGTTTGGGTGAAAGTAAACAACACTGAAGTTTCTGGAAAATTTTGTTATCAGAGGCTGATGTGTCTCAAAAACACAACACTCTACACAAACAGTTGATGCTAGAGATCTGCGTAGAATTGATTGTAGTACTGATTTGTGTCATTTTATTATCAGTAATTGTTTGCAACTGTGATTCTTTAGGAATAAGATCATTTTAATCCCTTTGCACAGAATCAGTTATTTGCAGTTACCTTCCTCGGGCAGACAAGTTCCTCCATAGGTCACACATGCAAACTGTGACATAAAGATGTGGCATGGTTTCAGTGTGCTAAACTACATCATCATCATCATGACTGCAGCAGAGAAAAAGGGGATTTCTAGAATAAGGCGGCGAGTACGGTGAGGAAAGAGCTCCTGTGATTTAGATAGAGAGCTGATTCAGTTTGGATCCTTCGGCTTCCCTCTGGGCACAAATCCAGCGGTTCATTGTGAAACCACTAAAGAAGCAGAAGAAGTAGGGGGGAAAAAATCATATGCTGTCCCCTCAGGGCAAGTGAGTGCTTCGACTAAAAATACTTCTCCAAAATTTCTCAATCACACTCTGTCCTACTGCACGACAATGCGAGAGCTTCAGAAGTTAAAAGGCGTGGAGGAATTAACAAAGAAATAGGCCACCGTCGTAAAGTAGTGAAACACATTATTCTTTTTTCCTTCATCCTCCACCACTGGCTGCGTTTAGAATTGGAATTAATCCTTATGTGATCCGTGATTTATTTTTCTTTCCATCCCGCTACATTTTGGTGCGACACGAGCACCCTGTCCTTTTCCCCAAGGGATGATATTACGTGAGTGTATGGTTCACGAGGCAGCAGATGTTAAGTGGAAAATGAAACCGTCTTTGCTTGCTCTCTGATCCCCTTAGTTGAGATGAGTAAATAAGGAATGGTTTCAATTAGGAAGTGGGAACACAGCCGCTGGCGACTTCTTAAGTTGGCTTTAATCACTGTGTGAGCTAATAATCTCATCCAGAGGCCTTTAAATACACAGGCTCTACATTTATTTATCAGACCTAATTTTATTTATCGTGCTGTCCCCAGAGCAAAGTGTTACCCAGTGCTACGTTTCTCTGAATTTTTTGCTGTTGAAAGGATGTTCACTCTGCCTCAAAATCATGTTATCCAAGGAGAATCGCTTTGTTTGCGTAGATGAGAGCAAATTAGCTGCCGTGTGAGTGCTGTACGCGGGTGTCAGTGCTGTGATGTTTCAGGGTGTTGTGATGTTTTATAGTGCAAATATTTAGGCCTTTGAAGGAGTCTGTGGCCGATCACAGAGGCAATCTGGGGAAACCTTACATGGCGAACTGGCAGCCAATTACTTCACTCTGTCTTTTTGTTTGCCCTGGAAGAAAATTCTCGTACATATCAACACAGAAGAGCCCTAAACTCACAGGAACAAATCACTTCATGACAAATACTGAGAGAAAAGGGGGCTTCTAGCTGACAACCAACAAATTGGTTTTCTGCAAAATTGTCTTAGTGCAGAGACGTCAAACAGACACTGCCATTAAACACAGACGAGGAAACAATACTGTGGGGAATGTATGTACTGCATGAATGTACGGAGAGGGAGTGATACTGTGGCTGTGTCTTCAGGCTAATGGAAAGATAAACAATGAGTTCATCACTGTTTGTGCTGGATAACAGGTCAGGAGTTGAGTATCAAGACTTTTGTATATCAAAGTCCTTCAGATTTACAGTCATCGAGTGAACACTACAAACAGGGGCAGTCAAACATTAGTGCTATTTAACATGAACCACATCAGATCTGCTGATTGCTACTGTGAAGCAGCTGATGACTTTTACATCAATCGGAAAGAGGTCTTTGAGATTTAAATTGATTGATGGGTTTAGGTTTAGTGCATTCTTGACTTTATGAGACAGAAACCCTCTCATCACAAGGTCCATTTAGTCAGAGAGCTTTTCGATAACATGAAATGATCCTAATGAGCAGATGATGGCGTTTCCAAGGTCAAGAGAGAACTTTGAATCTCGACATGGATGAGACGTCCTTGAAGCGTTTAAATGACCAACTGTATCTACTGAAGATCATGGAAAATGACTGAAAGCTCCAGTGAGATTAGTTTTATCAGGCTGATAAAAGCAGTAAAATAATGTCAGTTAAATAAAATCTACTGTAGCCCTCAGGTACGGTGGGGAAACAACATGGGTGTGTGTGTTTAAAGAAGGAGTGAAGGAAGACAGAGTATGTGAACTCCACAATCAGTTCAGAGTGGAGATGCAAACATGCAGTTTGAATATGCATGCACGAGAGAGTTCATCTACAGGGCAGAATAAATAATAAACACCGGCCCCAGTTTTGTTTCCCCGATGGTGACCTTCCACACATGGACACACATATTTAACTGACTCATTACTTGGAATTAGAAGCAGCCCTCATTTCATAATAGACCTATTTTTACACTAACAAATTTGATCGCATCTGTCTGTGTTTTGCTACCCTGTGAATCTGCAGTCCAGTCCAGGTGGTGGTGAAAATGCAGCTGAAGCTGTTTGCAAATCGTGCACAGAGAATTACGCAGTAGAGAGGAAGAAGAAGGACGAGAATGTCAGTGTCATGTGTTCCCCTTGCCTTGGTGTGTCATTTTTCCATGTCTTTCTGCTCCTCCCTCACCTTAGCCACGCCCTCTCTCCATTCTCACTCCCTGATTGCCCTCAGCTGCACTTCATTTCCCATCAGCCACTCACTATTTAAACCCCTGCACTTCCTGCTTTCCCTTTGTCAGTTCATTCAGCCATGCCACCTGTTTTCATGCCAGTCACCTGGTCGTCAGCCAGTCATTCCTCCAGTCTCTTCACTTCCGTAAGTTGGTTTGGGTTCTTCATTTCCTCTCTGTCATTTCTTCCTACGTTCTCCCCTTTCCTCTTGTCAACCTCCCTGTCTTTAGTGTTTATTTTAGTATTGTAG
>JAUYWH010000008.1:3920760-3957535 GCA_034779795.1 Ctenopoma multispine | reverse complement strand
TGCGGACGCCAGAGACGCCAGGGCGTGGGCTCTCTCAGGCCACCAACTGCACAGAATCCAGTTTTGAGGCGAGGCCACGTCAGCGCCGCCGTTCCTGTTCCATGGTGGGCCGACGTGCCTCTCACCGCCTCTCCAGTCGTTTCAAGGCGTGAACACACCGGCACCGCCGTTCCTGTTCCAAGGCGGGCCGACGTGCACCTCACTGCCTCTCCAGTCGTTTCAAGGTGAGACCACATCAACACCGCCACTCCTGTTCCAAGGCAGGCCAACGTGCTCCTAACTGCCACTCCAGTTCATCAATTGGGCGATGTGCTTTCCGCTCTTTCTCCTGCTCCAGTCCCTCTTCAGAGGCAGGCCCGCGTCGAGGACGTCGTCTCCGCCTCTCCAGTTCTCTTTAAAGCCGGGGCCACGTCAAGGAGGTCACCGCCCCCTCTCCAGTCCCTCTTCCTAAGCGGCTACACGTCGAGGACGTCGTCGCTGCCTTTCCAGTTCGAAGGCAGGGCCACGCCAAGGACGTTGCAGTCGCCTCTCCAGTCCCTCTTCCACGGCGGGTCCATGTAGACGAAGTCGCTGCCTCTCCAGTTCCAGTTTGTCAGTGGGGCAATGTGTTTTCTGCCCCTGCTCCAGTTCCTGCTTCCAGTCGGGTCCTCGTCAAGGTCACCGACGCCACCTCTCCAGTTCCTGCTCCTTGACGCAACCTCCTCGAGGTTGCCGTCGCCTCTCCAGTTCCTGCTCCCAGGCGGGACAACGGCAACGCTGCCTCTCAGTTCCTGCTCCCAGGCGGGTCCAAGATGACGCCGCCTCTCCAGCTCCTGCTCCGCGACGGGCTCTCCTCGAGATCGCCGCCTCTCCAGCTCCTGCTCCCAGGCGGGACAACGGCGACGCTGCCTCTCCGGTTCCTGCTCCCAGGAGGGTCCGCGTCAAGGTCGCCGCTGATGCCTCTCCATTTCCTGTTCCGCGGCGGGACACCTTCCACGGTCCGCGGCTGCCTCCCATGGGCCGTCCGCCCGACGCTCTCCAGGGTCCAACTGAACTCTGTTGGGCCCTCCTCCCCTTTCCTCTTGTCAACCTCCCTGTCTTTAGTGTTTATTTTAGTATTGTAGTTTGCCTCCACCTGGAGTGATTTTGTGTTCCATTTTACTTCCTTGTTTTGTTTTGTTGTTTTCTGTTTAATTAAAGATTCTTTTGTTTGAACCCTCTCTTGTCCTGGTCTGCGTTGGGTTCACCATTCATAGCAACCATACTCTGACAGAGAAGACTCATAGAAAGTGGTCCAACATTTCTGGATGGGCGAGTTGCATTAATGGGTTCTAAGCAAAAGTAGAGGAAGCTAAGTTTTGTTGTCAGTCAATCTGAGCTCTCGCCCACACAAACATTTTTATGTTTGATGGTTTTCCTCAGAGATAACACAACACTATGCACAACAACTTGCAGCAATTCTATAATCACAAGATCTGAAACGTTAGTATAGGCATATCTTTTTTTCTGTGTTTAAAATAATGTTGATTGCAACTTTAAGATGGATCGTCGTTTACTGCATTCAATCAAAAGGGAGCTGAGCGCTTTGTCAGCGCAGACAGATACCAGCCACCAGGTTTTACAGAAACAGTTTCTGATGAGCTCACTCCGGGTTAAGTTTGATTTTCACTTGACCTTTTTTGCTAGTCACTCACTACGCCTGACACTACGGAAGTGTGTTGATATGAATTCGTATTAAATGAAAATCTGATTAGACCCACTGGTGAAATGTCTTTCTCAGCCTGCAAGTGGCTGCTCACTGACACTTAGGAGAAGTAAATATCACATATGTGAGATGAGATGGCTGCTGTATATGAAGGCAATAAGCCTTCCTACTGTAAAGCTGTCAGTTTGAAACATCCACGAGACTTTGAAAAATATATATGTAAAACGTTTTTTTTTTTCAGTCTGAGGAAATGTTGTCTGTGTGCTCTGGAGTAGAGCATTTAAACCCTAAACCAAACAAGTGTAGCTTTTTCATCAAAAACGCAGCACAGTGTGACACACATCTATGCTCAGTCAACTGAGCTAGTGCTCAGTTTCCATGCATAATAAAAGGAAAAATATCCTTAAACTTTGAATTGAAATCCTGCCTCTGACACTGGCTCACTTCCCCTTTTATACCCATCTGCCATGTAAGCACCTCTGAGCTGCAGCCTACCACATTTCCATCACTCAACGCATTTAAAAATAAATGAGTAAATATGAAATTAATAAGCTGAAAGATTGAAGCGCCAAGGCTCCACACACGCACGCGCCCTGCGTCGCCTCTGGGAGAGATGGTTCGACCACATTTGCATGGTGGAGAAAATAACCCGGCATATATTATCCACCCGCTGCAGCTGATTTTTGATCCTGCTGCCTATCCGTCACATAACTCATTCAGTGATATTGCCTCGACTCATCGTGATTAGAGAATTGTTTGTTTCTGCTAATGGTAATGGCTCAATTATTGGCTGACGTGTTCATACTGGTGCTCAGCATCTTAGAGCACAGTACAACAAGAAGTTTAGAAGAAATTGTGTCGTGCCAGCGGGGACAGGACACATTTATTTCTAGCACAAAAACAGCAGAGCTTTATGTGACTGAAACAAATATATTTACTCAAATAATATACCAAAAACTACAGTATGCAACTATTTTTAAACATTTCTTTAGTAGAGATATGCTCCATTACTTTAAGCACTGGTGTGTGGATGGCTGGACTCTTTCTTTAGCATGTTGTTAGTGCATCACTGCCCTCTTTTATTAGCACCAGTATGCATATTATAACTTGTGTGCATGTACACGAGACCTAATGCACCCACAACGAGGTTGTGAGATACACATAAAAGCATTCCTCCAGTAGTCAGCAGTCACCACTTGGTCATATCTATTTATAATTCTAATCTGCCGTTTATTGCCTTCTGCTGCAGACCAATCATTCTGCAATGCCACGATGCATGTTTGCTCAGCGGAACTACAGTCCAACAGAAATCAAGCTAATTCCAACCTGTGCGCCTTCATAGGGTCTTGATGAAAGCAATACAACATGAGTCTACTGTAATTGGCCTTTTGGAACAAGCATCGCCCCACTATCCTGTCTGTGAAGTAGTCATATTGTTATTCAGTGTCCAATTAAAATGGCCTTGGTCTCCTCAGGAGCTCTCCACTCTTGTGAGGACCACCTGCAGAACCCTCACTCAGTCTCAGCAGCCCGCCTTGAGTCATTATCCATCATACAGGCTTGAAATGGAAATGCCAGTAACTGCTATGCCCTTCCTACCGCCACCTCCTTTATTGTTTCTCTCCTCTCCCCTCAGCTTGAAGTTCTCTCACCCCTCAGCCACAGGAGGGAGAAGTTTCTCTTCTCCTCTGCACATTTAGCCTGTTTTTCTGCTTCTGGTCTCTGCAGGGAATCTGCCTCACGCTCTCTTCAGCTCTCCTCTATCTCTGTCTAGCTTTTACCACTGTTCCTGCCTCCCCGCCCCCACCCTTTCCCTGCACTGTTGAGAAGAGCTAAATCTTTGAAGGGTCTCTTCTGCTCTTAACCTCTTTCTCTGCCTCTACACGTGAGAGTCTATTTTCTGTATTTTTCTCTTATCTCTTCTCCTCAGTGTTGAGACAGGAGAGCAAGCCAGGACACAGTATTGGTGATGTGATGGTGAACGAAAGAAACACGGAGTGACCTAAGACTTCCAACTTGACAAACACTGACCAGTATAAACACAACCAACAATTACTGTGTTTTTACTGAATTTTTGGTTTGATAAGTTATGAAGATGCTGAGATTCTGAGACGGTAACAAACGTTTAACACTGCAACAGTTACGAGTGCTGAAAAGCAATAAAATATTTCACTCATATGCATTTAGTTATAGAAATTCTATTGAAAAAACATAGGAAACAGTTTTTTAATATTTTTGGGATACAATGACTAAACCTTATGATTTTATTGCACAGCTGTATTACAGCTACAGAATGTCAGTTTTTTTTGGAGCAGTTCCAGTCGACTGATGGAGTTCAGGTTTTGCAGTTCTGCTTTCTGTCATTGTGATGACACCAGCTGTTGATTATTATTGTATTTCTCGAGCTGGTCTCTTTGTACCAGTGTGGTCTAAAAATGCACAAAGCGGCATGTCTGAGGGAGGTTACTTTCTCTCGCCATGCAGCGTATGCTACTTTGGAGTAAATTGCATGTTGTGAACATTTGTTACATTTCATTGTTTACGGTACAGAGGTGAGAAAACTCTGGAGAAAAACTGTTACTGTCCATTACATCACTGCAGGATGTGAACAGTATCGACTCCTCTGTCTTTTCACCTCCCAACAGGAGAGCAGCAGTGAGGGCACCTCCTGTGTAGACTAATCTATGTCTCACTGTCTGTCTCTCCCTCTCTCTCCATCTCTCTGAGGTCCAGGACAGGGTCATTAGCAGCTGGGGCTCCGAGTGCAGCTCGGTGGAGCCCTGGGGCCAAAGCTTTGTGCCTTAATTATCCACCTAATGAGTAACTGGGAGAGTCACTGGTGCCTCCCAATCTCTCTCTCTCACTTGCACACTCATGTACTGCGTGCACTTCATTCCTCTTTGACTTATATGCTTAATCACCCATTGCACTCGCTACATTCACCTAATGACTGCAGTTCTCACTTACTTGCTCTCCTGCTTAGCTTCTCCTCGATTTTAAATACACATATTTATTTACTCGCTCGGCTGCTTGTTTGGTTCCTCACACTACATCCGCGCTAAGCTAGCTAAATCTCACGAACGCTGCATGGGCGTGAAAACATCCAGGTTCTTTTCAGAATCCTCTATTCACACCGAAACACCTGAACGGTTCTTCCTCCTCTTTCATTTTCCAAACCACAAACCCCTTATATTGAGCTTTTTCTCTGTGACCACCTGATCACACACACTGTGTTTTAATAAAGCCAATTCACAGCATAATTGTCAGTTGATGTAACAATATAATATAGGGGCTTGCTGCTGTTGGTCAGGCAAACACTTGTTGTGCTCCTGCTCCAGATTCATCCAAACAAATAGTCATTTTTCTAATCCTGAAGTTATAAAAATGAACAAAACTGTTAATAAAAACTCCAGAATATAGTGCTAGACTACACTGACATTTATAATAAATACTCATAATGATGGTTAGAGGTAAAAACAACATATTTTAACAGCTCTGCCATAAAGCCCCTGACTGTTTTCCCAGAAGCTCTGTTTTCTCGTTACAGCAAATCATTCCAACAGGATAAAACTGCTGCCACGATAACGTTCTAGAGTTATAAAATCCTTCCTCTTAATGTTACAAACCACGGCGCAGTGTTTTGTTGTCTAATAAATCTTCAGTCTTCTGAATCTCTGTTACTCAAACCGGTCTTCCTCTAATGGATTTCACCTTCACATGTACATCCCCAAACCATGCAGCATCGTTGCTTGGCTTATTTCTAAACGCGGGGATCTTCTTGGTGTGAACGCCCACTAACTCACCCACCAACTTAATCATTCTTTCCTCCTTTGCTTATTTTGCTCAGCTCACATGTGTAGAGAAGCAGCACCATGTCTACAGATCACAATGCTTAAGATTTAAGTGCAGTTATTTAATTGAAATTACATTATATCACAATTTCCTCCACCACACACACACACACACACACACACACACACACACACACACACACACTGTCCCTGTGCCTTCACACCTCCTGCGCTCTCTCGCTTCACATTTTCACAGTAACACTCAGACCGATGGGATCACACCTGCATGTGGAGCAGAACAGTCTACTCCTGTTCACTTCTCAGATGCCGTGAGTGGACATGATGACACTTGCTGTGTTATTATTGTGCGATTGAACAGCTGCCGGGGGTTGAATCCCACTGCCACGAGGTTCTTTATTAAACTGGCTGAAGCATAAATGTTAACCTGAAAACAAACAAAAATTAATTATGCCTTCAGAATGGTATTGATTGGCTCACATCAATCTGAGACCTGCTCTAATGAAATCGCTGTAAGGTGTGAGTTTAACAGCTTTCCTACAACCTTTGCCTTAAATGAACACACTTCACTTCACTCCACTGTTGGGAATAACCTATTTTAGGTATATTTGAACTGGATATACTTTTGCCCCTACGTGCAACCATAAAGTTTTATACTAGCATAAAAACACTCCTCCTTCATGAATCATAAGTTTGTTTTCTTACATGTCCTTACGTTATAAATCCTCACTGCTGCGGTTTGCTGTGTTGACGACACAAACATTCACACTGCTACTTCAGGATGTCTTGTTGGTGGGATAATGGGCAGAGTAGGGGGAAAAAATGGAAGAAAACGGTTACTAGCCGACTGGTGAAGCATATGCCCCGAGGCAAAGATTCAAAAAGCACACTCGTGACCGGAGGAGCAAGGAAAATCTGGATGAGGGAAGCGAATGAGACACGCTTTTTTGCTCCCTCAACAACTCCTCTGAAGATGCCCTTGAGCAAGGTGCTTAATGGCCGACTGCTCCGACGGAGCGGCTGACTGGCACCAGACTGCGGTTGCGTTGGGTAGCTCCCAGGTCTTAATGTCTGTAACTGAGTGAGTGTGAAGGATGTTGCTGAATAAGAGCGCACAGAGCTTTTCTGCTCTGTAAATAAAGATAAAAACAAATAGCCTGGACGGCCAGCTAAATGTTAATGCAATTGCTTTCTCTTTGTCTAGATGGAGCATTTACGGCTGCCCGGGCAGATTTCTAAATACATATGCATCTCTCAGTCTGTGTCCAAAGCTTTTGCGGAAGCTTTTACTGCAGACGGGAAGAAAAGCGAGTCAAATTCATCCACTGTTCCCCTCGCTTAATGACTGTAATGCTGTATTCTGAAGGCACATGGCTAAATGAAAATGTTGGATGTCTTGATGGGGGGAAAACTACCTGTAATTTGTTCAGCCAGTAAAAAGATTTATATATAGAAAGAAAAAAGGTTTGTATTTTTGCCGCCTGTGTCCTTCTCTCTCTCTCTCTCCCCATTCTCTCGGGAATTAAAGTGTGCCTCCGTCACCAGTCTTCAGGCTGACAGGAGGCCTCGAGAGTGTGTTTTGTCCGCTCGACGCCACCTCCTCCGCTGACAGCCCTCAGTTGCCTGGAGACGCCGCTTGAGAGACAAGCTGTGGTAAATGAGCAGGTTGTTGATCAAAGCCCACGACAGCTCCACTGCTGTGTTTTGAACAGTGCGTCGCTCAGGCTTCACACACCACTCTCACTTCCTGTTCTGTGCTAACTACAAGTTGCGGGCTTCTCCGTACAGTACACCCTGACATTAGCCTCCTGTTGGAAATTGCATTTCAAGCTTTTTCTGGTGAGACATGTTGCTTTGATTGGGGGGGGGCTTCTGCCATTAGCAATGCAAAAGAGTGCACATTTGAATTTTAAAACATGGGGTTCAGCGATGATTGGGCTCTCTGACAGGCTCGGGATGTTTTGGTGGCACTGTGGGTCTGCCATTAGATGCTTTGTGCCGTTGATTGTGGTGCATAATTTGGTCTGTACCCTGAAGACCGCCACCAGGTCAAACAACCTGTGTTCTGCTGGTTGTCACAAGTCAAGGTGCTTTTAGCCGGTGAAAACTTAACCACTGCACCTGCCATCCAGTGATGTCTGTGTACAGTTTTGTTTATTTTGAGACGGAGCTACATCCAGTGCTACTAACCATCTATAATGTGTGCTAATTCAAACCAGAGGAAATGTCGCCAATTTGAAATAAATGAAATATGAAATCATGTTGTCTATGGCAACAACATGTTATTCTTAAATAATGTGCTAACAATAGCATGTTATGTGCTGAAGAACACAGATTTAAAAAAATTGGCACCTGTCTTATGCTTGTTCTCTTTTCCTCAAGCTGCCTCCCACCTCAGTGGCACAGCTGCCGTCATGTTTGTTTACACTGGAAACAATGGAGCCGGCGGCCGAAACCTCTCACCGGCTGATACCTCCTTCAATATAGCTATATGTCTGTGACCCAGCAAGTGGAGAGGGTTGTTAACTAATTGCAGGGTTGGCGGTTCAATCCCCAGCTCTTCCTGTGATTATTACATTTCAAATATCTAAACTACCGAGTAAGCAGTAACTACAGCTAATAAATAAATGTAGTTGAATTCAAATGTTGCATAAAAGTTAAATATAATTCTGAAGTTCTGAGCGCTAGTAACTAAATACACTGACTTATTTGAAAGGACATGGTTCCATCACTGTGTGTTGGTGGGAACTGGTTAATTGTGAGCATGTGTTGTTACAAAGAGGTGCTGAAAAAAGGAGCAATGCACACACACAAACACACACACAGCCTCATGCACTTACTCCTACACCCAGCCCAGAGCTGTTACCATTCCTCCAGTTCACCTGTTGACATGTCTGCAGCTCTGCTTGCCTTCTCAATTACTACCAGAGTGCTGACGGGAGAAGGACCCGACGTGTCACTTCAGATACGCTGCGAGCACAAAAGCCTGTCCAGACCACCTGGCCAAGATGGGTTCTGTGTCAGTGTGAGGTGATCGTGGGTGTCATCAGGAGTGTGAAAGGCAGCTTTGGGACATCACGATTCACTTCTGAATGCGGTGTGAACTAGATTCAAGGAAACATCTGGGAGCTTGTACATGTAGGAGCTCACTAGTCACATTTCTCTCTCCCCTCTGACATGTGATCCAGACATTTACAACAGCTACTATCAAAGTCATTTTTATTGTCAATTCCACTATAAGTACAGGACAAATAGAGGTTTTCAGTACAGTAAGGTTAAGAATGAATGTGTTAGTTAGTTAATGTTCCCTGTTCGTAATCAGAAAAGACCACGTTGTACAAAGTTGATGCATGTTGGCACCAGAAAAATAGAATGTCAGTGCTGCACAAACCATCGCTTCACCAAAAAAAACAACCTGTGACACCATTATGGTTAAAGCCTCAGCAATAGCAAATAGCAAAAGAGCACAGGATGAGCTTCTGAAGGACAGAGTGTTTATTAGCCGAAGAACACCGGTCAGCGAAGCCGCACCTGACGAAGATGCCTTTGAAAATCATATCAAAGGGCTCCATAATCCTCAGTGTAACACTAAATATGTTTCTCTTAAAAGACTCCACCAACCAACTGTTAGCCAGTCTGCTCCACACTTACAAGATGAGGAGCCGGAGTAAAAATAACAACAAAGTGTGAAATGGTTTCAGGCTTGTAAATTGCTGTTGACTGTGAAACTGAACAAGCACTTTTGTGACTCCCAGGACTAAACTCAGGATTATCTTCTTCTATCCACGTCTACCAGCTTTCAGGATAGAGTTTGACTGTGAAATATCTAGTGTGTCTCCATTATTCAGGGTTCTACCTTCACACCTAATCCATCATTGTATTAAATTTGTGTTGCAGTAGCACAAGCCAGCTGGTACTGTTGTGTGCAGAGGTGGAGGAGCGACTGTGAGGCAGAGATCAGTTGCCTGGTCTAAGCAGAGACATACTGTATGTTGTGCTGATAAGCCAACAAATAAGTTTCTCGCTGCTGCAAAATATTTACTGCTATAAAAGTACAAGTGCAGCACACAACACGGCATCTGCAAATAAACAACCGTGTCTCCTGAAAATGACATTCCTGTGCGACTAAACTGCAGTCCTGATTCTTGTGGTAGACGTCATCATCATCTCATGATGTCATGTGTTCTGTGAATGAACGCATCATTACCAGGTGTTGGCATCACCTCACAATTTCCTTGTAAGGTCAGCACCATATGCTACAAGATCAACCAAGGCTCTAGTAGATATATAAAATCTCAGGTATTTGCTTATGAATTCAGCTTTTCATGTATGCAGGGGACATTTGCATTATTTGTCATTTATTCAAGCTTTTCCGCTCTTCCATTTAAAACTCGGGCTCTTTCTCCTCTACTCTTTTCAGGCCAGTTAATTTCAGCCTTAAGTACTAACCATAATAATATATTATCTAATTGTAATTCAGACTTTGGGGGGAAGGAATATGGATGGATGGATTTTAGAAAACTGAGACTTTCAGTGGGCTGCACTGGAGCGCCGTGGGGAACCAGAGACCAGGCGTATTCTAATAGAAACACAGTGCTAATCCATCACCCAGTCTTTTCAGAAGTAATTAAGTCAAATTATATACGGCCCCTGCACCCACACCTTAATCTCCCACCAGATGGGGACCCTGCTGAGCAACAGGTGGCCTCTCTTCATAAGAACATGCATCCCACCACTGTCATTTGAATCCATGGAAACAATGCTGGACGCAAAGTGCCAGACACCCATGTGAAATATGAGATGGATGTGTAATTATGACAGAGCGAGTGTACGTGTGCGATATCTATTTCATAATTAACCACCTACTGTGCCTCTGTGACACCTGTCTCTGTCTTTTGTGTATGATCATAACAATAGACTGACAAAAGAGAGAAAGTTATTGCACACAAATGGCTCCCTCACATTTTCACAGTTCAGAAAGTTCAAGTCATCGTGTATGTGTGAAACAAAGCGGAAACGGCACCTACAAACGAGTGAATGGTGATTTGTAAAAGATACTTTCCTCATTTCCTCGTTTGATTTTTAATTTCAGAAATTAAAAGGTATAATTAGAAGCTCATTTTAATTATCTCAGAGGTGCTTAGTGACGATCGCTGTGACTGATGATGTTCAGCCTTTTGTGTGTGAAGAAACAAAACATTTGGTTGAATATAAAAACCAGATGAAACTTAACAGAACCCATGCCCCATTTCTAAAAACACCTGGTACACACTGTATGTGTCAGTCTTTTATAACAGCATATAAGGTAGGTGACCAACGCACTTTAAATTCACAGCAGGTGACAGCTTCTGCACAGTGTGTTTACACATATCATCATGCAGTATAAACGCTATCTAATCAGGGTGCTGTCGCCCGTCGTCACAGAAAAATAGAGAATTATACGTCCACACTGCATCTGAGGATTGTGAACTTTGATTGCTTCTCCCTCTTCTCTCTTCCACAACTGCAAATTCACCATGCCGACAAATCGCTTGCTGCATCCCACGTGGGAGCGCAATCAAACTGTAACACGCACACAAATCGACCCCAATCAGCACCCTATTTTTGAATGCTGATGGGATGAAGACAAAAGCAGGTTTGAAGTGCCTCCATTCCCGTTTGACAATGGCTTGGGGCAGATTCTGAGTCCATGCCTGCAGGAATGAAATCACATTAAAGCTCTGCGAGGCCACTGTGCACACAGCTATGGTGCTGTCTGAAGATGCTGCTCCCATAAGTGGAGTTTCAGAAGGTCTCAATTAGATTTCGCTCAACAAACATTTTCCATGAATTTCTCACCCTATTTGTCCGTTTCATATGTAGAAAACAAACGTACTGCTGATGCTAGGGATTGAAACATCTCCAGTAGGTTTGTAAGTCTCAGCTGGAGCTGGTTCATTTAGATTTGACACATAGAGAAAGACAAAAGCTATGTGCAAGGGGACAGTTAGGATATCTCTAAATCACCACTTTGTGGTTTCTCAGCAACGCAGAAGATCAAACACTCACGGAAGCCAAAGAAAATGCAAGATTATCTGATGAAAGATTAATCTGCTATATTGGATCAATGCAACATGTAAAATTAGCTGTAATGGTTAATGTAACGTTTTATTCCAAAAGTAAATCTAACACCACACATTCATCGTGTTGTGTAAACTCTTCGCGCGTACTGAACCTCATTAAAAGTCGTTGTTCTGTTGTCAGTGCTTATTATTTTGAAAAACCAAAGGTCTTCATTTCACATTTTAATGACTCACTGAATAATGACACCTATTCTAACAAAATGATTGACTGACTGCTCACAATGCTGTTGTGTGTGTGTGTGTGTTGATGACAGAAAAAGATTTGAGCTTTTTTAGCACCTGCTGAATTTCAGGTAGTGACATGTTTCCCAAAATGAATTCATAGCATCTCTCAGCAAATATCTAACACTCTGCACAGAGTTTCACTAGATGAGCGGTTTCTACCAAGCAGTGGGGAGGCAGCTGAGAATTCCATTACATAGCTCATAGCTATTCACATACAGTACTCACAGCATTTTCTCAGGAAAGGCTCTGTAAATGCTGAGACTGTGCATTGTAATATTAGTGTGCGAATACCCGCTGCCGTGAGAAAACTCATCTCTCAGATCCTGATGATTGTTTGTTTTCACTTCAGCTGAGTGATCACATGGTTTCGTTATGAGCTGAGAAAATAGTTTGACCCCCTGAGCTCATAAAATTTACAACCCCTTTAGGAATGTCAGAAATGCATTTCCCTGAAGCTCAAATCAAGCCTGTTGATGTATCAGGTCACCAGAAAACGGTAATATCTGAGGCTGCACGCTTGGACTAACTAACTCAAATGAGATCCGATGTTAGATCCTAAACAAATTTATGCTTTGACAACATGCCGTATCTACCCGCTTTGCCGGAAGTGAGGCCAAGGTTGAGGTCAGTTCCTGCGCATTCTGCTTCTGCAGCCTTTTTAGGCGAGCGTCTAACAATAGCTGTGACCACGTGAGAGATCATTTGTGTCTATCCACTCACATAAATACATTTGTTCCTCTCTGGGAGGTGCTATCAGGGCCAGGCTGAAGGCCGGCGGAGGTGTTTTGTTAAATTTAGATTGTTTGCTCCTCTGCTGTGGAGACCCTGATTGCTTTTCAACACAATCAATACTGGCATATTGGATCTGAGTGAGAGGGTAGTAAGAGCCAATAAAGCTTTGAGGGGGCGCTCCGGCGTATTGTCTGTGAGGCAGGCTGGAAAACAGCAGAGGCCGCGTTAGAAGAGGCAACGCGCAGCCAGGCTGGGTGAAACACAGCAGTGTACAAACACACCTAAACACAAAACAAACCCCACACAGAGGTGCAGAGACTAAATAGACATGTCATCCACCTACATTGTGTATGCACACACATACAAGTCATCCACACCATTCACAGTCTGTAACTTGGTCTCTATTTTTCTCTCCTCATTTCCTCTCTTTTGAAGAAGCTCACACTCACTCATCTAATGACGCACACAGGTTCCCCACCCACATGCAGAATGTGAATCTCAAAAATAAAACCCAGAGAGCCTCGGGATGTGTTGTTTTGCCGACGGCTGATAACAAAGTCATTTAGAACGTACAGTGATGGCTGGATACTCAGAAAACCAGTGGATCTGTATTAAAACCCTGATCCTGAACACTTATCAAACTCTTAGAAGTCTTACTTACTATGTTGCACGCCCGCTTTTTCCTTTTCTTTTGGTTTTCTTTCTTATTCCCAGCCCTTCTGACCCTCAGTCTTTTTTCTAACATCATTTCTAACATCTCATCTCACACAACAAGAACTGGGATCCAGCTGAGAAACCTGTAACACACCCACCGTGCAGGCCTGAACAACCTGAATCAAATCATGAAGAGAATATTTCTCTGAGCAAGGGAAATTGCATTTGCAGCAACGACATCTACACACACACACACACACACACACACACTGGGAACTAAGTTCAGTTAACTGCAATAACAAAGCCTTCAGACACAGGAAATAGCCTGCACAGAATATGAAGCATTACAAGGAAAGCTAATCTTAAACATACTGCTGAGCGAGAAGCAGGGAGGGAGGGAGGGAGAAAAGAGGAAGGAACTGAGCAGAAATGTGCGTTTCCTGTTGCTGAAAACTTTGTCAGCAGTTGCAGCCGTTTGAAGCTTAACGAATGGAACCCGCTGAGCTCTGGTTCTGTCACATGCCTAAAGTGCTGCTTTGACATCTTTGTCTCAGCAAACGATGGCTTGGCATTTTGCTGCCTGAGTGGCTCGAAACAATACAAGTAGCACCTACTTTGTATGCCGCTGACTGCGGATGGTGGGGGTGCTCAGTGTGCAGTGACAGGTCTGCTCCTGGAGGCTGGGATTATTAATTCAGTATTTTCCAATACAAAATCACCACTTGCCCGTTTTGATTTCTCAGACCATCAGAAACACATTTTCCATTAGATTCCCTTCAACCAGCATCTAATTTACAATCATGTTTTGTTTTGAACAGCTCAGCCACACCCTGGGCAACGGGAAAATAATGGAAATGTAATGTAAAAAGCAGATGACCGTGAATTCAGTCTTCAATGTCATTCTCCCCTTCAATAACTGCGATTCAATTCCGCCTCTCAAGCTGTGGAGCCAGGGGATAAACCCTGGCTCCCCCGCCATCCAAGGCATAATCTTCCCGCGGAAAACCACTCTGGCGCGCAGCGTTCCTGCTGACCTCTCCCGCGGCTCGGTCTTATATCTGAGTAGAGTGATGGGGAGAAAGGCTGCTCCTGCGTGTCACTCACCTGCCACCACTGCTACAGCTCATATTAACAAGGGGACTCGGGGCTCTGGGGGTTTTGCATATAAATGATGTGTCTAGTTCCCAAGATGATATCAAAAGGTGTGTGTGTGTGTGTGTGTGTGTGTGTGTGTGTGTGTGTGTGTCAAGCTTTGATTTCAAGGGCTACATCTTTATATTTCTAGTCTTCCCGGCTTGTCTGCCGAAGAAGACACAACATATCGAGCGTGTTCATTCTTCCTGACGTTTTTAACATTTCAGAATCACATTTTGGGAAATAAGATTCGTGTCACACATCCTTGAGTCTGTAGTGCTTGTGTTTACAACAGAAATGGCTTCTTTCCACACCATCTAACACAGCAACAACGGCAACACGCCACCTCTGTTCCCCCGTGGGGTCATGATCTCAATATCATACAGACTCCTTGTTTTGTTTCTCTACAGCTCTTTCAGGGTTGAATGTGTCGTAGCACAGTGACCATTCTCCAAAATGACACAGCAGCATGAGGCACCAACTCATTGGTGGCTTGATGCTGATATTTAGTACAGAGAAGGTTTATTACCTACAGCTTTCCACCAATTTACTCTCCCTTTCATCACAGTTTCTGCAGTAAAAGGTGTTATTTTTATGCATTTCGTGGCTGGTTAGTAGCCTGTGGGGCCATTGTGGCGGCAGTTGCGGAGCGCTATGATATAACCCTGTGGCAAGAAATTATTACAAACATTATTCACAGTGCAGTAGTTAGAGTGAGGCCAATTCAACAGCACGAGGGCATACTGTATTTGCCAAGAGTAGGAGGGGAAGCTAAAAGTCAGCCTTAATTTTGTCCCCAATTGAATTTGCTGATGCAGAACATGTTTCTGCGGCTACAGATTTTTTAAAAGAAAGATTATTTGTTAACTGTGTTTGATTCATCTCAATAAAATGTTAATGCTTTGTTGTACCGTGTTGTGACAAAATAGTTCTTCAAATTATATTACTTTGTTTTTGTAACATAGTAAAATATAATATTTGTGTTTTAATTGAATTAAATACATTGTGATTTAAAATGATTCCTCCTGCAAAATTCAGTCATCCCACCATGGCAGGGGTATCCAAACTGGGGATGAAGAAGACAAGAAAAAGCCAAAAAAAAAAAAGGTTTGACTTTAAATCTTAAAGTGACATTTACAGGGAAAGAAACAAAAAAATTACTTTGAGTTTTTGGTTTCCTGTGACACAATGTGAAATGCTAAAATAGTAAATAAAAGCTAAAGTTAACTTACAAAACCACCATTGGCTCCCGGTCATACCTTTTTCAAAAGTGACTTTTTTTTCTGTGAATGTAAGTTGTGAGTGGTTACGTGATTATTTTTTGTGACTGCTGGCTACTGAAACTAAAGTTGGCACTGTCGACGTCTTTAAATGATAAATAAGATGCACTCAGCAAAACAAACAAGGTGTGTTCTGGTGAGTTAGGTTGAAGTAAACATACACTTTTGTTTACTTAGAAGAAAACTCCACAGGGTGCATTTAAAAATCAGTTTAGTGTTTGTAAGTACCTGTTAGTAGCTATTAGTATCTGATTTTATATTCAGAATTTAAAGAAATGCCCGATACATGAATTATTACCTACACTTACAAAAAAGTAATTACAGCCATCAATAACGCACTAACCCTTCAACCTAAAAATCTGCTGATGCTGTACAATTATTCAGCCGCTGGGGTTGAACTCACAGACTCTGATTTCTCAAACTTAATGTGGTCCTATGGGAAACAGGCAGACACACACACACACAGAAAGAGGTGCACTGACAGTGACAGAGAGACAGACTAAGAGAAAACTGATTACAGTAAGTAGCAGCCCCCCCTCCACCATTATAGAAAATACTTATAATATAATGTGGCCCTGAGCCAAAGACACACACACACTAACACACAACTCAAAGGAGGAGACTCCCATCCACCTCCCGCATCCCCTCCCAGTCCCGCCCACATGACAGGCCCCATATAGTGGAGGATGGAAAAGCCTGTCTGGCCCCCAGATGCCCACAATCCCCAGCTCCTTCATCCATCCAGTCCAGTCAGCCAGACAAAATAATGGAGACTAATCAAATGTCAGGGCGAACACACTGCACACTTCATCTCCTGGATTCCTGTACCACACCCCGACTCCTCCACTACCGCCGCCACCAACGTCCCCTCCCACCATCATTTCAGCTATAACTGTCATGAGCAGAAATAAGTGACTCCTCCCTGGCTGGGCGTGTATACACACAAACTTGAGCACATTCATTTCCCATTTTCTCACCTTTGCCTCAGTGAATCTTGACTCTTGATCCACATTGTGTATGTAAACCTAGTCTGAACCCAGTTTTACACCTAATGTTAAACTAACCTTCAACTTAACCCTTGTGCTATTGGCTGCTCAAGAAGTTGGAAGATGACATTGCACTCTGTTTTGCTAATCAATATATTTGACAGCTTCCTGTTTCTGGGGGGAAAAAAAGGGAGCTCAGTGTATTTACAGGCGCTCTGATCGTGTGATTATAATCAGTGAAATCATTATTATCTTGTCATTTATACACTTTAAGCAGGTTATCTCACTAACAGTCTAAGAATGCAATTTGATTACTGTTTTAAATGACTCAGGCTTTAGTCTGGTTTCTGTCTTCAGTCTGGTGATCTGGTTCTGTGTGCAAGCTGCAGAATGTCTTGGGAGTGAACTGGAAGCGAAGCAGTGTCTTTGAAAAATGAGCAGTGGTGCCTAAATGTGGAGGAAATGGCTCCATTTCTTTTGGAGCATTAGCAAAATTACTTTCCTGTTAAAACTAACATTATGTCATACTGCTTGTTGTGTTAAGTTAATCTGGATATAGAAGGTAATTTGTGTGCACGGTGTCTCATGGAGCAGCTTGTACAGAGTGAATGGGATTAATTAATACATAAAAATTGTTTCTGACAGCCCAGGAAATGCCCAGATTTATTGTATTTCTAATGTTCTCATGTTCTAAGCAAACCTTATTCAGCCTAGATTTTAAAGTTTACCTTAAACTCGGGCTCATTTCAGGCGCCACCCGTCTGCCTGTGTAGGAAATTTAGGTCCTTATAGATTTTGAATACAATGCACACATATACTCCTCTGTGCACATCCACACATATACACAAACAAGAAGACGACCCTGAGCTGTTAGTTTAAGTCTCTCTCAGGAAGTAACGCCCATGTCCCATTTGATAAACACCTCAGACCAGAGAGAGAAAGGAGAGTGGGCGGGGGTCTATCAGTCTTTTCTGTGTGTGCATGTACGCATGAGTCAGCGTCAAAGTCCTGTCTTTGTTGAGGAGTGTTGTGCTTTTTAATATTTGAATGCACAGCACAGGGAATCTCCCACACTGTCAGCGAGATTTAAACTGAACTTTTTTTCAGTTCAGCACATGGCTGTTGGTTCAGTTTCTCACGTGCCGAAACGCACTGAAACCAAATGAAACATAGTTTTGTTAAACCTGTGACCTTGAACAGAACAATTATCTATGCTGCAGGCTACACTTTCCTCTGTTTGCATTCCCTTGTAGTGGGCTGGATGTGGTGCCGCACATAATTGATGGCCGTCAGCCGGGTGTTTGGTGTGGACTGGGCTGGAAAATTCTATATCATTAGCACAACATGAAAGGATGACTGACTAATTGTTAGAAGAGAAATTAAAATGGCGGCTGCCATACAGGGAACAAGCACTAATTAACACTCTATCATTAAAATCCTGATGACAATTATAGCCAGTGTGTTGTTAGTCCTTATATGATATATTTCTTCTGCATCTGGGCTTTTATACTGGGAATATTCAGGTATATAATGGAATTTTCAATAATGGAATGTAGATGGAATAACCACACGGGAAACATTACATCAGCTCCTTGGAAAAACCAGTGATACTATATGATGCAACAAACGCTAAATGCCTTGAGCTGTTTGTATCATTTCCAACTTGGAAGAGGCAACGATTTTACTACTCCACAGCAGTGTATCTGCAAAAGCAAGCAGATGAGTAGAAATCCAGGTCTTACCATCTTTTCCAATGAGGAAGTCCAGGTAACGGTAGGTATAGGCCACGCCCACTTTGGTCTCCACCTGTGGTCTCTTCAGGGTGGAGTAAATCTTCCCTGGACTGTTGTCCTCTGGCATCGGCTTCATCTTGCGCAGCCCGCAGCCCATGGCTCCACAGTTCGTCTGTCACAGTTTGCAAAGACCCTGTCAATCAAACAAAACCGAGTGAGACAGGGTTTTATCGTCACGTTGTGTTCAAAGTGTTCACTTCACTTTCACATTAAGTAAAAGTGTAAGTGAAGTTTGCTTTAGCTAGTTTTTAATGAGCGTGTATAGGATGTACATTATTATTAGTAGTGATGTGTTAACTAATAATTGTTTGTTACAATACGTCACTTTTTAAACTGATGATAAATCTAACACTGTCGTAATTAGAAGCATAAAATGGAAATACTCAAATCACAGTACCCCTGAACTGCACCTAATTACACTGTTTGAGTAAATGTAGTAATTCACTTTCTCCCCTGATGTGTATAAATGATTGTGACAAACTGTACATACACAGACGAATTTACACACGTAAGTGAGAGTAAACGTTCACACCCTCTGACGTCCGTGATTCCTCTGGGGCTGCAGTTTGCTGGATAAGCGTCTGTAAATTATTAAATAAATATCACTAAATAAGCCTGATTCTTCACAAGCTCCTTCTCCCTTGTTCCCAGGGAGACCAAATTAAGAGAGACAACTGTGGATGAAGAGGAGGCCTTAAAGAGCCGCCGCAATGGACGCTCTCTCACCTCCAAATGGTCTGTGACAGCATCAGTGCCTCTCTCCAGTGGCTGCATCTGGAGCAGGTGACATCCTATTGTGTGGCACTGATTAAACTTACGGATGGATGGATAGATGGATGGATGAAAACATGGCAGTGTTCCCTCCCCTCCCCATCCACCTTGGCTGATGAGGAACCCTCTCTATTATGCTCTCTTCTAATTACAGAACGTCGCAGGTCCTTGGCCGGAGACAATGAATTCGAGCTGGCTGCCGCTTAAGAGGCGACAGGACAGGAAGTTAGGAAGGGCAGGGGGGTTGGGATGTAGAAAAGTGTGGGAGGCGAAATAGGAAATGAGCAGATGTGGGCTCTGTTAATGAGGTGAACGGCAAAAATGGAAAAGGTGAGAATCAATCAAGGGAGAAAGAGGGAATGGGGGTGGCTGGGTTGGAGATTGTTCATCAGAAAAGGGGGTGGGGGGGCATCGGGTGATGCATGGAAAATAAAGTCTGCGGAGAAAAAGAGCATGTAATTAGAGTCAGCTGAATAGAAAAGACTGAGAGATGAAGCAGGAGATTCATTATGGTTGTCATGAAAGCCAGTGTTTCCACTGGCACTTACATGAATGTCTTTGTTGGGCTTTATGAATCTCAACGTGCATCTCAATCCTATCTCTACAAGCTTCATAACAGCTCCCAGAAATGGACCGCAGGCTGATGGACTTGTGATTGATACCAGAACACTGAGCCTTGCATGCTGCAGGTCTTTCGGTTTGTGTGTTTAAAGTTTCACAAGCCGTCTAAATGGTCTGTACACGGTGAAAATATACAGAGGAGCTGAGGCTTTGCCTCCCAGCACGTGCCAAGCACGACTGATGTTCCGTTTTCAGGAACAAAAAGCCAAACACAATCTGCAGAAGCTGGCATAAACAAAGTCCTTAAGAGTGCTTCAGTCCCCCCTTAAATTGTCACTCAGGACTGTGTTGCACCGTGCTGCAGTTCACTACACAGCATCACAAATGTCTCCGTCATCAAAGAAAACAGGGGAGAAAAGAAAAATCTTGAATTTTCCAACTCTTAGATTTCTGCTGTTGCCTACAGTTACTTGTAAATAGCTTTTATCGTTTCTCCCCCTACCCTGGAGAGAGAAGGAACAACAAGAGGGAAAACGAGGCTCTGTCATGTCGTCTACAAGAGATGGAGAGAACAATGGGATGGAAGAGTTTGAGGGAGGGGTGTGGAGGGAAATCAAAGTGAATGAGCGGAAAAAAATGGCAGAGCTTGTATTTGCATAGCTCCTTGAGACGTTAAAGGAGGCGATATGAGGCGAAGGCGAACTGGAGTATTTTTAGAGCTGAACTGACAGCGGAAATGTGATGTTTATGATTCTTTTTGTGTCAGTGTTTCTTGCCTTGAACCTCTCCTGTGAGGCGGGAGCTCCGGGTAGTTGCAGCCCTGCCCCACACACACACACACACACGCACACGCACTGCCTCAGCTCCTCTGAATCATCTTTTCTTTCTAAATTGACTGGCTGGGAGTCAGGGATGTTTGACAGTGTAGGCAGACATTGGGAAAGACAGGAAGAGGGCCATTGATTTCCCTTTTGCTGAATTAGCAACGATCCTCTTGCCATTTTGTTTTATCTTTTGCCTCTTGCTAATGGAATTTTGAGGATTTATTCGATAAGAGATTTTATTTGCTTAGATTCCCTCCTCGTGATGTTCAGATGTTTTGTTTCAGTGCACTTAACTTTGGCCCTCAAACCCAAAACGGTACTGAGTGTGTGAAAGACAACATTAGGGTGCTTCTCTTTTTCCTGCTGCGTTTTACAACCAACAATAGTTTGTCAATCCAAACTTTGTTCATTTTTCTGTGCTCTGATTGATCAGCAGGGTCACTGCCTGTTGCTTCTCCGGGGATCTGGCCTTATTATCGAAGCTGAAATCATTGATTTTTCAGCCACTGCAGCCCAAACAACGCAAAGCAAAGCCCTGACATATCACCACCTTCTAAAGTTATTATGAAAATTTAATTGGGAAACGGTTGCTAATATATTCAGAGGACATGAGGCAACATAAAAAATCCTTTAACATAAGAAAACACAACATAAGAAATGTGTTGTGGGCTGTGTGAGCCTTTTTCCAGCACATCCTGGACAGGTCACCAGTCTGTCACAGGCCTGAGACAACTATTGAAACAACTATTCACACCTATAAGCAATTTAGCCAATTAACCCTGTAACCCTGACTTAATCCTAAAAGTATATGTGGCTGCTAAACTTGTCTGTCTGCCAGTGAGTATTCTCCAGATGGTGTACAGTTGATTTAGGGCGATTTAGCCAAATTCTGAGGCTGTAAAACCAAAGTAATTACGTGAAGGAGACTAAAATGCCTTAAAGAGCTGCATGATGACTTGAGTCATGTGACAAAAGTGGTTTTCTCACCACAAACATGTTTTACATTGTGCGGCTTTAATAGTGGACTGTTGCTCTAATGAGAAATTAAAACCTTACAGTTATGTCGTTTCACAGTGCAAATATCACAGCAGCAGCAACAAGCAGGAGCAGCACTGAGTGATTTCCCTTAATGCTGTCTGACTGAAATCTCCCCCATATTACGAGACCATGTTACGAGGCTTTGATAGCAACATTGCCGAGATCAAACCCAGCAGCATGGGAAGCTTCAGAGTGGATTAATGGAGGAAGACATTAATTAGGACACTGTGTGCTTCTGTTCTTCTCCATGTAGTCTCCCTTTTAAGCCTGCTCCCTTCCTCTTTCTCCCTCTCTCTCTCTTGTGGTTTATCTCTCTCGCCCTCTTTGTCTTTTTCTGACTTTTGATCTTTTTAATCTGACAAGTAAAGTGGAGCACTAGGCTGCATTCTGTGGCAGCAACGGCGGGTCCAGCATCATCGGTAGTTTATTGTGATGAGTAGAGTCAAGGGCTCTGCGAGGCGGAGTAGTTACAGAGTCCATCAGATGAATGAGAGGAAAGTGTAACCCATATAGATGAAAAGCAACAGCTGTGGTTATTGGCTGAAATGCTTCAGATGACCCGTGTTTGAGAAGCAATCTACTGCGGTCATGTCCTCTTGAAAAATGAAAATCCCATTTGTTGAAATGACATGTGCAGAAGTTCAAAACATGATGAACAGATGAATATATGGCAAAGAAAACAAGTCTATAACTTAAACACAAACTCAGGCTTCTGCTGTTCTGTATTCATGAAGATGATTTTTCATTAGAGCTACATGGACCCAAGTGGGGAAGTCCAGCACTGGACACTGACAGCGAGTTGTTTTGCTTTTGCTT
Organism: Ctenopoma multispine; assembly: GCA_034779795.1. Taxonomy (NCBI): domain Eukaryota; kingdom Metazoa; phylum Chordata; class Actinopteri; order Anabantiformes; family Anabantidae; genus Ctenopoma; species Ctenopoma multispine. The sequence continues at coordinate 3,935,106 of JAUYWH010000008.1, read as the reverse complement.
ACGTATCCCTGATGGTCATTCCTGCAGAAATAATTGATTATGTGGATTATTACTGAAGAATGAAGCTGGATCTCACACATACAGATAAACAACAGATGGGTATTTTATTCTAATATTGTAGTTCTGTTAGTGTGATGCTGCTATGTGTTTCTCACCTCTTATTGAGGAACTGCTAAAAGAGACAAGTAGGACATGCTCAACCCACATTTGAGTTTTTCTGGTGAATCAGGGAAAATCCCCACACTCGTGTGCTGACACGGTGTTGCCATGGTTACCAAATTACCTTTCATAAATATAGGTTATACATTTAGCAGTAGCTCGACGTTAAAATCGCAGTCGATGTCATGAAATCCTGTGTTTGGCCTACTTTCCTTTCACACCACGAATGAATCACACCAGAGTTTTATTAAAATCAGATCAGGACCTTTCTTTTAAGGTGGTCTCATTTCGTACGTTTAGTCTGCAACCGAAATTGACTGCCAGCCTTCAAACAATCTGAATGATTTAAAGGGGAAAACTCACCTTGAAGTGAACACACAGAACACAGTCAGTTACCTAAGTACAACCATAGTGCTGCAAAAGCAGAAAATGCCAGGAGTTACTTTTCTGGAAGAGCCACTTACAACCAACCAATTCTAAGGAAAGGTCACAGGACACAAAACCAATGTGTCCAATAGGTTTATGTCTGGTCAAAATGTTCTTCACTGTCTTACTGACCTTCAGCTTCTCTCTCTCTCTCTCTCTCTCTCTCTCTCTCTCAGATTCAAGTAACTGAGTGAACTAAATGCTTTAAAGTGTTAATGCACTCTTTTGGGAAACTACACTCTTCATTTACAAAATACAAATATGTTTCAGTAATAAGAAGATTATGTGTTTGCTACTGTTAAATGATTTACTCCTGTTTTTGTAAGTAAATCAAAGAAAATGTAGATAAATTAGATCAACACCTGTTGACTGAGAATTAGGTTGAGGTGCTTCAAAACAGCGACTGTCTGTCAGCAGCCGTTGTACACACAACACCAAACAGCGGGAAGTGGGCAGTTTGAGCCAAGTAATGTGGGATTAGTAAAACACGTTAGTAGATGTTCTCGGTCTTGTTTTCTTTAGCTGTAAGCATGTGTTGGGTTACTACAAAAACACAGCAGAAAATAAAGCTCTGTACGTGTGCATCTGACCTGTAGTACATGATAACTAGCTTTTTTCTAAACATTTACATAATTTATAACGTGAATGTGGTAGCTGATATTTTTTTTCCACTCTCACTTCCAGTGACGTGTCTGTGGCAGTGCAGGCTTTGTAAAAACCACTTAAACATCCCTTTCCTCTGCCATCTGTGTTGATTAATAGCTTTTTACATCTTATTCATTGTCATTCTCGATGCGGATAGAAAGACAGATGTGTGACAGTGTGCCCTTTTCATGTCACGCAGTACTCTAAAGCTGTGACACTGTAGTTTGTCCCTCCCCCTCCCCAGGATGTCACTTTACGTACCAGAAGCGCATGTGTCATTACTGAAGCTGTTTCAAAGGTTTATGTAAATTAGTTGATGCACTAAACTAAATTATCTTCATATCTGCTGAGCTCTGCTGGGGACTAACATACTAAAAATAGTGTCCTAACCACACGTTTTTACCAGTGAACACAGTCAGAAACCAGAAGCTTAACCTTTTGAACACTTATCTTGCTGTATTTGTAATTCACGTCTAATGTCAGGTCAAGGTTTAGCTCATTTGTCTCCACAAATGGGGTTTAAATGATTTAAAAGACATTAGAATAAATTTGAAAAGGCTGAAATGAAAGTCACACACGAAGAAACCTACACAATCTTTCATCTTTAAATATTTAATTTAAATCTTTATTTTGTGGCTTATGAAGATGAATTAAAATATGTAATGAATGAATGGGTTAAAAGGGGAGAAAACAATTTTACCTTAATCTGTGTGTGTTAAAGTCAAATATTGTTGTACTTTTTAAGTAGATTAGTAATCATCTGTCATGTCATGATTCTTAGTGATGTCATCTAATACAAATCTAACTGAAACAACAAGACAGTTGTTAAACTACCTAAAACTCTGTTCATTCATTCATTGACAAAGGACAATGGACTGGAAATTAACTAGTTTGTATAACAAGGCTGAAACATTTACATTCAATGAAATGCAAATAAATTAAACGTCCATATTAAAATCGTCATTATCCACAAATTAATCTTGTGCTTATATAACACACGCACAACAGACTATGTTTACTTGATTTGATTAAATGCAAAATAGGTGCTATAATTAAATTGAGTACAATAAACTATTCTTTTTTTTTTTCAGTGAACTTTGAGTCCTCAACTAAGTGGGACAACAGAGAGGATGGTAAAGAGCCAAGAGAACAGAGAGAGAAAAACAATGGGCACTGAGGCAGGATGTTAGGGCTGTAACCTTTAGTGATTACATGCTGTAGTCCTTTCAAGATAGGGACCTACAGTGTGTATTGGAGCTTACATTTCAACTCATTTAAAGGTGTACTCCACTGAAAACCTGCAATATTTTGGCACATTTTGACAAAAATCTCACTTTCTAGACCATGCCAAGCATACAAATGAACAGGGACGAGGTAGTGTGTGCTGCACGAGTGGCTTGGAAAGCTTCTACAGATGCTTTTACCCCATGAAAACTGGATTGCTGCTGGAATCCATCAACTGCTCTGAATCCAAGCTGACTGCATCTGTCATCTCTCATAACAGAGCAAACTACAAACTTTCCAGAGCCACCATCTAACATGCAGTGGATGTCGAAAGTGAAGCACAAGCATTAGCTCAGGCAGAGCACTTAAATTGCACTTGTCGCTGCCTGGATTCACCGGGAGCTCCCTCAGCAGCAGAAACTTTTCCGCCAAATCTAACTGTATAACCATTTGCTATGAATGGTCAGTTCCTTGATGTAAGCATCTCTGCAATATGCAACAATAGCAACAATATGCAATAACGTTTGGCAGGGTTGGGATCTGCAAGTGCTGCTGCAAGCAGATTGCATTGGATAGAAAAAGATTATATTATATATTTTTTACCACCTTTTTTATTGTAAGGAGAAATGCATCATTTTCTTTGGTGAAATTCAAAATTCATCTTTTGGATGCATTATTATATCAGTGGCCCCTAAAATATTTCCACTGAGTAGATGCTGAAGAAAGGCTTAAATTTGGATGTATTTTAGCTCTATCTCCACATCTAAACCCTTACAGTATGTTCTCCCAACAAGGACTGCATGGGTGCCAAAGGTGGAATTGCTTTTTCAATTCACTGAATTTGTTATATTTGCTTAGAATGCCCAAGGACGATGCCTAATGGCAAGCACACAGGAGGTAAAAATGAAAGATGAGGGGTGAAACTGAGGCAGAGAGAACAGGGGAGTTAACAATAGTGTCTGTCTGAGATTCTCTGTGGCTTCAAGGTTTTGGGTGGATCCGCAGCTCTCTACGTCCTCAGCCAGGGTTGCCTCCGTACAGTCTAAAGGGCCAGTTTTACACACACACACAAACACACACACACACACACACACACACACACACACACACACACACACACACACAGTAATTGAGGTAGCTATTGCCATCGGAACCACCCCCTCTATGACTATTCCCTTCTCATGAGAATAATAGGCACCAATCTTCTTCAACCTCTCTCTCTTTCATTGTCAGTTTCTTTTCTTTCTTCTCTTTTTTTTGGGATGCTGTAAGCTCCCATTCCTCTTCATCAGAAGCACTGGCTCCCTCTTTCCTCTCCTCCTCCTCTTTCCTGTCCTCCATGTCCAGGAGCAATCACTCATGTCCTCCTCTTCTCCTCCTCTGCATGTCTTTGACAGTCATGAGTTTGATTTGTTATACACAATCTATCCAAGCTTGAGATTAGTACGGTTCTCCCTGTGTTCTCACAAGTGAAAAGCGAAACATTATCTCAACCAAACCTGCACCAATACTGTGACGTCTGTTTCCAAGCTGTAGCCAGAGAACTGGTGAAATGATTGTCATCTCAAAAAAGAAGGAGAGAATAGCAGGTTAAAAATAGTAAATTCATTGGTTACTCCCTTTGCTATTTTTCTCGGAGACACAGAGGGGTTTGAAGCGATTTCCCGTGAGTGACTCATTGCATTCTGTGAACTTGCTCCAGGCAGGTCATTTTTTATTAAAGCCAGCCGAAGCCAAGTTCTTAGGTTCTCAGATGCCCTATCGACATGTCCATGTTGAACATTGCCCAATCAATACTGCTGCAATTTTCTTGACCACCCATTACAACGGGACTCAATTTGCCGTATAGAAATATCAAGGGAGATCTTTTTCATTGGTTTGAGACTAAGCTATACAGCTGGCTGAATATTAGTTCTTGTGTTTTCTGTTTCGCTTGGAGTGTTCATCCTAATATGCTGTCTCAGGTCCAGGGCAATGCCAGAGGCTTGAATAACTTAGAATCTTCAAAAGCACGATCACTGTCACCTCACGGGGGAGCGAAGGAAAATAATCTTTGTCGGAGATCTTGTAACCAAGCATTTCTGAGGGAAAAGATGTGAAACTCGCAACAGTGGCTGGGAGCAAGATGAAACCCTGTGACGAGAACGGCAAAACTCACACGTTATCTGCCAGGACGTCAATCAGCCACGTTTGCTGCCCTAAGTTTATATCACTGCCAATAAAGATTGCCAAATCAGATTTCTGTTCCCTAAATGACACCACTTTGTATCCAGAATGCATCAGACCATAAAACACTGGAATTAATCTAAATATGGAAAACTTTGTTTCATCCATTTTGAAACATCTTATTTTGGTATCCAGTCTTTCACACACTTGTATTTTACCATAAACAAACCTGAAACTTGTACAAGTTTTTCTCTGGCACAAAAAAAAGCACAGAATTAAATAAGAGTAGAATTAAATTAAGATGGTTTAAAATAGCTGCCTTTCAATTAGACACATCATACATTTTCAGATTCTAAAATATTCTGGTATTTGGTTGTGTCTGTGTGTGAATGTGTATGTCTATATATACTGAGTGGGAAGGAGTACACATTATGGTTTACACCAACTAACGCTTGCCAATTACTTTAATCAAATTTCACACCACACAGGGGGATTCAATGTGCCGGGATCAGATAGCAAACATAAGTTGATTAAAATACATGTTTGCTTAAAGAGTGGAGAGAAAGAAAATCAACACAGCCAGAAAATAAACAAACTGATGGGGCAGTTCATCCATAATACGCAAACCATATTTTCTGTGGTTTAGCCATGCAGATTTGAGTTTTATATGACAAAAGTACAAGTTATCCTCAGTTAAATGCTAATAAGTCATAGATCTGCAAGTGTAAATGTTAGTGAGTCGTCAGTAAAGGTTAATGGATCTAACATTATAAAAAAACATTAATTCTGCAGAATAAATGTTAATAAAGTCATTAATATAAAAGGCAAATCGAGTTTTTCACTTTCTAATAAGCTGTCACTAAAGGTTAGTAAGTCATTTGTAATCCTGAACGTTAATAAATCATTAGTTAAAGGTTTTTACTACAATGAGTCAAGTCTGCAGTTTTTCCAGTTCATCTCAATACAATATTTAATGTTCATGTACTGTAAAAAGGTATTGGTCATTCATTCTTCCTACCAATGCTGGCCACAAATTGATTTTGTTATATGACTACACAGGAAGGAACGAGGAACTTCAGTAGTTTGTATAAGCCAAATCAAGGGTCTCGTAGTCTGACAGTATTTCTAGTGCAAAAAAACTCCCAGTTGTTACTGTTGCTCCATCACTGCATAATAACACTGTCAGAGAAACAAAAAGGGCAGAAATGTATACCAAAAAAGACTGTACCTGCTTGATTCTTCTGACTCAGCCTGCTGAAATAATATTATCTCCAGCTGAACTTCAGAAAGCACTTTCAATAAACGAGGACTGTATATTACAATTCAGCCAGTAGGGACTGAAGGAATCATTCCATATGTGTGAGTATTGTTTTAAAGACTTTCAACCTCTGAACTATCAATTAATAACTTGTTAATACATTTACTTTGGTCCCAGTGAGGAGTAACTCTTTTAAGAAAGTGGTTCAATTGTTCACTGGAGAAAGGATGCAGCACCACTTGAAAGCATTCTTCACATACATACAACACTGATTTATAAATCATTAGAAAATGAATATTAACAAACTTATTAGAAAGTTGTACCTAACCACAAATGAATTTTGGTTTCTTCACCTTTTGACCTGATTAATGACGCCATTCTCTATGTGACATTATAGCGTAGTGAGGCTCAAGCCACAATCACTTCCACATTTCCAACAGCCACACAAAGCTTCTATGGGGAATTGTTTCCTGTGTGTGTGTGTGTGTGTGTGTGTATGTGTTTAGAGTGTGTGTCCATATGTGCTCACATGTGTGCTGCTGCAAGTCACACAGTACATTTACCCTTTGATAAACACACTTGACCACATGGAAGTTTTTCTCTGGGAATGTGTGTGTGTACAATGTGCATTTACATTGAGCTTTTGTTATGGGATCTGTAAATGTGTTTACTGCATTATATAGTATAATAAGTCATTACATCTGTTAGGGCCTTTGTATGTTATACTGTATGAACTTATCTTCACCGTGTGTGTGTGTGTGTTTGACAGACACACTAAGACAGAGCTAACGCAGCCCGACGTTCCTCAACTCACCAGCTGGAACTAATTAACAGCAGTTCAGTCAGATTGAGCACTCTCACTCACTTTCTCCCTCACGCACACACACACACACACACACACACACACACATACGCTCTTTTCTCCTGTTCCCTTTGGCTTTTCCTCTCTCTCATGCCCTCGTCTTCCTCCTCCTTGACATCAGCTCACCCTTCCCTCACCCCCTGCCATTCCACAACTTCTTATTCCCTTTAAACCTCCTCCTCTCGTACACTCGTGCATGCTTGGAAGAACTTGTATACATTGCACATAGTCTGAGCATGTGAACATCCACTTGTTCAGATACACGTGAACATATCAGCACCCATGCTGCACAACAAACACACAGTGAAACCCACAGTTTTGCTCTTCACACATATACTGTAGCACAGCAGCTTACAAATCACTCACTCCCCTCTGTTCTTCCTCACTGGTGGGAGTGGCGAGATACTGTACGCCAGGCACATCTTGAAACACTGATTGGGCTGTGATTGGATGCAGGTAGACATTTTTGGCATTCTCAGCCCTGCTCCGTACCATCCATCCTGCACGTGACTTCAAAACAACCAGACCAACTAACGTGCATGATGAATGACCACAGTGTGTGTGGCATCTTAATAATGGCAAAAAAAAATAACTTATAATGAATCAACTCTCTGTGATAATCAGTTGCCACAAAACAGTCTAAGTTTACAGTGGCCACAAAATCAGGCATGACCACAGAAACGCACATCTGGTAGGAAGTTCAAATTCTTCCCCACGTTGAGAAGCAAACAGAAAACAAACTTACCTATTTGACAACAGTTAAAAAGTTCACCCCCGGGACACAAAGGCAGCGACTGGACCAGAGCTTCCAGCAGAGACGCGCATTCTACTTGAAAAGAGACCAGCACAAAGAGAGGATAGAGGTTGGATTGAGATCCTGCCCGACAGGCTGAGGTTGCTGTAGAGCTGGCTGGCTTAAAGGAAACACAATCCTCCGGTAGGCAGCAGAGAAACAAAGTGTCTGTCAGCGCTGCAGCAGCAGTAGCAGCTCCAGCGGTTTGCTTCGTCTTCACCCTCAGCACCTAATGGAGCTCAGACACACTTGTACGCTCGATGTGTTTAGGTCATGCTCAAAGTATGCCTGTATACCAGTGTTCTGCAAGCTCAGGGAAACCACATCCTGTCACATATTTACCTCCCTCCTCTATCTCTCCCTCCCTTTTCTATATTTTCAGACTGTCTGTCTTCCTATGTGATGTTCTCTGTCTCTCTATATGTCTCTTTCCCCGTGTCTTTCTCCTGCTCCCCTGCGATTGTCTGAAGCAACTGAGCGCTCTGACCCAGCGTCTGTTCAGCACAGCCTCTCTGCCTCACTGTCTATGTCTTCGGCAGCCGCACCAGTTCCACTCGACTGACTGAAGAATCCATCTGAGTAGAGAAGGGGGGGGGGGCAGAGGAAAAGGGAGGGGGGGACTGACAGAGGGGAAGTGGGGAGGGGGCTTCACTGGGAAATACCAGACTTAGAGAGAGAGGTGGAGAAGGAGGAAGGGTGGTGGGTGTTGTTTAGGAAGTGAAGTGCTAAAGAAAGATGGGTGAACAGAAAGAGTAATCAATAGGTTGGGAGAAGTAGAAAGAAAGCTGTACACATTGTCAATAAAGCTGCACACACACACACACACACGCACACACACACACTGAAACACGTGTGCTGTGGGAATGTCTTGGAAAGTGTTTTTGTGAGCTGATGTTTAACTAAAAATAGTAAATGGTTTATTGTTTGTTTTGCCTCTTGTGTGTTCCTCAGTAGCTCAGTCCTCTGTTGTGCTTATGCATATTTAATAAGTCCGGGTCAGGACTCCTTATTTCTGTATTTATTATTTACTCCAGTTTATATGAGGGACCACCACTCTGGAGAAACAACAGACCTGAGATACATAAACTGTGATTTGCACCACAGCAACAACACAACCAGTTGAGCGGCAACAGTGGAGATCCACGTTGGTACAGAGTATCACCTTGTTGGAGGTGAACAAAAGCCTGCAGCACTGCTTATATCAGGGAAGACGTTTGCATCGCTGTCTGTCTGCACCATTGACTCTAAATGCAAATGCTTAAAACCTATTGATGGTTACTGTAAATGGCCGCACTAAAAGTTCTGACTGACTGTGTTGTATAGGACTTAATAATAGTGTTTTGATGGTCCAATACATCTCAACATTTCTGTTTTTAAGGTAATTTCATGTCTTGATACGAATGAATCACGGTTTAACAGCTTATTGGGTTCACTGTTGCCACTTATATCAACGTTTTCAGCCACAACAGGCAGCGGTTTCAAGTGAGAAAGGTCCAATAAACACTCTACTGCCTAGCACCAAATCCAGAACAACTTAGCAACTCAATGGTACTAATGGAGTGTTTAGCAGATAAATAGCTAGATTTTGCCCTTATGACCAAAACAGAGCTATAAGTAGAATTAAATATGGATTTGAATTCATCATGTGGCCAGAACACAACTTCTTAATGATGTTACAAAGAACAGTATGAAAGAAAACAAATAAAAGAAACAAGAGCTGTGTTTTTAAGATGCTTTCATAGTGATTTATCCACAGTATGTTACCAGTATTTCCTTATTGAGCGTACATGTTCATTCTTGATCTTTCCCAATATATGACCACCTGGAGTCACCTAATTACAATTGCATCATTTGGTTGTGATAAAAGCTTTGGAAACAGCAATTAAGTTGAAGCTTGTAGTAAGAGTGTAATACAGTTTTATGATCTAAATTCTAACTAAAGTATTGGACTGGAAGGTTTTAACTTTTGTGAAGTTTCTCTCATTTCTTTAGCAGTATTTAACTCAGTGAAAGTGAAGTTTCAGCCAAATTTGTATACAAGCTGCTACATGGCCAGTTTGAACCTAATTTTGCTGCAGCCTCTTATCGGCCATAATTACTGAGAAAATTTTTTTTTTTTGTTTTGTCAAAATCTATTTGGTTCCACTTCAGCAAAGGGTGAACAAGTCACTAATAGAGACTAGCTGCTGAGTGTGGATCTTTTACAGTGGTGAAGATTTTTCTGTTTGCTATAACAAAAGCTGTCAGCACTTTGCGGATGAGCGAAGCAAAGAGTGAACTTCATCAAATGGTGAAACACAAATAAAAACGACACATTAGGAGAAATACGCTTTTTGATCAGTAGCCATAATTACTGGTGAAGAGTTCTATATACTATGGTTAGATTTACTAGCTCTGCATAATGTGATCATGACATTGGGTTCTTCTCAAAGTCATTTTTAGCCTAATAGGCAATTCAGTTGCTTGTTTGCCAGGGTTGTAGCTGCCGTCCCAAGGAGAGACTTCATTGTGTTGCTTAGACATTGCTACAAGGATCTAACTCCAGGCTGCAAATTAATGATATGTCTCTTTTTAAGATTGAGATTTTCTGCCTCTGTTTGCTGTCACATCAGGAGCCCCATTAGACTTTAATCACCCTTCCAGAAAGCACAAAAGGAAGCTGCCAAACCATATATAGATCTGGGCAATGTGTGCCTCATTTTGGAAGGACGTTTTTCAGCATTAAACCACCTTTGCATGAAAAAGGTTCAACGCTGGAAGGAAAATGGGCCATTCTGGCAAATCATATCTTTGAAACATCCGTAGAGAGACCCGGGGTTAGGAGAAAAAGAATAGAAGGAAGTGGAATTGTTAACATTGGGTGGATGCTTGGCTGCTTTTCCAGCTCTTTAAACTGAATTAAATCAAATGGATGGCATAATAGTGAAGCCACCCTGACTGGTGCTGAGGCTTGGATGACACTAATGATCACCCACAGTGTAATTGCCAACTCGCTTTAGCTTTGGTAATGGCTACAAACATGCCAAAAAAGTGAAAAACATAAATATTGGGCGAGATGACATTTAGATGTCATGTTACCCTTACACTTCAGTGGCTTTATTGTTTAGGTGCAAATTAGCAGTGTTTAATGTCCCAAAACGTGGTGAAATGGTACCACCACAAAGAGCACACTGCTGCATGTCTTTCCCATTGGAGAACTGTGGGGCAGATATTGTGAGACGAGTTATAAAGGTGGGCAACCACGCATAGTGTTTGTGCAAGCTGGTGTTTGTGGAAGCATCAGTCTTACATGAGTGACTGAGGACTCAGACAGACAGCTGATTGGACAGGAGAATGAGTGGAACGAAAACACATCACAGAGGGAACCTAAATGAGTCTGCTACTTCTGCAGTAAAATAATAACACTGTTCAATCACTGGGTCAATTATATTCAAGGATTCAGAATAATGTTGCGTTCCCGGCTTCTCTGTGACTAAAGATGTGACAGTGCCCCCCAGTGGTTATTGCGGAAAGTGAACTTTGTCATGGTGAGTGAGTCAAATGGTGAAGAACATGAGCATGTCTTTTATTGTGGTCTTGCTTTTATGGGGCTAGAGAGATTTACTGCGTGTTTTACTTTTTATGCACATATTTATTACTCTCTGTGTGTACGTCTACTGCTCCTTGTGTTTATATACTACATTGGTGACTACATAACATCTTTTCAGAGACTATAGATTCAAAGAAATCTTCAGGCTAATAATTAAATGAATAAATAACTACAGAAAATACAGAATTGCTTCATAAACTCTCCTTACAAAAGCGATGTTGTTTCTTCGGGTTTTTTTATTAGGCTCGAGTGAATCCTGTCAGATAAAAAACACTGATGAAACAAGTATTTCAAGTATGGCTGTGTGTGAAATGTGACGTGAAAATTCTAGTTGTGTGACATTGTCATTAATGATGTATGTATGAAGCTACGAAAGCTCATTTTAAATTTACTGTTCGGAATTCAGACATCTTTTTCATCATTCATTTGTTTTTTTATTGAACCTGCTGCCTGTGAGCATTTTCGGACAGTGTACATTCATTCAGTATATTTCTTTTTTACAGTGATTAAGTGCCTGAATTCAGTGACTGAACAAAAAAAGATTTCCGACAATAGACTACAGCCGTTTTCACATAATTTCAACAGAGTCACACTGCATTAGCCTGTCAGGCTTCTGCCCGGGGTGTCCACCTGTAGCTGCACTCAAACCTGTCTGGAAGTGTTTTCTGTAATGGCTACCATCACTTTAAAACGTATGCCGTCATCTCTACTTGAAGGTGAGAGCTAGAAAGGCATACAGTATCTGAACGTATACAACCCCATGGGTAAACAACACTACACCCACAATATCCATCATCATGGAGCATGTTGCTATTGACAGTAGAGAGCAAACTCGCTATAGTTCACATTTCATAGCACAGTAATAGTTTAAAGTTCGTATGGAGTTAGGTAGTCACACATTCCTCTGACACAACTTAAATCTTGATTAACAATTTTTTTCAGTAACACTAAAAAATAACCCTAACAAACTGACATGTTAGTATTGTCACTGTTGGTTTTCTCCTTGATTCAGTTGAAACTGTTTTACTGGGATGGGATTTTTCCTTTGAGTAGGTAAATAAACTCATGGTCAAAACAACATTTTGCAGATGGAAAACTAAGCAGTTAATTGGTTTTCTAATGTAGCAATAATGACCCAATGTTCTTCACTATAAAAAGCCTGAAAGCAGGTGTAAACAGCATATCATTTGGTAAAGTGTTACATAACACTGAAAGCAACATAAAGAATTCATGGATTGTATTTAGAGCAATTCACTGTATAGTGCATATGAAAAAAGAGACAATAAGACTTATGATTCCAAAAGTACACATTACTCCATGAAGCAAGCTCAAGTAGAACAAACGTTGGTCAGTTAGACTGTTTAACTCCAACTGCCATTGTACTGAATAACAAATAACATAAGGCAGTAAGCAAATAGGCGATAGCAGCATAATGCTTATTGTGCATTAGGACATATTATCAAGAATCAACAAAGGAGAATGTGTTATGTTCCAAACACACAATGCATTCCAAAAATTCAATTCTGCAGCGCCAGTCTCTCAATTGTTTCTATTTTTCCCACGGTAAATCTGCACATAAACGGCCCAATAATCCCTAATTTTACTTGGAAATATAAAAAAGAAATCAAAGTAAAACCTTGTAATGTGTTTATTGTTGTGTATTTTGAATGAGAATATTGCTGAATACACACAAATAAAAATACATCTCATCTGGGCCTTTCTTAAGTATAGGCCACCTACAGTAGGTGCTTGCTTAGTGTTTCACCAGCTTGGTGCCAAAACAGGAAGAATAATTGTTTGTATTGTTTGTGATTGATTTTTTTGAAACTCACATTCAGTGCCCCCCCCTTCATACATTGCCACTCAATACCTGAGAGGAGACTACAGACATTGGAACAGCACCCTGGCGGGGGCTCACATGTTGTATTTCTGCTTTTCTGATCCTAGTTAATTTGTTCACATCACTGTGTGAGAAAGAGAAAATGTGACATAAGAGTAAGCAGGTTGTATGTTCTAAGTAAACATTAGGTATGTATGCTCCATGGCAGTATAACTCAAAGTCAGGATACAAAGAATCCTGTATGTGAGCAGGTGTGGCTTCAGCTTAAGTTATATAGTCAGCAGGTCCGTGAGTTTAACAAAAGAAAAAGAAAAGTCATGATGTCACAAGGCGGCAAATCCAGACATTATGATAGAGGCAGCAGAAAGATATTTGCTTCTAGAATGACAGCAGTTAAAGAAAAAAACTCAGCTGCCTTAAAACACTGTAAAATCTCAATTATGCAGCACAGAACAAGTAGGTCAGTTGGCTGTTTTGTTTGTGTTTCAGTGATATTTAACAGATATTTATGCTAAGGTACCTGAGTGTCTGCTGTTCAGATGGTTCAGAAGGATTCACACTGATATTCTGACTCTTGGTGTAGGCCTTATGGAAGCAGTGTGCACACACAATCATGGAAAAATAGGAAACATGGGAACTGAAAGACTGACACCTGCTTGTTGGTGCAGAAATGAAATACTGTTGGTGATGTTGAGGCATCAAAGACCCGTCATGATCTGCCTGGATGACATACAAGGGCACAAAAATGTCTAAAAACAGCCCTGATCTCAATGTACACAGTGAATTCTGCACCTAATTTCATGGTCATTCATGCTACATTTTACACTGCGCTTGGACTGAGCTGAGTGATCTGAATAATTACAGCTAATCAACGTTTAGAGTCTTCTTGGTGGTACAGAAAGAGGAAGACAGATCCAAGGGGTAGTAGACAGTAGTATAATACAATATGGTATACTGGTATTATGTCGTACGGACATAATGTTGTAAAAAAGAAATGTTGGTCTTTTTGAGGCAGCTAGTTTGCATGGTGCCATAAAATGTCACATTAGTTACTTCAACTTGAACAAAGGTTTAGAAGAATATACACTGTACTTTTCTTGTGAAGTGACATTTAAAGTAAATTAAGTATCAAGTTCACACTCAAGCCTAAGTGTGCTACCCTAAACCAGCTTTTGTTAGAACAAAATACAAATAAATCAGTTTGCATGTTCTGCATGCAGGTTAGCTAAATGAAAATTAGGATTATTGTTTAACTGTATCTATCTGCAAAGGAAAATCCATACGTTGGTACATGCTCATGTGATTTTGTTGTCATCTTCTCAAATTGGCAAAGAGGTAAGGGGAGTGTCTGGAAATGGACACAGCTGATACCATATATAGTCAA
>JAUYWH010000008.1:3904926-3920660 GCA_034779795.1 Ctenopoma multispine | reverse complement strand
TCCATTTCCAGACACTCCCCTTACCTCTTTGCCAATTTGAGAAGATGACAACAAAATCACATGAGCATGTACCAACGCATCAATGCAAACATTCAGTGCAAATGACTGGCTCGAATGTATGTGTTTAGACATTACTGATTTACTTTTTTAAATAATTTTGAGTTCTACACACACTGTATTTAAATGTTCTTTTACTTTTAACAAACTCTGAAGGCCACAAGCCTGTGGCAAACCAGTAGTCCAACTGGTAGTCAGTTCGTAACTAGTTATTTTAATTCAAATCCTTTGTGAAGGAGGTTGCTTTCATGTGTGTACCTAGTTAAGTTTTTGTTGTGAAGTGTGTTATTGTAACAGTGATGACAAAGGTTCAGCACATGATAACAGACATACATCCACTGAGCTAATAATAAAAGTCTAATGAGCCAATGATAAGAGCCTACTGAGCCAATACCTGGCAGTTATCATGCACATCTTGAATTCCTCAGACGTACTCAACCAATTATCCTCAACCATCCTTTTCACCAGAGTCTAATTTCTTATGTGTTACTTTTCATGCCAAAGCAAGCAATGGGCGCGTCTTCAGCCTACATACTGTAAGCTGTATGGCTTTATTCCATGTACATACAGTAGCATAAAGTTCTATCTTGTAATCTACCACTGCTCCTTTTTTTATTTACTCTGACCTCAGACGCCTCCCACTCTGTTCTGTGTAAACTCGTGCCAGGCAGTCACTACACCCTAGAGCTTAACAATTCCTTGTTTACCTCATGTCAGTTCTGTATAAGAAAAATCATCAGCAGTGTCAGGTGACTCGTTTTAGTTCAGTATCCACTGTGTTAAGCCCTGGATCATTAACAGCCGAAACAGAATGTTCTATATCAGTGAGCTGGGTCTATAAAAGGAAGGAGGGAATAGTGCCACCTCATCTCCATCTCCTGAAGACCCGGGCTCAGGTATGTCTCTAAGTTCCAAGGCAGATGGGCTTAAACAGCAACATGGTTTTCGTCTAAACTTCATTTCATCTTTCAGTTTATTTTTGCTTTGTCTAGTTTTTTGATTTGTGATTTTTGATTTGTGGATGCTATGTTTTAGCTATAGATTTATCTGTTTTTAAATGATAGCACTGCAGTGATGATGAAAGCATCATATTTTACATAAAAATATTTGTCTCTTTGCGTTAATCTTAGATATCTTGCCTTTTGGTGACAACATGTTTGCTTTCCTGATTTCCATTTTGACACTGCATCAAGTGCATGCTTACTGCAATGTGGTGAGTAGATTAAATATAAAAGAAAACTAACTAGACAAACATGTTTTTGAATGTTTTAGGAGGTTATAAAACATTATGCATTACCAGTGTCAGGAAATACTTAATAATACACCATAATAATAATATTACTTATAATACGAATGAAGGCGAATTGCAGAAAAAAGTATTGATAATGTATTAAACGTGATTTTAACTTTGTCAGACTTTATCATTTATTTTTATTTCCAGTATATGTATTTATAACATACTTTATATAGCAATGGTTAATATAAAAATGTGAAGGAATACTGTACTTGGTTAACCTCACTTAGAAGAGCATGCAAACTGACAGGCTTAATTAAAATAAGTAAATTGCACTAGGAATTGTATTTTGTGCTAATAAATACTTTACTTATTTGTACTTTTGACTTTTATCCCAATATGTACAATGAAACTCTACTGTTATTCCATACTATACCATACTATATTGTCTAGTTTTCTAGACAAGAAACACTGCCTCCCACTGGTGCAATAATGTCATTGCTTCCTTTGTTCCTACTTGATTGTTTTAAGTTAGTTTCACTCAAAAAAAAAAAAACTAAATGTTTTAAATATAAATACATACTGATGATGATGAACTAAACTTGAATTTCTTCTCTTCAAATGTGCTGGTGTCCGCAGGAAGGTAAGCACAAAGTTAAATTATGTTTTACGTCACACCAATATTTTATTTAACAGCGTCAGTTCACAGACAATGCAAACAAGCTTGCCAATTAGATTATGGGATTTGGCACAATCACCTTTGTATGATCTTTTGTTATGTGAAGTAATTGCATTGTAATTAAACCAGGGTATTTGTGTGAGTCATATGGTGGATATTTCTGCCTCCAGAGCAAATATCACTCTTTATTATATGTGTAATCTGGTATTTACACATCGATTTTAAGTGTGTGCATGTCTGTGTGCAGAACTTTGCCCAGAAAACACAACAGTACAGGCTGAGATCGTTGACCAGCACAACATCTTCAGGAGAGCAGTTAAGCCAGCTGCTTCTGATATGCTGAAAATGGTAAGTCCTGTTACTAATCAGACAATCAGCGTCTCAGATAAACATTTGGAATGTTCCTCAGCATTTGTGTGAAGATAATAGCAGAGCTGGTGGCATCTTTTGCACACAGCACCTCCAAATCACAGCAGTGAAAAGCAGCTCTTAATAAATCAGGGTTGTATGATGTCTCATCTTAATTGTTGTAATACAGGAAACCCTGCTAACAGTTGGAGGCCCGAACAATATACTATGTGGATGTTAGAAATAATCTGTGAAGGTTTTTTTGAGGTATAAAATGTAATCAATACATCTTTATGTTAGAGGTTTTAGCTTTTAGGCTCTATGACAAGCACACCAGCAGGTCTCAAAGGGGAAGACCACTCCAGTTGAAGCTTTTTATTTTTCATTGGTTGCAGTGAAACATATTTTGAAATATTACCTTTTTAAAATATTTTCCTACATTAAAGGTGTCAATTTGAAATAAAACTCATATATTTTTATGTTCTTTTCTCTTTTACTTCTTATTACTTTTACAGAACTATAGTGATGAGTTAGCAGTCAGTGCTCAGGCCTGGGTCGATCAGTGTACTATGAGTCATGGGCCACCGACTACCCGCATGTTAAATGGTATATTTCTCCTTTCTTTATTCTTTCTTTCTCTTTGTTTCCCCTTCATCATGCTGCTATACCCCTGACATGCAAAGGTTCCATGTGAATTGACTGACGGTGTGATTGATGATCAGAGTCACAGTGAACATAATCTTATCTACAGTCTCAATACATTCTTTTAATAATAAATTACACCAAGTATGATATGTTATCATTAAAGAGATTATCACAAGTGGGGCTTTTAATAAACCCTGGTTTATCTAAATAATATAATCTAAATGGACGTGAAAACAAAACTTTGTATCTGTGGACATCTGTTAATCAGTGCTGCCATGTGTTTCTGAACACCGAACAGGATACGAGCTGGGTGAGAATCTGTTCTATGCATTCTCACCTTACGCATGGAAGGACGTGGTCGATGCCTGGCACAGTGAGGTGGCACACTACACATATTTCAATGGATCCTCTGATGGCAAAACTATTGGTCACTACACACAGGTAAAACTTACCTCTTGTTCCCGGGGTAACAGTAATATGTTGAGGGTTTTTTTATGTTGCAGTTGTAGCATTAGCAACACATCACGCAGGTAAATGAGTAATCTGTTATCTCGGACTGACTATTAAAACAACTGTGGCAGTAATTGTGACTTTTTGTCCATCTTGTGTTTCCTTGAGATTTTTTAAACTACTTTATTGATCCATAAGGAAGGTTTTGTTGTTCGACAGCTTCATATAGATGATGGCTTCACTGTGTTTTGTCCAAATACAATTTCTTTGTAGTATTTTATGTCTGTGTGTTAATTTTACCCTTTTTCTCATTATGATAACTTTTCATGTTTTTATGGTCACATTATGTTTCTTTGCAGCCATCTTGTGTGTCTTCATGGTTATTAGTTGTCTCTTCGTCGTCACTTTTTAATTTAAATGACTATAAAAAAATATTTACATGTTAAGTAGATATCTCTTATTTTAGTCGTTAGTGGAAACCGACAAAGAATCAAAGGGAGACAATGAATAATGAGTTTACACAATACTAAACGTCCACTGTTCAATTTGATTTATTTTCACACTTTTACAACACAATACACTGCTCAAGTGTTTAAAGAACTGTGACAAATTAGGTATTAAAAATTAAACAAAACATGACTGAGTCATGACAGTATTTGAATAGTAGATATACATGCAGGCATAAAAGTGTTTAGAAGTTTAAAGAGGCGCTGAAATAGTTTTTTGTTCTTGTGGTCAGGTGGTGTGGAACACCTCCTACAAAGTTGGCTGTGGAATGACACTGTGCTCTAACAGAGTTTATTACTATGGCTGCCATTATTATCGAGCGTAAGTGGAGCATATTCACCCTCCGAACATGTCAAGGGCCTTTTGAGTTGAGAAAAATTTGATCTTTTGTTTGTATTTAACAGAGGAAACTTTAGGAGATGGCGACCTTATAGGTCTGGACCCGCATGTGGCTCCTGTCCTAATGCCTGTGAAGACAAACTCTGCAGTAAGTATAAGATACTATGAATAAAAACATTATCGGTTGTCTGTGTGGCAAACAGTCTGAAAGACAATGAGCTAATCTCTCTGTTGCTTTGTCTATTTGTCATTTCAGCCAACCCATGTCCTTACATAAACTACTTCCTCAACTGTCCACGTTTGGCAAGAACGACTGGGTGCAAAAACTGGCTGGTGTATGCCTGGTGCCCCGCTTCATGCAGATGCGTAAATAAAATCATTCCAATAGGGAAGAGATAAACAGTCAGTCAACTGTCTGTCCTATGTATGCGTACTCATTAGTAGGTGAAATTTTCACATCGACATAAAGAGTATAAGCAATGAAAAAATAACATGTCTGGAAACTGTTTAATCAAAAGTCCATTGAAACATGTCACCAGAGTTTTGGTGATGCATGCATGTCTTCTTTGTTTCAAATATAAATTCTACAAATAATCATACAATAAAAATGGCATTAAAAGCAACTAGTGTTTGCTGTACCTTGGTGATGATTTGTTTTGAAATGCATACATATGGAAGATTCTGAACGTAGGCACATTATGAGACATTTAGCTACGTTAAAGGTAATTATAATGACTTATGACAGTTTACCTGATGTTTTCACTCTCATTTTCTTCAGAAGCTTCACGTTTTGTATTCATTGCAGAGGTTATGTTTGACCCACTCAGTTATTTATGTGTTTAATCTATTTTCTTGTATAAATGTGTGGTTTTCTTTTAATGGTGATGTGGGATTGAGTCAGTTAGATTTACAGAGCAACATATTTGGGGAAACACCTGGTTGCAGGTGGTCACTTGACACACCTCTTAGTGATAAGGTGAGTGACACACATTGTAGGTGAAAAGTTAAAGGCTCTTTATGATAACACTGAAGAAATACTGCACACAAACTGAAACATTTGTACATTCACTCTTGTTAACTTTTTTGTATATTAACCGTGAACCAAATGACAAGTTCCATGATACATAAAGAATATTAAAAAAAGAAGAAAGTAACAAATTACCTGTACACGTAAAAGTACATTACATGTAAATACATTTTCTGTTTACATTTTGTAAATATTCTTTAATGTAATCCCAATTTTTGTTTCTGCTGTCATGTTTTTTTGTCAGAGCACTCCCTTATTTGTCTTTAACACTCACACTGTCCACTTTATTAGGTACATCTGTACAATCTAATCAAATCCAATACAGCAGTTCTGCCATGAATTCTACTTTAACAAGGTGATCGTTTCTCAGCTGAATGTCTAAGTAGGAGATATGTGTTGAATCTGTGTTTACAGCTTGTTCTGCGCCCCCCAGTAGACAAAATGAACCAATTCTCGCTGTTTTAATATATGTGTTTTAATAAACCATCAGTTGAACAGTCTGTAAGAGTTACAGTTATTAATGCATTGGTTGCTATCAGTTTCTCCCTGGGTGTAGCTCTTTAATAACTTAATCTTGAACCATCCATAGTTAATGTTGAAGTTGCCATAAAGCTCTTTTAGACAGCTAGTCACTTGGTATCAGTATTAACACTGAACCTTTAAACTGAAACAAAAAAAAAAGATTTTTAGTCTAAACAGAAAATGTACATTTAAACTAGAGAAAAGAAAACAGGGCATCGACCAGAACAGGTACAACTGGGATCTTTCTGATTCCCTGCATTTGTCACATAACCTATGGTGACTTTGCCAGGAGGCACTCCGTACTATGGATACAATATTGTTTTTTTCATATGGTAACAGCTAGCCTTCCATTCGCTAATACCTATTAGCTATGGAAAACACAGGCCTCATCCCAGGAGACTTCGAGCAAACTCAGATAACCTGGATAACCTGCAGACTGATTTCTCATCTTAAAGGCACCTGTCAGGTTGGTGCCATTGTTGCTTCTCATAAACTAACAATCTTTGTTATCTGCTGCACATGTATTCCTAATTTTAAATCATTATTATTACTGATCTATTCTGTATTTTTGTACTTTATCCTAGATTTATTCTGTTCTGTTTTTTTTTTGTTTTTGATGCCAGTTTTACTCTGCTCTCTGCACATTACTTTCCCCTTTGAGGGATCAATAAAGTGTTATAAAGTGTCTTATTTTAGCTGAAGTACCAAAGCATCTTCAGGTACAGTAAATGTGCCATTTTAGTGTTAAATAATCCTTCAGCATAAAGATTTTGAGGGAAACTGTTTCAGTGCAGTGTCTTGCATAACAGTTGCCAGTAAGAGGCTGGTGCCAACTCCTCTGTAACAGCCAGAGCTTAGCCAAGTTTTTCTGGATACCTGATCACACACAAACACACCACCATGTCCCATCTTTAACACACAACTTCACCTCCTTTGAAAGTAAATGGATTAGGGAAAGTAAACTGAAAATCTCACGTCTCCAGCAACATTTGCAGATCGTCACACGGCTTTACAGTCTGACCAACACGTTTCATCTCATGGTGTTTATGAAGCTGGTTGAAGAAAAGCTTGAGACTGCAACAAAACACTTTTTTAAAAATATCCCATTTCAATCAATGACTCTATTAAACGCTATGCTGCATCGTCGTGTCACTTAGTGGGCAAAAAGGTTCCAAGGCTGGAGGGTCACAAGATTAGCATCTTTAGGTCTCTTAAATACAGAAATGACTGTGTTTTATGTTTTCACAACCAGCATTCATGTGCAAAGAACAAAGAGAGATCACTAGTTGATCCTGCTTTGGCTTGAGGAATTAAAATCTGGCCAAAACTGAACTGAGACAGGCAGTGTAGAAGACACAGAAAAAAATAAAATCACCACAGATGGAAAAAAAAAACCAGCAGATGGCTCTGTTACACAGCTCACTGCATCTTCTGCTTTTGTCTCCCAAAGTGCTTTCACCAGAAGCAGTAGCCTGTGACTAAAATTCTTAAATCGTGCATTAAATCGTATAAAATACTCATCACTGACTCTATGTGTCTCTCGTGGAAGACACTAATAATATTAGCTTGTATGAACTACATATGAAATACAGTATGTGTTGTACTATCTCAAAGATCTTGCTCATCTCCAGGAATTAATGACTTGTAATGAATTATCTTTGACCACATATTTACTGGGTTAGTTAATTTTCACAAAAAACGTGAAGCAAACAAGAGGCTGTTACTGTTACGTCACTGCTGATTAGTCCATCATCTCCATGTAGTGTCCTCATAA
The DNA here is from genome assembly GCA_034779795.1 of Ctenopoma multispine. Taxonomy (NCBI): domain Eukaryota; kingdom Metazoa; phylum Chordata; class Actinopteri; order Anabantiformes; family Anabantidae; genus Ctenopoma; species Ctenopoma multispine. The sequence goes on along the minus strand of JAUYWH010000008.1, from coordinate 3,913,078 downwards.
AAGGGAAGATCTGACACACAGTGTGACTGGAATCAGAAAAAACAAGTGTCATGTCAGTCTTTCTGGAAGTTAGCTGTCCTTTAGAGATGTCTTGTAACTTCTGGATTAAACTGACAACACTACTGATAATACATGATGTTGTACCTTTATTTTGTTGAGCGCAGAAGACCCTGTGAGGTCAGCATTTTAACTAACCATAAACTAATATTTATTTTCATGTCTGTTCTCCTTTTGCTTTTCTGTGATTGACTTTTGATCAAATTTTCAATGAAACCTCAAGTTTCACTAAATGAAAACTCAACTGTGTTGCTGTTTCTACTTTTATTATATTATCATCAAGTTCAGAGATATTTCAAAATAAAGAAAACGTAAATTTGGCTTGCATCTGACTGTTTTCTATGTATTTGCCATTAATACCATTTGACAGTACTGAATAACTCATATCTAGACCTGTCCAGATTTGTTAAGCCAATTCTCAAAGACGTAAATTATGGCAAAATATATATTTTTATTATTATTTAACCACATTATGTAGTAATACAGAAGCATTTATTGGTTTAACATATGAGTATTTTTATAACCAAATAGATTAGGATTAATGCATGTTGGTTATAATGAATGAACATTCCGTTAGAAGCTCATTAGGGCGGAGGCATTTACCGTGCTGTGAACCGTGCTGGCAGGCAGGTGTAACAGAAGTAGGAGGTTCCCGGTGTGTCGGTAAAAAAAAAAAAAAAAAGTTTGATTGACAACACAGCCTGTTTTGCCTGTTGCGCGTTCACGAGACGTACACAACTTTGTTCCCTGGAGACGACTTCTTCTTCTTTGACGGTTCGTCAGGACGTAGCTGCTCACTGACTCTCTCTCTGTCTTTTTTTTTTTTTTAAACTTAAACTGAACAACCACTGACTGTAGATATCCACAGACAGGCTGTCCTCGTTTGCTGGCTAACCGGGTTACACCACCAGCGACACTGTCTGGACTTTGAGTTGTCTGTGAAAACTAACTTCACCCAGCTAGCTAGCTAGCGAGCGGGGTTAGCTGGTTAGCTAAGTAGCTCGGCTCAGCACCACACGGTGGTCTGGCTCCCCTCAGCTGCAGCGACAACTTCAAAAAAAAAAAAAAAAAGGAAGACTGTGCTTCCCATGGAGAGACGAGGCAGTTCAGAAGGTGAGTACACACAGTAACCCTGCTGTACGTTAACGTACACCATTGAGCTAATTAAGGAACTGCGAACTTCTAACGTATTTTACCAACTTAAACCGAGCACCGCTAAGCTGAGGAGAGGGGCTCGTTAACGTTAAGTTACAACGTTAAGAAAAATGCATCACAATGGATTCGTGTGCAGGGAGAAAACGGTGGATGTGTGCTGAAAAGGCGGACTTAAAGAAAATGCACCATTTAAAAAAAAAAAAAAAAAAGCCCATACATATAGGGAAGCGTGTCGGTTGTGTGTCTCTCATCGTGCTTCATTCACGATGACAACGTTTACTGATTCCAAGTTCGCATCCGCTTTCAGTGCACACGGTCTGCATCACGTTGAATGTCTGCCTGTGTCAACGTTACTAATGTCATGTTTCCTTGTTGTGTTTAATCGCCGTGGTTTCTGTTCACAGAGCACAATGCACGGAGCGAGCCCATCTGTCTGTAGGAACCTGACAGAAATGTGAACCGGGAGATGATATGGCAGAAATGTGTGCAAATATTACGAGGCGATAGACCGGGCAGGAAATTGGAGTAAAGCTGAAACACAAGGCTTTGCAGCCCTGCAGCCTGTCAGCCTGCGTGTGAGTGTGTATGCTTGAAGTGCCTATGGCGGAGTGTGCGGAGGACGGCAGCCTGCCTCCATTAAATCTGGGGGATACGGCCGTGCCCAGCGACGAGGCAACTGGCAAGACGCATTGCGAAGTGTCGGTGTTGAATGGAGAATGTGGGATATCAGAAAATATGGTCGGTTCGGGATCCATAGTCGCACCTGCCAGCCAAGCCGGGGTGGACACCGCCAACACCTCAGTCGGTTTGGATGCCAAATCTGAATTACCACGCCGGAGCAGCATTATCAAGGTAAAACATATAAGTGAAAATATTTTTATTTTGGGGATCTAGCCTGCACATTTACACAGAAAATGGGTCGTTTGAAGTTACAGTGCACAAACCCTTCTCTAATTTAATTATCCTCTTTTGAATCATGCTTTTGACTGCTTTTCATTAACCTCCCTTACTGCATGGGCACGCTTAACATTTTCAGTGATTTAGGTGCTTTTCACCAGAAGCACATCCTGTACTTTAATTACATCGCACTGAATTTATACAGCAGAGCTCCTCCTTTTTCTTGAACGTTACTCATCTGGCTGTAATGTGTTAGCCTAATGAGATAGGGTGAGCTTTATGGTTGATGAAAATGAGTGTCATAGGACAAGAAGTGCAGTGAGAAAGCAATTACCTATCATGTTGGAGGTAATATATATGCAACATTTATGTAAGTACGATGCATGTGGCTGAGAGTACTGTGCACATTTTCAAAAATACAGATTGCACATGGATGAAAGTGTACTGATGTAAATGAATAGCTTTTGTGTAATGTAACAAATACAGCAAATAATCAAAATAAAATGTGGTTCTTAAGTGGGAATGAGAGTACATCCATTAAAGTGAATAGTTGTATACAGTATACACACTTGAGACTGTTCAGTACAGCAGAAGATAATGTAGAATGATAGTGACAGCTGGTAATGAAATAGCATGCAGGGCTACTATTTGTTGTTTCATGTTGACATTTTATATGCTCAGATTAATGATAGTCTGCCTTAAACTTTTAGTTGTACGCTGTTGCAAATATGAATGTAGTGGTGAATAATACAGTTTTAAAAATATCATATTGCAGGACAAAAAAAGGTACCGGAGGTCTGAGAAAATACTAAACAAGTCCTAACATACTTCAAGTGCAGATCCTTTATGTTCATGACTCTACTGGAATGCAGAATTTATAGGGACATATGTAAATGACACACATACCTTTAATATTTCTAAACCGTTTGGTATGAAACTCATTGAAACTGACATTTTCATCCTAATTCGTCTCCGGCACATGGACGTTGGGAGTATTGCTTAAGGGGTGCAATGGTGACACTTCCTCACATTGGATCCATCTACTGTAAGCCTCAGACATTTTCTGTAGCTAATGTCAGCAACTTTTGTAATGTAAGTTTGGCTTCTGCTGCTGTAGCTGTCATAATGTCAGTCACAAGACTGTAAAAAAACAAGTTGGAACATGGTGTGAGTTACATGCCTACAGAACATTGCCATAGCAAAGACTCAAATTTGTTTCTTAAAAAGATTACAATGAATGCCTCTTGCTTAATGATGTTAACATTTGGCTTTTCAGAAATCACTAAAAAAGTAGTAAGAGTTGGATATTCTATTCCTTTTAGGGAACAGCTACATTTAAAATGCATGATCAAGGCTTAAGAATTTGTTGAGAAGCCCTTCAAATGTATGGGGTATTCTTTGATGCCTCACTGATATTTCTTTACTTTGAGTACATTCTCTGGCTGTGAATGGGTTCAGACGCTCGCATTTTAGGCAATAGGTTTAACAGGCAACACATTCTTGGCACATTGTGGGTGCTGTACTTTGATGTACCCTCTGCCTGGAGATTGATGGGAGTAATATTGACATTTCTGCCTTGTAAAGTTCCAAGTAATCTCTCACTATACAAGGTTATGTCTAACTTCCCAGGTCATTTGAGTGCAATTTATTTCAGTTGGATTATCCACTCACGACCTATTGACTCCATCGAATGACATACACGAAGGCAAAGACGGGCTGAACTCTAAACAAATTGTTCAAACCAACAAAGACTTTTTCATACATGTTATTGCTCATTTATAGTTTTAGTAAACTGTTCCAGAAGTTTCTACATGGCAGTCCCGTGACCATGCAGACCACAAATCATTCTCAAATGCTCAGTGGCCTAAATTCAATAAGTGCTATATCAGACTACACAAAGAAAACCTTCATGACAAAGCATATGAAGTAAGACAAATGCACAGCATGTCAGCTTGAAATGATACTGTGGCATTTGCTTAGTAGCACAACACACAGATGGACAAACATCCAGTGAGTCACAGAAGAGATGATGACTTAGGATAAGTTGGACCCAAAATTATTGGAAAGATATGGTTGAGCATGCACTTTTACCAGACGTCCTGTTAATGCGGGAAATATGTTTTTAGTCAAGATAAAAACATATCACTGAACAATGACAGTTGAAACATTTATTGTGGTAATCTGTGTTCTAAATTTCATTTCAGTTCAGTTTATTTATGTAATAACAAATCAGAACAAAAATCATCTCAAGGCACTTCACAGGTTAAGGTTAGGACCACACACAGTTATATGAAAAACATATACAACTCTTCAGCTTTGTATAGGAAAACCCAACAAATCTACTTTGAACAAGCGTAAGTGGCAGTGGAGAGGAAAAATTGCAAATAGTATAGCAGTAAAGTAAGAATTCATATTTTGAATTGAAAGTAATTTAGACTTAAGTACTGTTACACTCTCATATTAAATAAACACTTTGTACATAATTTGGAGACAGTGAACAAATAATACTGTTGATGTTAAGTAAAAAAAAGTGTAAGAGATCGAAAAATACAATGCCAGAATCACTTATTTTGTAGTAGTGTGGAGTCAAGACACTGAATTTACTATCTAAAGGCTATCGGGCAAATCAAATATTCAGAAAGCCGTGCCCTTGTCTCCATGCCAGTATTTTCTTGAAAGCAGGTTTTTTTGCTTCTGACAACTATGACTGATTGAATATTGCAGTAAGACTGTGGTTGTGAAGGGTTGGACCAGTGTTAGCAAGGCAGGCTGTTTCACACTGTCAGTCAGAGCCCTCACTTCTAGTTAAACTGCTTCTCTGACGCGATGGAAGGATGTGGTCAGGACAATATGAACCACATTCTCATAGTAACAGGTGTAATACTCGGAGCGTAATAACAACCTGACTTCTATAAAGATTTCTGTTGAGCATACTTGGTGGCGTGCATGCTTATACGTTTGTGGTGAGAGGGTACAAGCTAATAGCATGGCATTTTGAGACCTTTCATCCAAAATTGCATGTGCGCTGTTGGCTGACAGAATGGTACTTTTGCAGAGCTTTTAATTTCCTGGTTGCTAAACACTCAAATTAAAGTGGTACTCCACCCAAAAATCTACACTTACCTCCCACTCATCTTGTCACTGTTGACAACATTTCCAGTATCGAAACATTCATTGAGACTTATGTTAGCCATGTTTCTGTCTATTTGTATGCTTGATATATTTTTCTTTTTATAAAAATACTGCAAAATGTATTGCTTACATGTCAACGTATCCCATTCCCACCAGTAAAACACAGAAGGGCAAATCCTTTTTCTTGATTAATAATGATGTTTTGGGGCACACTAGGCAAGTGAATTACTTGCCTAACTTACATAACTAATAACTAATAACTTACATAATATAAGATTATAATGTTGCAGGAGCAGTTAGAGAATTATTTATGTTTGTTTTGATACTTAGGTAACTGTTTTAACTGACAGGATTCCAAGTTGACCACAATATATGACCACATCCTCTCCATGGAAGATGAAACTACCGACATTAGAAAGCCACCTAATACTTTAGCACTAGCTCTTTCCTAACCAAAAATTATGATATATTAAAACCTTGAAAATTAAGCAGTGCACTAACACAGATGTGGTACATTTTTGTTGTGGATCCAAGATTTTGTTTCTTTTTGGTTTCTCATGAACTACTGCACAGATTTTAATGGAAAATTGTGTACATGTAACACTACATTGTTTTTTTATATTTGTGTGGCCTTGCCAGAGGTAAACAAACTTTGCTATATAGCAACTTGGCCTGGCCCCAATAACGATCCACTACTTTCGATATTATAATGGTACCAGTACTGATCAGAAACCTGCATTCAGCTGTTCAACAGTAAACATTTATCATTAAAAATGTATCTAATAACCAGTGCCCTGGTTAAAAAAATATTATGTTTCAGTTAAAATTATTTTTATAATATGCATTAAACAATAACTGGGAGAATATTACTTTTCTGGGACTACAACTATCATAACTATAGACTTTTCTTCTAGTTGTACAGTGGTGTCACAGAGTGGATGAGTATCTTCTGTAACATACAGTAGTAGGAATAAAGTGAGTGTTTTTTCTATTTCTTGTTTTTCTCCAGAAAAGTAAAATCAGAAATAAAAGAGTATTTCTAAATTGATGATACATAAATAGTGACCTTTCACATCTTAATTGAATACACCATTATCATACAAAGTGAAGATTGAGTGAAGTGAAGATTGAGTCATGCCAACTGGACTTCTTTCTTCCAAGTAGATCTACTTGGAAGAAAGAAGTCCAGTTGCCATGACTCAATCTTCAGACAACTTTACCTGGATGACTGAGAATCTTCACAGACATACAAAGTGATGGTTTGGTGCAAAAAGTAAGCGAAACACTAGGTTTCTGGAGTTGCTAAATCCCAAGAGAAGGCAGGTGTGACTGGTGTCCTCCAGTGAATGAAACAAAAAGAGGTGTGGTATAGAGCTACCTTATAAAAGCGCTCAGTGTGTTTGCACTATTCTTTTAGACATCCTGGCTAGCCAAGATAACTCTAAAACCACAATGCAAAATGCTCACTGAGGTAAAAAAAGAACCCTTAAGTAAATGGTAAATGTTCTGCACTTATATAGTGCTTTTCTACCTAGACTGGTACTCAAAGCGCTTTACACTGCTTCTCATTCACCCATTCACACACACAAGCACACACACATTCACACACCGATGGCCTGACCTGACACACCGAGGGCAATTTGGGGTTCAGTATCTTGCCCAAGGATACTTTGACATATGACAGGAGGAGCTGTCATATGTCGAACCACGATCCCACGATTGGCAGGCGACTGCTCTACCTCCTGATCCACAGCCGCGCCCAAGTAAAAACTTAAGACTTGAAGTATTCATTAAAGCTGGTTAACATAAATCAACCTTATGTGAAAAATTGAACAGGCATGATTATTCATAGCAGGAGACCATATAGGAAGCCATTGCTCACCAAAAAACATTTTAGCACACCTGATGTTTGCAAAATACCACCTTGACACTCCAAACCACTACTGGGGCACTGTCTTAAGGAGACATCAAAGGTTGAATTGTCAAGGAAGAACAAACAGCACTATGTATGGTAGTGTAGGGAGCATCGTGATTTGGGTGGCTTTACTGCCTCTGGCTCTAGAGTGCCTGGTATTGTGGAGAGGAAAATTCATTTTCATGTTTATCAAGATATCCTGCTGGATAATGTCAGGTCAGCTGCCTGCAAGCTGAAGCTCAGAAGATGCTTGGTGATGCAGCAGGACGGCAACCTTAACCTTAAGTAAATCAAATACAGGATGACTTCATAGTAGGATGGTGATCATTCATTTACATGTAGACTTTTAGATTAGGTTTATATTTAGAGGCATGACACAGTATTGGGTTCATAAGAACGAGATGAGGCAACATTTTAATGCTCAAGAAATCTTAAATGATGAAATATACAACTAATTTGACTGACTTACAAAATACAAAACACATTTTGAAGCATTTTGACTAATTGTAATTGTCCTACTTTTTGAGTATAAATTATCTTATGCAGTAAAAGGCAATTATATGCACAAACTGCAAAAGACCACATAGTAAACTGACTGGCAGTTTTGCAAACAGAAACAGACAAAAAATTGTTCATGCCTTTTCTGTCGCTCAGTCACCATTTATTGTTTCCCCCAGGTACCCAAAATGCTGCCACAAAAACAATTCACAAAGTGGTGGGAGCATCTTCTTTACTAATTTTACACTCTAGCTTATAAATTGATATCCCAACACAGCTTTTTACCGTAATACAGCATGAGAATATTTCTCATGCTGTAATACCGCACAGTCTTGTGGAATGACCTCTTGTCACACCCTTACTTCAGATACACAGAATTAGCTTTTTTGAGCGGCCCTGTCAGAGCCCAGTCCTCACTTCAATATACAGTGCCTTGCGAAAGTATCCGGCCCCCTTGAACTTTTCCACATTTTGTCACATTACAGCCACAAACATGAA
>JAUYWH010000008.1:3861399-3904490 GCA_034779795.1 Ctenopoma multispine | reverse complement strand
ATTCCAATAGAATTGATTCATGTTTGTGGCTGTAATGTGACAAAATGTGGAAAAGTTCAAGGGGGCCAAATACTTTCGCAAGGCACTGTATACTGAAGATTTGAATATTTATAAGACTATCCATGTAATTCAGCCATGAGACTGATTTAATCTCTACTACTCATCTTGACTTTATGAATCAGAAAACTTGAAAATCACAAACTATCAAAGTCTGGTTCTGTTTGCACATTAAATGTCAATATGTGCAGTTGGCTAACAGCTGTTATTGGAATTACAATACATTTCAGGGCAGATTAAAATTATAATTTTACTCAAACACAATTAAAATTATTAACTATAACTTAATGTAGCACCGTATTCACATTTTATAATTAATTTTAGATTAATGATTTTTTAGTTTAGGTCCGACTGGAATGTGACTAAAATAGTTTTTAGCAAATGCACTGTTAATCTGATACCAATAATTTGTCAGTGCCTTGAAGTCTGATCTTAATTAACTAGTAAGTGATGTACATTGTGCATCAGTGGTGGTGTTAAATTGCACCAATCATCTAAAAAATAGATAAAAAACATCCCCAGCTTTGAGTTTTGTTGAGACTCAATTGAACATGTTTCTTACTGTTTTAGTGTGTGTACACTGTTTAAAAGGCTTCACGTGCATACATGAACCTTGAATTATAATGGCAGTCTTAAGAAAAGTGAATATTTCTGTGTATTGTGTATTACAATTTACTGTTTTAAAAACGTAGTACATCCAGTGCTATAGGCAGTCTCTGAATAATTCATGTAATGGACCATGATTTAAGGTTGAGAAATGTTCTTTGTTGCTTCTGAACTGACCAAGAATGGCTTTCTATCTGTGTCGTGTAATGTTAATGGAGTTCAGCTGAGCATTACTGTTTTATTCCGTCTGAGGAAGGCCCATCACACCGATTGGGAAATGTGCTCACAGTGAATTGGCTTGGCTTGCTGGTTGATATTTCTCTCTAAAATGTTACAGAACTTGTAGAAGTTAAATTGTCATGGTTAAAGTTGGCTTGCAGGACCAAATTAACAAGTGACACACAGTAGTGGATGGTTTTCTTTTCATACCGCTGATATGCAGATGAGAGACCAGTGATGATTTTCACTGACTTATATTTCATCAGCAGCATATTTAGACCATCAGTCATCTTTCTAGAGACTTGGGACTAATAACTGAACTGTGCTGTTTCTTTTTCACTCTTCCCACTATATAAAACAAACAAACAAACATTGTGAAAAGTTCATATGAAATGAATTAATGACATGACCTGAATGAAAATGTTGGCTTTAGTGCCAAATAAGGTATTTATCATGCTTCTTAAGGCATAGAGCAGAGGCTTGTGAGCCTGAGAGAGCTTAGAGAGCCAAGAACCAAAAAGGGTTGATGGTGTAAAAACTGGAACTACACCAGAGAGAACTGGTTAGAAAAAAAATGCTGTGAACATTTAACTTGGAATGTCCAAGGTGTTTTTTTCCCCCTCTGTTTAACAATATGCTTTACTTCTTCAGAACTGAAAATGCTGCCACAAAAGCTTTTTATGACATCAGGTTTTTCAGTGACGTCTGACGTAGAGCCAAAACAAGAAATGCTGTTGAACACATAAACATTTAAGACTGTGATGTGAGTCAAATGTCAGCACAAGACCGGACAGAGGAAATTGTGGCAATTAAGTTATGAAATTATTACAGCTGAATAAACAATAGTGCTGCTTGGAGAGGCTGAGAAACACATCAGACCCTTCCAGCTATCTGAAAAGGTACCATCCCACCAAAAATACACAAAATCAAAATGTATCTGTCCTGCAATTGCAAGCTTATTTCATGTTGTAACATTAATTTAAACTCCAGCAGCTGTCTTTTCTGTTTTCATGTTTAGTTCTTACTCCATACGAGGAGCTGAAAAGGCAGTGAAATGAGCTCAGTTTTAGTAAATGTGCCACATGAAACCATAACAAGCATACATTACTTTATTTAGGATCTTAATCCTAAACTGAATATGTGCTTTGTATATAAAATTAAATGGTGCCTTGTTGGAGTTTCATTTTTATTCACCATGTGTATATTTTTCTGTATATCAAACAATGTTGAATGCTGGTCATTTAGTATATTGATAACTATCACTTGTGATAATGTTCTTAACTGTATCCCCCAGCCTCAGTGTTATGCAATAGAGTATGTGGTCCTAAAATGTCAGTCACCACATACTGCGTTAGTGTCATCTTAAACTGTTAATCAAGGCCAGTATTCTTTTAGTTCAGCTGTACAGGCGATCGTGTTTGCTCATTTATCAGCTAAATTGCATAACAGTAGAGCTCGGTAAATGTAAACCAGAATTTTGGTGCTGATCATAGCAATGTGCTGCATCAAAACAGCAAGTCATCCAAAATCACATGCAACATACATTACTAACTAAGGTAAAAGATAAGAACTGAAAAAAGTTAACAAACCAAACAATATTAAGTCAAAATTAGGGGTTTGCAACTTAAACTAAGCTCCATTGTTGGGAGCTTTCTTTGGGTTCCGCCTTTGCTGAACTCTGTGACTTTTGCTCATAAACCACAATGTTTCAGAAATAGGCATGTAGCACACATTTATGTTTGTTTAGTAAATGGTAGAGCTTAAAAGTTTACTTCCAGGGTAGTCACCCATTTCACACTTCATTTGACCAACAACTGATATCATATGGTACAGAACAGCAGCAGCTGGGCCTTTACCAGGTTTAAAGTGCTGGGGGATTTGACTGCAGTGCAGCTGGACAGAAAGTCTCCATATGCTACATTTATGAAACAGAAAAGTTTTTACTCAAATATTGTGTTAGAACATGAAATGTTTACTACACAGAGAGGTTTCCTTTTATAAAGAAAAAAACAAATCGCTCTGTAAAGGTACATTTGTACTGTACTGTTAAAAGAATGAAAAAGATCAGACTTAGACAGGGTAGACTGTGTAGGTGGAAGAGATATTTGTTTTTTCTAGGCACTTAATAGCATCATGAGGTTGTTTTTTGTAGTTTACCGTGTGGTTGTATAAATATCATTACCATAGTTGTGTGTCACAGCAGAATTTACCAGCAAAACGTACTAGCTTTCGATATATTCATTTCCTCTTCATCGTCACCATTGAGGTTTCCATGTGACTCATTTTGTTCTAGTTTTTGTTGTTCCTCTAAAGCTTCTTCTCCCACTGTTATGCTACTGTCTCTTCTTCACACATCTTAGATTTGTTTTCATCTCAGCCTCCTCTGCCTGTTGAACTTACCAGGTGGTGTTAATGGAGCCTTGCTATTTAATGATGCCTCTTTGAAAGAAATTCTTCTTGGTTTAATGCAAAAGATGTCTCTGTTAATATTGTGGGACTGCAGCTCGGGGTGTCTTCAGTCACATTGTTTTTATAATTTAATTTGAGGTAGATTTAATTTTAAAGTTGTAATTTTGGGTTAACATGTTTTTAGAAATTCATGCTAATTTATTAAAATCCAAAACTGAAATCTTTCATTTATGCAGGTGTGTGTGTGTTTGTGTGTGTGCGCGCATATAATATCCCATGATTCACACTGCATGTGAGCAGTAAAGTCTGGTGAGCCCTGCAGACCTATGTGATAATATTGTGGCAAGACATAAATCAGGGTAAGGGTATAGGTCCATTTTTAAAGTTTTCAGTGTTCCCAGAAGCACAGTGGACTTAATTAGTAAACAGGCAAGAAATACCTTGGTCAGAGGGGTGAGCAAGAACCAAATTGTCACTCTGATAGAGTTTCAGAACTCATCTGCAGAAATGAAAGAACCTGCCTGAAGGATGACCATCTCAGCAGCACTCCATCAATCACATCTTTATGATAGAATGGCTAGAAAGGAAAATGTATAGACCCTTGCTCTCTGGAGCACTTGATATTGATCAGTCTCTGGCTGAACGTGCTCCTCTGTCCAGCCAGGACACTGTGAAGTAGGTGGGAGGGATTGTCCAGGATTGAGAGGAGTTAGGACATCATCCTCCTCAGATACGTGTAGAGGATCCAGCTCCACACCAAGAATAGAGCCAGCCCTCTTTATTAATTTGTCCAGTCTGTTAGTGTCTGTTACCTTCAGGCTTTTCCCACAGCAGACCAAAGCAAAGAAAATGACACTGAACACAACAGACTAATAAAACATCCACAGCATGGTGCTGCAGACATTAAAGCACATGAGCCTCCTCAGATTCAATTGTGGTACCCAGCAGGACAATAGGTGATGTAGTTACAGGCATCTGTGTCTAGTCATAAGTGGTCATCACTGAGTGATGTCACGTTGTTAGCTGCTTATAGACATGCACTAGAACCCTGAACATATCTGGATATTACACAGAAGAGCTGCATGTGAGAATGCAAATGTTCAAGCAGACGACCCTGAGATTACTTTTATTTGATTCTGCAAGGCCCGTAGTACAAAGTTTTGGTATGCTTTATACAAATCAAGTCCCACCCCACCCCCCACCCCCACCCCCCAGTCACTGAAATCAAGAGTTTCTCTCCATGTGAGAATGTTTCTAACTCTGTCACGCTTTGTGTGAAAGCACTCTGCACAGTGGTCAGACTTGGAAGTTATATTCAGCTTTAGTGTATTTTTGAAGAGAAAAAAAACATAATGATGATATTAAGCATATTTTGAATGCCACTGATAAATGTTTTCTCCCTTTTTGTACACCTGGCTGTAACATTAGACTGAGTAAACATTTAAAATCACTGTGACCAGCAAACCATATTATTTAATAACAGTAGTCAGTGGCAAAAGGTAACTGGGTATTTACACCTCCAGAGTTTAGGTGGATGTTGTCATCTCTGGAACTCAAAGGTGATTGAGCCACAAAGTAGAGTTACAGGACCATGACACTGTTTTTCCAGCTGTTTCAATATAATATACCCATGTGCCTTTGTGTGTGGAGTTTGCATGTTGTCCCCCCGGGTTCTCTCCGGGTACTCCAGCTTCCGCCCACCATCCAAAGACATGCATTTAGTTTGTCTGTCTCTATGTCAGCCCTGTGAAAGAGTGGTAACCCGTTTTTGAGTCTGTGCCACTTGCCCAATGACTGCTGGGATAGGCCCCAGCATCCCACAACCCTAGAGAGGACAAGCAGTTATGATAATGGATAGATTGACTGATCAACCTGATCAGGCTTTTACTTAGGCATCACTAGTAGCTAATACTACTGAAACAACAGAGATTGTTGTAGGCTGACAAAAGGGATAGATTTGTACCTGTCTGGTCACAGTGTGTATTCAGATGAAATTCTCTCATCTAATTTATAGTTATGTTGTGAAATGAAGCAAGTTCTGGAGCTCAAAGTAGTTTAATGCTGCAGTGTGATTCATATTGCTTTTTGTTCAGGGTGTAGGTAGAACAGTGGAGCAAAGAGTAATGGGTCCCCTGTGTTGTCCTCAGTTGTACAGACGGTTCATAGCTGCTCACTAAGCCAGAAAAAATGCAGCATACAGCCCATTAGGGGATTCAGATTCCTATGGGATCTGTGAGCATTTGGTGATACTGTGTCATACTTAGTCACTTTCTCCATCTTGCTTTCTTATAGTTTTTTTCCTGTGTTTGCCTCTCAGTGACTCATTCTGTCTCCTTCCCTCAGCAAACACACATCAAACATATTGAAACAGTATGTAAAGACTGTATGTAAAGATAAAGGTAATTTCCGCTGTCAGGTTGTGCCTACTGGGATTGGCCTTGTTATTGCTTCTAATATAAAAAATTGGGAAAACACCCTATATCCTTTTTATGTATCTGACTTAAAAAAAAAAATTTCACTGAACATAACTGAACATTGTTAAGCCACAGTTATGCAGAAATTCCCTTATCTGTGTAAGAAACTGTATAAAAATACCGTGTCACAGATTTTAGAGATCTGATGAGTAACTGTATTGTACAACAGTGTGTTTTGGGTATTTGCCTGCCAAAATACTGTGTTCTTTTTAGTGACAGTATTTAGTAACACAAAATGGTGATTACACAGCAGTGAGGATCGGATACTGTTGTTGATCAATATCAGTGACTCGGTTTGTACTCGCTGATGCTGCAATTTCTGGCTTATGAAACCTTTCAAGTCAAACTCTGTAACAAACATATTGCTGTAAATGCAGACCCCAAATTATGCACTTGACATGTTGACTTTAGATCACCAATAAACACATTAGGTACATTAGTCAAGTTATGCTCTATAACAAAAGCAGAGGTCATAATTCAGGTTATATGCTGACATTACTTGGACCTTAGGACACATACCCTGTAAAGTAAATATCTGATTTAAGTACTAATAAAATGATACTACCTACTACCTAAAAAACCCCCCACCTTGAGCCACCTGACTCCCACCAGATACAAAACAGAGTGTGTTGCATAAGAAATTGTTGCTCAGGAAATAATAGCACAAGCTATGACAGAGATGGGTGTGCCATATTGTTTTCTAGATGTGGTAAAGGAAGTAGAGGGAAATCCTGAGGAGGATGGCTGAGATCAGTCCTGGTTATACCGCATGAACCAGTCACATAAGATCAGTAAACTACGACCATAATTCAAGGTTAACATGAAGTTCACATTCTTGCTCAGATCATAAGGATTATCTGCACTCATGCATGTAGGTTTTAAGCTTCCCTTTTAATATATTGAAATCCCCTAGAAGACTGTGGAAACAAAATGTGACTATTACATTTCCATCTACATTGTGTATGAAGGTGTGCATGTGCGTGTTTCTCTCCAAGAATTAAGTTTTTGGGGTTTTTATATATATGTGGATATATATACACATAGAAGCACAGCTAAATATACACCTACAGGGAGAAAGAAGACACAAAGTTAATGATATACAGTGATGGTTATTAAGTGGGTAGAGGGAGAAGAGAAGCTCAGGTATCAAGGGAGTTCCACAGCACTCTGTTTAAAGCAGCATAATCTAAGTATAAACTTTATCAAAAAGGAAAGTTATAAGCCTAGTCTAAAAAAGTAGAGAAGATGTCTGCCTCCTGAACCCAAAATGGGATCTGGTTTTACAAGAGAGTAGCTTGATAACTGAAGCCTATGACTCACATTTTGGACTCTTGGAACCAAAGGTGTACCTGCACCTGTAAATGAAAGCTATGCTGTTCTTTATCTTAGTGGGTGTAGCCAAAATATAAGTACAGAACATACAGATTTATGTCAGAAAATGTATTAAAGGTAGAGGATGTGAATGCTCCTAAATGCATTTATGGATATGTAGATGGATACATTATATGCCCATTTATTATTTAGTGTATATATATAAAGATTTGTATTAATAGAAAATGTTGTTCTGTGTTGCTGCAGGATGGCTCAAGACAGCGTAAAGAAAGGAAGAAGACTGTATCATTCAGCAGCATGCCCACTGAGAAGAAAATCAGCAGTGCAAGTGACTGCATAAGTGCAATGGTAGATGGCTCCGAGCTGAAAAAAGTGCGCTCCAATTCACGCATTTACCATCGTTACTTCCTCCTTGATGCCGACATGCAGTCTTTGAGATGGGAACCCTCAAAGAAAGAATCAGAAAAGGCCAAAATTGATGTTATATCCATCAAGGAGGTTCGGACAGGAAAAAATACAGACACTTTCAGAACTAATGGAACCTATGATCAGATATCAGAGGACTGTGCTTTCTCAGTTATCTTTGGAGAAAACTATGAATCTCTGGACTTGGTGGCAAACACAGCAGATGTAGCCAACATATGGGTTACAGGGCTGAGGTACCTGATTTCCTATGGGAAACATACATTAAATATGATGGAGAACGGTCAGAACAACATGCATTTATTGTGGCTAGGTGAACTTTTTGATGAGGCAGACAGTAACAACAGCAAACAAATAAACATTTGTGCTGCAGTTCAGCTTGTCAAAAGGCTCAACCAAGGACTTAAAAATGTGAAAATAGAGCTAAAGTTCAAGGAACTTCACAAAGCAAAAGACAAAGCAGGTTCTGATGTAACAAAAGAGGAGTTCATTGAGGTCTTTCATGATCTTTCTACCAGGCCAGATATTTATTTTCTCTTTGTTCAGTTCTCTAGCAACAAAGAATTTATAGATAGCAAGGACTTAATGATATTTCTGGAAGCTGAGCAAGGAATGGCAGAAGTCAGTGAAGACACCAGTTTAGAGGTCATTCAGAAATATGAACCATCTAAAGAGGGCCAGCTCAAGGGTTGGCTGTCTCTCTATGGGTTCACCAACTATCTTATGTCAGCAGAGTGCCATATATTTGACCCAGAACAAAAAACAGTCTGCCAAGATATGAACCAGCCCTTGTCCCACTACTACATTAATTCATCCCACAATACATACCTGATAGAAGATCAGTTCAGAGGTCCTTCAGATGTGACGGGGTACATCCGTGCCCTTAAGATGGGCTGCCGCAGTGTAGAACTGGATGTGTGGGATGGGCCTGATAATGAACCCGTCATTTACACTGGTCACACGATGACTTCACAGATTGTTTTTCGCAGCGTCATCGATGTCATCAACAAGTATGCCTTTGTTGCATCTGAGTTTCCACTGATCCTGTGTTTAGAAAACCATTGCTCCTTAAAGCAGCAGAGAGTCATGTTTCAGCACCTAAAGAAGATTCTTGGAGACAAGATCCAAATAGACCCTCCTAAATCTGAGGACTGCTACCTCCCCTCTCCCTCTGACCTAAAAGGTAAAATCCTTCTTAAAGGAAAAAAACTGAGCACGAACTGCACTGCTTCAGAAGGTGAGGTGACCGATGAGGACGAAGGAGCGGAGATGTCTCAACGGGTGAGCATTGAGTCTGATGAACAGACTGTTGCACCTAAAAAATTCCAGCTTTCAAAAGACCTCTCTGATCTGGTGACTTTGTGTAAGTCTGTGGAGTTCAAAGACTTCCAAACATCTTTCCAGTGCCAGAAGTACTGGGAGCTATGTTCTTTTAATGAGGCATTTGCCAATCGCTGTGCCAGCGACGTCCCAGGTGAATTTGTTAACTATAACAAGAAGTTTCTAGCACGGGTTTACCCTAGTCCGATGCGGATTGACTCAAGCAACATGAATCCACAAGATTTCTGGAAGTGTGGTTGCCAGATTGTGGCAATGAACTACCAGACCCCAGGCCTGATGATGGATTTAAACATTGGCTGGTTCCGTCAGAATGGGAATTGTGGTTATGTGCTGCGCCCAGCAATCATGAGGGAGCAGGTTTCATATTTTAGTGCCAACACTAAGGATTCAGTGCCTGGTGTTTCTCCACAGCTCTTACACATCAAGATCATCAGTGGACAAAACTTCCCCAAACCCAAAGGGTCAGGTGCCAAAGGAGATGTAGTAGACCCATATGTATATGTGGAGATACATGGCATTCCTGCTGACTGTGCTGAACAAAGGACTAAAACCGTTAACCAGAATGGGGACAACCCTCTCTTTGATGAGAGCTTTGAGTTCCAGATTAATCTCCCAGAACTTGCAATGGTGCGCTTTGTGGTGCTAGATGATGACTACATTGGGGATGAATTTATCGGCCAGTATACTATCCCCTTCGAATGTCTCCAGCCAGGCTTCCGCCATATACCGTTACAGTCTCTGACAGGGGAACTTCTGCCACATACCTTGTTGTTTGTTCATGTGGCCATAACTAATCGAAGAGGAGGTGGCAAACCACACAAAAGGGGACTGTCTGTACGTAAGGGCAAGAGGAGTAGAGAGTATGCCAGCATGAGAGTGCTATTGATCAAGGCTGTGGATGATGTCTTCAAAACAGCCATAGTGCCACTGAGGGAAGCAACTGACCTCAGAGAAAACATGCAGGTAAGGAACAAACAAACAAATATTTGTTTGTGCCATCTACATTGAGCCAACAGTGGATGATATGATATATGATGGATATATGTGATAACTGCATGATTCTTTCTGCCATTTCCAACATGGGAATGTTTTGCTTTGAAAGAGTAGACTGAGTCCAACATAGATTATAACCAGATTCACTACAAAGACATTTTGAGCTTCAAAAAAAGGCTCCCTCCCTGGATAGAAAAACCCAAAACCACCAGGCTCGACTGAATCATATTTGATCTAATCCTGATGTTTGTGCAATAGTCAAAAGCGATGCAGGGAAAGAAGCCTAGAAACATTATTATAGATCTATGTAACAGACATTGATAACGTAATGTGTAACAATTACAGTGGAATGGAAAAGGAAATTGTTAATGTTAATGTTGGAATCAGGAACATTTCTATGCTACAAATGATAAACACCGCTTTAGTGAGCTGTTTACCACCCACAGCACAGACAGGCAAATCTAATGTCCTCCCAAACCTTTTTTCCTTTTTCTCATATTGACCACGGCTTTCCCCCACAGGGTCAGAACACAGTGCATTTTTGTCTTTATTCAAGTTCACATTCATGTCATATTTGTGGCCCTTCATCCCATGTGAAGTATCTAGTATATATGGGAAATTGTATGACAAATGCTGCGCTGAAGTGTCACATCTCTCTGTGGTTGGTCTCATGTGGCGTTTCTTCAGGCATTGTAATAGGATTTATTTTGGTAACTGTGTTTGTATTGCAGTCATTGTGTGATAACAAGCCACTGGCCTTGAGACTATAACACATCTCGGCCATCCTGTCAGTTTGTGCCTCCGGTTGTTTATCTAGGGTTTAAATTTGGCCTTTCACAGGAAGGTTAGGATTTGTGTGTTTGTTCCATTTCCATGTGATATTGGTGTCAGTCCAAAAGGATGGAGTGTTTATAAGTGGCTAACAAGTGCCAAAATGAAAGCTCTCACAGGTAATAAGTGAGCATCTAGCTGCTTCCTCTCACAGGGACTCTTTGAGGTTATGGTTATATGTTTTATAAAGATCAATGCCAGACTTCAACAACATGGAATATTATGTTTCTCCCTCTTCAGACTTACTATGGTGGTTATTTGTTTTGCTTGGCACACCAGCATAAACCAGTATAATTGCACACAACCCCACTCTCTTGTCCTTGCAGAATGCCATAGTGTCCTTTAAAGAGCTGTGCGGCCTATCAGCAGTGGCTAACCTGAAGCAGTGCATCTTGGCTCTTTCCCCTCGACTGACTGGACCTGACAACAGCCCACTTGTAGTGTTCAACCTCAATGACCAGTACCCAAACTTGGAGGCCCAAGGCCTGATACCAGAGGTCCTCAAGAAAGTCACCACTGCCTATGACATGGTGAGTGCTACTCATAAAGAGCTGTTTATTTTAATTGCATAGTATAAACAATTGACAAGAAAAATCCCATAAATTACCGCAATTAAAATCACAAGTACCATTAGTAGTGATGTGTGAAGGTAAAATATAATAGGGGTATACATTTAGTTGTAAAATCTCAACAAAAAAAAAGATACTCAGAAATGCTTCACTAGACATTATTTAATGTACTGATTTTTTTTTTTAGGTAATTGTGTTTTTATGCACAGAGGAAACAAAAATATTTCAAGATATAAACTGTTAACTGGGGAATCTGGCAGTGTTGCTATTGATCTGATTATGTGGCTAGCTATATATGCTATCATGCATCAAACAGAAAAGACCTAACCAAGCAAACTATCTTTTGACTGCAATTAAATCAATACTCTGGTTTTCCTGGACTTGATGGGGACACAGAGGTGGTTAGGTAATGGGGCAGAAACTCTATTAAGTAATAAAATCATTGTTCAAAAATTATGCAACATGCCATTGAGAAACACAATTACTCTTAACACATCCTGTTCTCCTACATTGATCTTGGCACATTATGAGCAAGTTGACTTTCCATCATTATTTCAGGCAGTAGGCAAAAGCTGGGCAAATTCATATTAGTGAAGGCACACATGGTGTTAGAATCATCATTTTCAATATACTAATATAATATACATGTAATTAACAGTACACAGAGAAACTGTAGGGAAACAATGACATATTTTATTCCTTGGGATGGTGAGCAGATGAATATCAGAAAAGGGAGATGATGCTGAAAAGACTCAAGACACAGACCAATTGAGGTGACCTCTCTGCTGTATTCAAACTTGAGAGGGCCAGGTAATTGGCCCTGACGGAGAGAGTGCTTGGAAAATTGAGTTTGAGGAAAGGAAAGAAGAAAATGATGTGTTTCGGGACCAAAATTGAATAAATTAAGAGCAGGGGCTTAAGTGGTGTGACGCTGCAGACCTTGATCATCAGTACTGCCAGAGACTGGGAACAAGGTGCACATCTGAAGTGGAGCTGACAAGTACAGAGGCATAAATGAAACACAGAGAGGTAAAGTTGAAAAGTTGTAAATAATGTATGGAAATGTACAAACAGAAATCCAGGCACTGTGTCAAAATCTACCACTGGGAGTAACCAGGCTTTTGCTTCGTACTTGACAGAAATAGAATCTGGGTCTCAATCCCTGTGTGCTGAAAAAAGGGTGGAGAAACGTAGCACACTGCCAGATTGTGGTGTTAGATAACAATAGTTTGAATAGTCTAATAGTTTTTGTTTCAAACAGATAAACTAAGGGCAGAAAATGTAGACAATACAACATTTCTGAAATGCTGAATCAAAAGTGACTTCAAAATCCATGCCAGTCATTTCTTTATTTGGCAATAACCAAATTTTTTTTACCTTTGGTATTTTATTTAAATTATAGCTTTATTTCACACCTATATATTATCATTTATCTGAGTATTTCTAAATATATTTTAATTAGTTAAGGTCTTTTAATTGAATGTCTCTCCTTTACCTTTTACTAGCTATATTCTTAATAGTATTATTAAACTAATACCACTTTAAAAATAAACTAGAATATGTGTCTTTGTTCAGTGTCGATAATAATAGTAGAACTAAACGTACCACTTATGGTAGGTAGTCTTTAGTGTGCAAATGGGACACAGTCCACCCACTTACCTTAGAATGTGCCTTTAAATACATTTCAGATGCTGCGTCTGCCACTAAGACAGTAATTTCTTCACCCATCAGGGAAATAATCACAGTGTGTGGGACAGCTCTAAGTACAGAAACTGCCGCTGCACAGTTACACAAACAGCCACAATCACTTAGTCATGACTGCTTGTAGCTTAACATGGCAATTCATCATAACATGTTTGTGAGACTGGGAAGTTCGCAGTATCAGGGGATGAAGTCTCCTGCAATAATGCTTATAAACGCCTGATGAATACATTTTTCTCCTCACTAAAATAGTTACACAGCTAAACTCTGATACTTTATTACAACCTTAAAACATGCCGAGGTAATCATGTAAACTTGCTATAACAAAATGTCATATTGCACAAACAAATTCTGTCAGCTCTCACAGCTACCTAGTGAAGCTTGGTGAAATAAGGTTAAAAGAAATCAATAAATGTTGTTGCAGCTTTTAGCAAATGGTATTTAAACAGGAGTAACTAGTGCATGTGAGGGATGGGCAATATGGCCAAACTATCTAGTTATTATATGTTATGATATTAAACTGTAATTATTTTTAATAATACTTTGTGTAACCAACATGGTATAACATTTATGCCTGTTGGGCTCAAGAAAACCTTTATGGTGCAGCTAAAGTATGGCTAGTCCCCTGCACTTTGCTGGGGTTTGATCTATGTTTTCACAAAAGGATTGTTTGAGAACTTGGGTTCTAGGTCTTGCAGTTCAGGAGCAAAAGTTGTGTTGCGTTTCCTGCTTGTCGACACAGGTCCCCTGTATAATTACTAGCTCTAGAAATCCAAAATATGTTGTGAGACCTCTTTGTGACAATTTCAGGCAGCAATACAAGATGATCACTCTCCACATAGGCTCTAATTTCTACACTTACAAAAATGATCCCTTCTGGTTTTGACCCTAAACATGTCAGTTACATTATGTTACAGCTGTAGTCTGTAGAACAATCAAATTGTTTAGGTAAGAATTAAACCAAAAATGGAAATTATGGAAAATTTCTCTTCAGTTTATCATTTGTCCACAATGGTTAAAAACTTATTATCACCTATTCCCTGAGCATGTGCAGGGGACTCATGCACCTTCAGGGCTCTAGTTTCCAGCAGCATGAAGGCGTATGTGGATTTAACTTGGTACACGACACCCAGAGCAGCAGTGTGGTTTTCAGCTGTGTTCTTAATAGTTTGTGTGGAGTAATTGAGGTCAGTGATAGTTATTGATATGGAAAGTCAACTCAGATCCAAAGACAATACTTGTGAGTAGAATTAGTTCATTGTTGTTGTTTTTTATTTGTGGATAACAAGCGAAGTCACAAAAAGTGATCTAACTTATGCTAAAACTGAATTGTCTACATGTTTGTAATTAAATCTTTAGTTTTATGTTTCTCATTTTCTCTTCTTATGCACACATCTATTTTTCCCCTCCCTGACCATCACATAGCTGTCATACCCCAGCAATCGCTCTCAGGGGACACGATGTCACCCATCGCTCTTTTTCACAGAGTGGCTTTCTTACACGTAATTTGAATACATTAGTTTCCTTCCTTCATTTCAGTCTTGGCAGCTGGCATGGCAACTTGGCTGCATGACACAACCTTGCGGTGCACTCACTGATGAAGTGTACAAGTTATTGTACACGGTAACTGGTGTCCAATTCCTAGTACAATAAACTATTAGGAACACAATCAGATAGAAAGATCCAGATGGTCAATCAGGTACAGTGTTCACTCAGTGCTTATTTACCTCTGAGCGTGACAGGCTACACACACTGATCAGCCACAAAATCAGCACCACCTGGTGGTTTAATGTTTAGAATTGAATGCTGGCCCTGATAGACAGGTGCATTTTGTGGCTTCCTGTGTGTGAGTGGCCATGCTGACATCTACCATAAAATCAAAGTCACCGGGTGGTGTTACTAGTATAGTAGTTTACTACTACTGCATCTCTGTCCTCTCATCCTTCTGTAAGGAAGCTAAAGCTTTTTTTAGTTTAATGTGGGGAGGCTGAGGCGTTGGCATTTAATATGTAAATTGATCCCAAAGCCTTCACGTCTGCTTCACAGCCACCATGAGGGTTTTGACAGTCTGCAGGTCAGCAGAGTCTGTGCACTAAATTAAGGCTAAGCATAACACCAGAGGCTAAACTTAGCATCTTTTATAGCTGCAATTTTGCAGATAATATGTAAGCGGTCTGCTTCAGAATGACTCATATTTCTGTTTTACTTGTATCATAATCAAATGACCATGTTTTCTCCTTTTAAAATGAAGCGTCTCCTGAACACAATACCCAGCTTCTGTTAAACAAAAACTACTTCTTAATAAGCACCCTATTATCTTATCTCCTTCCCTCTAATTTTGGCTTTCAAAAGCGCAATTCAGCGACTACACCCAACAACGTGTCTGTAATAACAGTTTGTTTTTCACAGTGCTCTCTGGAGACACACCCGGCCACCAGACATAGACTGGTCCCTGCTTTATTGTGGGTTGTCAGTTTTGCTGATGTAGAAACATCTGTCTAAATATGAGCATTATGTCTCCTTTTAGGTGATTCAAACCAGCAAGACTCTGCTGGAGAACTTTGATGGGGTGTATGACAGAATTCTACAAACTCAAAAAGCAGGTAAGAGATGATCAGATACAGTATGTGGTCCAGCTTTGAAAAGCTGTGCTTAAGACTGAGGTGTCACATTCGCACCGGTGACACCATCTGTGCATTATTCTAATTACAACATCAAAGCTACCAGATGTCAGTCCATCTATAGCTATTGTATCATATTATGACCGAATATGGCCTAAATGTGAGGTCATCTATCCACATTTTCTTTAAAACGAAGTTTGTAGTAGTTGGTATGAACACACTGACTCAAGCAGGGAAATGGTGGATGCAGTTCTCTGTACTATCAGTGCTCCTGCTTGAAGAGGCCAGTTTTTATTCTGCAGCAATTTGTGTTTTGTGAAACAAGTGTTTCATTCTAACAGATATATGGGTAAAACCCATTAATCAGGAGAAATTCAATTTTGACATTAATGTGCTTCATAATGCAGCACTTTCTGGCAATGAATTCCATCTAAGTAGCATAGAAAGCTCATTTATCACTCAGTAAGCCTGCTTGAAGCACTAAGTGAGAGTGGAAAGGAGAAAAGACGACCGTCATTACCATGGCTCAGCTTTATTGGTTTCCAGATGGATGACTTATAAAATATTAATTATCTATCATCTTGGCACATCACAGAGGAGGACCGTCTTTTAACCAATGTGAATCAAAGATTTTCTGTTTCATCACTAATTACCAGCTGGTGGGATAAAGATCTGCTTGAAGTTAGTGGTGATCGCCAGAAGCAGTCTTTTTTTTTTTTTAGATGGCCTCCAGCTGTTTTGCTAGCAGTTAACAGATATACAGTAAGAAATTATTTACGATATGTGATATGTACAGTATGCAAATGTCTTGGCTTAATATACCGTTTGATTTTGGGAGCACATGTACTTTGTATTGTATTCAGAACTACCTGTTGCTCAGTCAAATGAATAACAGCAGTAAAAATGCTCAAAAGCTTCCACAGAAACTTTGAGGGACCTTAGTCTTAATACACCATTATATAAGATTATCTAAAATCAGCTGGAGATATTTTACACCAAAAACTACAAAGTAGGACACAACAGATGGCAAACTGATGAACCTGAACATTGATTTATTTTCCATTCAGAAATGATAATTTTATCCCAGTGGTGTGTGCACTCATGTACATGTTTGTATTTCAATGTGTGCATGCAGTATGGTTTTGTGCACTTGTCTGTTATGAAGAAACTGGGTCAGTACAAACCCAATTCCCCTTTACAGCAGCAGAACGTTCCAGCAGCAACAGCTATTAAAGTTGTGAATAATCCATCACATCACACTGCTTTTCTCTTAGACAAAAAAAAAGCGCACACACTCAGGCACTGTTATTGAGCACAGTCAGTGTTTTCAGCTCAAACGTGTGTCACTTCACTCACCAACACTCACTTAGGTTCCAATTAACATTCAAAGCAGTTGGATGTTTGGGCCTGCTACAGACTAACAAGATTAGCGTAGAAGATGTTCTGAAATGCCAAATACAGAATTATAGCGTTCTGATGTGCAGAGAGCTGCAGTGACATTTTGTAGAATACAGAGTTTGTGTTACATATGTTAAAATGCATTTTAATTTGGAATTCTGAGATCAAACTCTATTGAGGTCTTTGGTCATTTTATCTAATGACCAGTAAATCACTTATAATGCTGAATATAACCTATTTTAGAGCTACCAATAACAGTCCACCAGCCTAAACGAGAAAACTGTGGCAAACACAAACCTGCTGACACTGTAATGCTACGGGTAAATCAAAATTTCTGATTAAAGTTGGTATCAGCAGATACTCAACATTAAATCCTGATTGTGAAAAAAGTAAACAACTACCTGAGGTTTAAATCTCCACAAAGTGCAGTATAATAAATGTAATAACAGAGCTGAAATGATTAGGCAGTTAATTTGATACGATTATTTTTTACATTTAAGTCTTTGCAGGTTCCAGCTGCAGAAATGTATTGTAGTACTTGAATTTTCAGTGTTGTACATTGAATAATTGGTAACCCAGCTTATTCTTCACAATTCTTTGGCATTTTAATAATACAACTGATTGATCAAAAACAGCTCTAGTTGTCATTGTTAATCAATGGTTTATAGTTTATTAGTCTGATAATGATCTCTGTAGGTGCAGTTCAGTGGTGTTGAAGATAAATCTCTTGTGAGAAATCATCAGTTATTAATCTGCAGAATTATTCACATCCTGCTCCTCTGACCTGCAACTATATTCTGTAGGCTTCTCATGCTGTGAGCTGCACAAGCATCAGTCTTTACTGTACCGTTGCAGATTTGCAGCATTACCTCAGAGATCAGAGTCTGAAATGTCTTGCTAAGAATGAGAGAAGGAGCTTCCCCCTTTCTTGCCTTCCAGACTTCATAAAATGTTGCTAGGCAACCTCCTGTGTGTGTGTGTGTGCGCGCGTGCGTTTGCATGCACGTGTCTGACACAGAGAAATAAAGGAAGCTGTGCACCTTGTCCAGCACAGTCATTTTCACGTGCGCAGCAGCAACAGCTCTGTAGTTCCAGAGTAGTGACCTGAAATTGGAGAGAAATAATGTTACTTGTGGTTAGTGCACAGGAAA
The DNA here is from genome assembly GCA_034779795.1 of Ctenopoma multispine. Classification (NCBI taxonomy): domain Eukaryota; kingdom Metazoa; phylum Chordata; class Actinopteri; order Anabantiformes; family Anabantidae; genus Ctenopoma; species Ctenopoma multispine. Next base: position 3,886,365 of record JAUYWH010000008.1, on the reverse strand, counting down.
TTAAAAATATTAAGAAATGATAAATGTATCTGTAAATTCTGTCAGCTGTTAAATTTACAACTGACGTCTGGTGGCAGACTTGTAATCTCAGCTGAGAGGCTCTAAAACAGCTCAACACCACACCTATTATGGTGTTTTCACACGAAGGGGGTCTTTCTTGTGTGCACACCATGTTTCCATGGCAACAGCACCAACAGGGGCCAGGACCATTTCTAGCTGCTATCAGAGCTTCAAGCAGAAATGTGTTGATTACAGTAATTCCCAGGGTACAAGTGTGTTCTGCTGTTATGGGCCTTGTGTGTAGTAGCAGCTCTGCTCTCTCCATCTTTGGTTTGCTTACCTCACAGGGCTGGAGTTGCCTGTTATAAAGCAGACTCAACATTAAACATGTTCTTACTCAGACTCAGTCATGCAAAAGGGAAAAAAGAAGAAGAGAGGAAGTGGGAAGCTCCTCAGGAGACAAATGCTTCCTCTGTTCGATGCCTTGATGCTAATCCACAGTGAATGAACGTCATGTCTGCCTGCCTACACGGCATCTCTTCTTTCCCTTTCTTTCTGTTTCCGGGGCTCTCGTTTCCCCACTGATCCTGCCTGTGGACAACCCTCAGATTTGCTCTCTCTCTGCTTTTCCACTGACCTATCTTACATTTTCTCCTCCCCTCACTAATACTGAACACACACGTTGACAACACATGGGACATTAATGCAACACTGTTTGGATTGTTAAAACAAGACTAGTGCTGAATCAGCTAATTTCATTGATTAATCTGACAATTATTTTTTCCACTGATCTGTTTGACTGTAATATGTCAGAATAAAGTGAACGGAGCCTGCTTTCATTTTCCATATTTAGCGCTCCAGAATGTAAAAATATTCACAACACATTATGACAAAGAAGAGCAGCCAGTCTTCTAATTTTGTCTGGATGAACTAATCTAGTAATCATTGCTACAGAGGATGTCCTTACCAAATCATTAGATATAAATAAATATGAAACTATTCTTCTTTAAATCTAACAGACCTGACATGCAGCACACCTACCCCAACAGCTACTGTGATGTATTATCACATTACAGACCTACAGGAGGATGAAGGAAATCCTCCTCTGCAGTCAGAGAATACTTGTGCTGCAGCAGGAGAATGTGAAATGTTGACAGTACATGTCAAGGTCTTTGCCTTTAATGTGTTTCCTCACAGTGACATGTCTAGCACCCACACTAGTTCCCAGACTGCAGTCATCTCACAGCTGCTCTTCTATCTATAAAACCAACATGAATTCCAACTGTAAAGACTGATTTCTCTCTCTCTCTCAGCGATGGAATTTCACGAGAACTTACATGACTTGGCCGTGAAGGAAGGCTTGAAAGGCAGGAAGTTGCACAAGGCAGTGGAGAGCTTCACATGGAACATCACTATACTGAAGGTGAGATCCAGATTCATCATCATGTAGTACACTGCTTTCTGCAGTAGCTGCAATAGAAACTTTAATCAGTGTTATTCCAGCTAGGTGACAGTTTGTATTAGATCAGTGCAGTGGTCTGGTTTCCAAGCACTGCTGCTGTGGCATGTGTGCACACGGGAGCTGGAAAACAAACTAGAATGGCTGAGAGCTTATGGGACATGCAGAGTCATGCACTTCCCACGATCTCATGTGTTGATGATGATAATAATACTAAATCCTGATTCAACACAGTTTCTCAACAGTGAGGTTTACCTTAAGAGAAAGGCAGACATCGGACTGATCTGCCATTTGATTTGGCTTCATTAGTTCAGCCTGAAATTGTGTTCTGGATGGCTCATCTGTCCCAACATCAATTTTGTGGAATTGGCGATAGGAACTGCTAATAACCATTTAAGAGTTATTTCTGTAACTTGGCTTAGAAAAGCCCTTTGTACATATTGAAGATATAACACGGTGACAATGTGTTTTCTGCCAAAAGTAAGAGTAAAATTAAACATTATGTATAGAGGGGCTGGTATTACACCTAATGCTTGCAAAGTCACTATTGATTTACCACACCTTTCATTTCAACCTCCTCTGCCCACAGAATTATTGCATACTTTATTTGTGCAATTTGCAGGTAGTGTGAGCCTGGGAAGTAATTGTGTTTGCATTTACTTTACATGTATATCAGTTTTGGCAGACTGGGTACTTAAACTTTTTGATGATCTGATTTTCAACAATCATTAAAAAGGACACTAAGAGGTGACTGACGTCAGTTATTAAAGATTAAAAATGGTTTCTATCCAACAAAGCTTTAACCTCTGCACAATGTATAAATGTTGTTCAGACATGCAGCACAGAACACTGCAGGCTTCAGAATCAGAGATCAGAATGTAAAAGTAATGTTTTGTCATTCAGACACAGATAACTCCACCTGGCCAAATGTGACAAGTGAAGCTGTGGGCCACGTAATTTACAAAGAAATACACTTGTATTAGGGAAGCTAATTGTAATTAATCCCCATATTTGATTGTCGGGCACATTGCCAATCAATAATTGGTTAATTGTCAGTTTATAAACAAAGTGTTCTACAATTGTTTTAACCACAAATCAGTGTAAGCCATGCTGAAATATGTGTGGACCACTGTGATTTAAAATCTTAAGTTTTTCTACATTTCTAGTTTACATTATTAGTAAAAATTATTTGCTAGTTTAACCTGAACAACATTTATACATTGTCATAGTTTTGTTGGTCAGTATCAAGAAGTATCTAGAAGAACTCAAACTGTAAGAGCTACACAAAGCATAGTCAGTTTTATTTTCATCATCTTTCATTGTCATATTTGTAGGGTTTTATCTTTCGCATCCTAAATCGAATTTATACAAATCTTGTAGCCCCTGAACCTGAGGTTCACCACAAGTCGCCAGCTATACAGTAAAAAATACTAACACAGTGAAAGGTGAAGCAGCAGCAGTATTAATGTCCATTGTTTACTATTTTTGGAAAAATCAGACTTCCTGTTTTGTGTTTCCTGCTTTGAGGAAACAACAACTGTCATATATGTAAACTTTTGAAATTATTTGGAATCAACAGAAACTGAATTGCACTGTTTTGTACATTTAACTGTATCAGAGAAATTCTCATTATTAGTATTATGATGATAACTGGACTAAGAGTCCACTTCAGCCAAAACATTGCAGAAACCACTCTTGCCTCTGTGGTCACTGCACTGTGCTGCTGCCACTGCTCTGACCCTGTGATCTGTTTTTACTCCCCCAGGGCCAGGCGGACCTACTGAAACATGCCAGAAGTGAAGTCCAGGAGAACCTCAAACAGATCCACTATTCTGCACTCACCTGTAACCTCAGTAAAGGTGGAGCGGTGGGTGGCTCCTCTGGCTCCGAGTCTAAGAGCAGACACAGCCTTGAGGCCATTCCTGAAAAGGCCACTGCTGAGGAGGAGCTTACTGATGAGGACAACTAAAGACCCACAGTGCTGCTCTGGTGCTCTCCTGGTACCCACATCCAGACCTCTAGCATGTTTCTGCCTCTTCAGCTCAAACCCCACTGCTCTCTCTCTTTTTTACCCTGGCATTCTCACTCTCCACACATTCCACTGAATACATTCCTGCACCTAAAGCACAGCTGTAACCTCTCACAGACATCTGCCTTGTAATCACCAACAAAATGCCACCACTGCTCAGAGACACAAATCCTACCCAAGTTTAGAATTTTAATACGTTCTCATTTTATTCTAAGTTGCACTGAAGGCTGGAATAATCACTCAGTGGCTACTTTATTAGGTACACCTGTACAGTCTAAATCACTCCAATTCAGCAGCACTGCAAGGAATTCTAGCGTATAATAAACATTAACAAGTGTTTCTATTCTTTTTGTCCCTGTTTATGTAAATGATGGGACCAAAACATTTGAAACACCTCTTGTACAAGAAGTACAATGAACTGTGTGCTCACTATAAACATATAGTAGAAATATAACCTGACAGGTTCAACAGACACTGAGATAGCCTTGTAAAGCATGGCAGAGCTGCTGTGGTGGATTGTATTAGATTACACAGATAGGCCTAATAAAGTGGCCAGTGAGTAAACATCTGATTCTACCTTCCTATCATATGCATACAAATCTAATGAAAACAGATTAAAAAACATGACAAGAGTTAAAAGGGGGGCTATGCAGAAACACATCATTTGTATGACAAATTAATTGCTGATAAATCCCAGATAATAAAATCAACTGTACATTCAAAGGCCTGTTCCCTTCCTGTCATTCTCCTATCTGACCGCACCTCGGGTGAGCTGAGAGCAGTGGGAACTACAAGCCACGTGATTGATAAAGACATTGAGCTACTGTTGTGAGACAAAGCACTTCTACTCAGTGGACTGGGGTCTTACCCGAGGCAACAAAGAGCCTTTGGATCGTTGTGAGAGATTTTTAAAGCACAATTTTCTGGATCTTTGAATGTAACAGGACATAGGGCCGATTGGAACGAGAAGGAAACAGAAAACGTAAAGAAGAAAGTGGACAAAAACGTCATGAATGAGAGTAAAGAGCTGTTTACAATGCCGAACTTGTCCATGTTCTTGTCTGCCAAAATAGTATAATATACTATGTGTATATATGGAGTTTCCGGTTACCTTTTTTCTGCAGAGTGCATCATTTTATTATTGTATACTTGGAAATATAAGATTTATTTTATAAAAGATATATGAACATGTCTGTGAAAATACACAACGTTTTATTTGTCTGTCTGTAGATATGTGATGAGGGCTGTCACTAGAGAACGTGACCTGGAGATGAAGGACAAATAAGAGAATGTATTCATGTTACATGTTAGTTTGGTGCAAACAAAGGCAACGTGTCAAAAATTACAACCAGCAACTGCATGAGACGGAGCCATGACTGATAACATGCACTCAAACAGTTTAGATTTTTTTCACATTTTAGTATTTAATCTTTAAATATGTTAGGCCTTCATTTTTGGAGCATGGTTTTCCCATTTCAGGGCGCTATAAAAGCAAAACATTAAAAACCTGTTCCACAACCCACAGAAAGTGCCAAATATCTGTGATGAATTGGTTCAGTGTCACCCTGAGCACACAGACTATAAACACAACCATTCAAAAGTTTGGGGTCATTTAGAATTGGCTTTAATTTACATGGAAACAAACATGAAATGACTAGAAAATACATGTATATAATCTAGAGATTTTACCTCATGCTTTTTCCAGTTGTCTGTTCTTAAATTCATCTTAATCTTTTATTTTTATTGGCCAGTCTAAGATAGCGCTCTGCTTAAGGCCAGCAGCCTGGAGTCGCCTCTTCATGTTGACCCTCGTCTGTAGCGAGCACTATTTAATGCAGCTGTCAGTTGAGGCTTCTGTTTCTCAAACTAAACACTAATATTATTCGTCCTCTTACCCAGTTGTGCACTAAAGCCTCCCACTCCTCTCTACTGTGGTTAGAGCCTGTTTGCAGTTCTCTGTGAGGGGAGTAGTTCACAGCGCTGTATTCTTCATTTCTCAATGTAATTGACACAATCGACTGAATCTTCAGATACTCAACTACTGGAAAGAATCCCTGTTTTATCGCTTCTTTAGTTTCTCTGAGTTATTACAGTTTGCAGCTGTGTTAACAAATGCAAAAAAAAATTTCTAATCATCAATTATACTTCTAAATGGCCAAACGTGCATTAGCAAACAACATGGACTGGAACAGAGGTCTCCTTTGATTGTATTTCTGATCAGTTTGTTTAAAAGTAAGTTACTTTCTCAGTGACCCCAAACTGTTGAATGGTAGTGGACATCTCAGACGAATCAAAATGTCTTAACAGCAAACTCTGAATGGCAAATCATGGACTTAAACAAAGAGTAGGTCGGGGACAAGCGATGGTACAGTGGTGCATGCAGTTTCAGCTATAAATCACAAAAAGCTGTTAGCCTGTTCAGGACTTTGCTGCTCACCTTGCAGTAAGTCACTGTCCAATGCTAAGTGCAGATCATCCACCTACAGTGTTTAGTCTGATGAAACATGCCACATAATTTGCATATTTGAGATAGTTCAGGTGGCTCCTGTCTGGCTGACGAGTCAAATGAGTCACAACATTTTGCATGAATTTAAACTCAGGTCTGGGAAGATAGTTGAGAAAGATACAGACTTCAGAGTAATAACTGCTTCATTACCATTCCTGCTAACAATTAGTCCATGATTTAATTGTGCCTGACTAAAACATGCTACATTAAATAGGAAGTGAGAAAAGACATTTTATTCTTTTAACAAGCCGTTCCACACATGTTGCTTCTCACTGTAACAGTCCATAACTGTGTCTTCATTTAAACTTTCTGATCACTGAACAAAGATATGATACATTTGTCCTTAAGGTGACAGCTATTCTCTTCATTATCAGCAGCGTGGTCTACAAAACACCAGGAAGCAATAACAGAATGCTGCAACACAAGATGACATCTTCAGATAGTCGCTGAAAGTGGGACTCAACAATTAGCTGAAGCAAACATTTTTAGTTTAAAAATATCCACTTTGTGTTTTCCTGGACAGTGCAGGGGAAAGATAAAAACAAAGAGTGGGAATTTTGTTCTTAATGTGACTACTTTGAAAGATCGATGTGTCACGTTGTGTTCAGACAGACTTTTAAATACCTTTCTCCCACAGAGGGAGGACTGGATCATGTCACCCATCACTTAAAGTGAGAGCATGTTAGGAAGGGATCTCTTAACAGCCCAAATTAACAGCTTACAGCAAGCAAAAGCAGAAGTCTATCCCTTTAAGGTCACAAGCTTAACGCCACTATAATATTATCTGCTTGAAATTATTTCCAAACTGTGCAACCTGGCCAACTCTATTAACCAGCTGACTGTCACTTACACTCGACATCCATCACTTAGGTTGTTTATGTAGAAAGACACAGTTGTTGGCACACACACACAGTGAACTACAGTATTTTGGGGGTTTTTTTTGGCATATTTGTCACATTTCAATGATTCAGATCATAAAAACAATTTTAATATTACACAAAGATAAACCAAGTAAATACAAAATGAAGGTTTTAAGTGAAACTGAATTCAGCTGTCCAAAAAAAGCGGTTAATCACAGTTCATTCAGGATTTTGCAACAGGGGCAATTACTTTTTCACCCAGAGCCAGGCAGGTGTGAATTTTTGCCCTAAATAAATGAAATCATCATTTAAAAACTGTATTTTGTATTTACTTGAGTTATCTTTGTGTAATATTAAAACTTGTTTGATGATCTGAATCATTTAAGTGTAAATATGCAAAAAACAAAGTCAGGAGGAGGCAAAAACTTACAGCACTGTATCTATCCAGATTATAAACGAAAGAGACCCAAGTGCAGAGAGCACATCAACCAGACATCTGCACAAGTTTCTTTCTTGTTGTTTGCCAACTCACAGAATAAATGTTATCTAACTAGGGCCAAGTAAATATGCCAGCAACAGTCGCCATTGTAGCCTGTGAAATAACAGCCGCTGACTAAAGCTTTCACCTGTTTCACTTTAACAAGTCACATTTAAATATGTAAGTTACAATTAAAGCAGTTGCTATTGCACTGAATGTCTGAGCAGAACTAACTTACACATTAGAACTCATTGATGTTTTGGTTGGTGTACTTAACATTAACTACTCAAAATGTTAATTACCAGCAAGAAATCAACTACTTCAATCACACAAATATGTAGTACAGTTCTTACTCTCTTGATCAGGCAGCTGGGCTGTTAAATGACATTTTTAAAGGTTTATCTGCAGTTCTTTTCGTTTCCGCTCTCAGAGTTGTGCACTGTCCTCACCTGCTGCAGCACTTCCACAACAACACAAAAAACAGTCTCTGAATTTCAGTGCTGTGCAAGTCGAGCTATTTATAATTGTTGTTGAGAGGATGAAAAAAGCATTTTCAGCTGTACTCCCGTATCATCTATCTGTCAAGTCCAATAATAAACCCTTCTGAATAAACAATGTTGGATAGATCGCGTGTCACGTTTTGTGTTTTCATGTTGTTCATGTCATGTTCTGTCAGCAGCTTTATTCTATCCTCCCATCATCTGCTCTCTTACTGCCCATTGATTAGCGCTCTCCTCCTCACAGCAACCCGGTCGATGCTTCACCCAGACCTGACTTTACCCCTCCACTATTCTACTGCACCATCCCAGCTTCACACTGGATTACTCTACCTCCTTTCCATTTGCTAAACCTGAAAGAATAAAAAAAAAACACTCTTGGGTCAGAATTATTTCACCCTTTCCTGTAGCTTTGCCTCATGCAGGCCTGATGGTTTCTAATCCAGCAACAGAAAGTCTTCTGCAGCTCAGCTTATTCCAAGACATGTTGAATTAAAAATGTTCCAACCAAGTGCCCAGAGTACAGAAAATAATTCAAAAAATAAGTCATGTTTGCTGTAAACAGCCACATGTGAACATGATTGATTATTTTCAAGCACAGAGACACCTAGTCCTTACTCTCCCAGCTGTTTTTCCAAAGCTGAAGGAGCACATTGTATCAGTATTGATTAGCTCTGTGTGTGTTAAGTGGAGCAGAGGCAGCCTGGGGAAATAAAGCTTCAGCTTGTGTCTGTCTGGCTCCATCAGGCGGACACACAAACGCACGCACACACACGCACAGGGACTACAGGCACAATTTACGTTCAAGTCAGTTGTGTTACCGGGAAGTGCACATAAACTTTATTTGTACAAGTCACAAAGTGCTGTGCAAAGTAAATTATATTTATTGCCCCTGACTGCAAATGTTCATTCAATCATCGTTTGACTTGAAGACCTGGGAACAGATTTGTCTGAGCCTATGATTGTACATTTTTGTATAAAAATTTAATCCTAACATAAGCAGACAAACAAAGTAATCACTGAAATCTAAAAATCACTTTGCCAGTGTGAATTTCAACAAATAAGGAAGTTAACCTTTATAATCCCTCAGGTTAAAAGCCAACCTGTTGTATCACTGACCGATAAGCAGTGCAAATATGCACATGCACAAGACTGTTCCTGCTGCTCTACTCGCTCTTTAGATGGCTCTGCAACCAGCCAAATGTGTGTAAGGAACATGTAAACTGACCAGAATGGCCCTTTAATGCACTTGTTAAAAAGCTTTTTAACGAGTGCTAACGTGCCACAAAATGTTGATACAGTAAAATGGATTTTATTAGCAGTAAGAGAGTTCACACTGAGGGTTTCTGTTCAAACCACAGACTCCCCACTGTGGTTTAATTTAGAAAAGTCAGCTTTCTTCAACAGCTCATTCACCTAAAATGTGACAATGAAATAAAAGAAGCTGATATTTAAAGGTTTGAGTTCTAGTGCAGAGGAGCCTCATGCAAAAAGACCCAGTTCAACAGGAATGAACAGCATCAGCAAACAGCAGCAGACAAGAACTCGCAGATTCCCAGAAGTAGGCAGGAGCAGCGCGGTGAAGATGAATGGACGGACGGATGGACGTGTCTGGTGCCGAGTGTTGTGTCTGAATTTAAATCACTGCGTGTTTACAGCAGAGTGGTGGCACTCAAATGAGTTGTGCGGGAAGTGTTTGGACAAGGTGTAAAACAAAAGACTGTGCAGCCCATGCTGTCAGAGAAGATGCTTTTTGTTTAAAGCATCAAAGTAGATGTCTTTGTATCCTGTACAGCAGAGCTACCCGCTGCTGGCAGAAGAGCACGTCTGCTGCTGCTGCTGCTGCTGCTGCAGCTCTCTGCAGCCAAATGGAGCTGACATGCCATAACAGCCTCCAGACACCTTCTACAGATGAGGTTCCAAACAAAATAAAGGTCAACGAATGCATCACACTGATCCTGTATCCCTATAACCTGCACCACTCACTCATTCCCTCAGGTTATTGATCCATCCTCTGAACACACCATTGCCATCTCAGAAATGTCGCCTCTTATTTGGCCTCAGAAATTGGAATAGAAATGACATTTAAACCCAGTGAAGCCACGTGAATGTGTTCTACAGTCAAAATAACAGAAAACAACAGGTCCACACCATCATGGAGAAGTTATTACACTAAGACAAAAAAACGAGGAAAAAAAAATCTAAGTCAAAAATCTTCCAAATATTAAGTTATAAGTTACATTATAACATTGATTTCAGTTCTAATTATGATGTCTGATGAAGGTTTAGATGAGCAGGAACTTTAACAAAAAGACCAAGTCAACAAACTCTGTGTGTGACCAACCAGATGACATCATCCGAAACCTCCTGCTGATGATGCCGTCATCATTGCAACTTCAACAAAAGACTAACAGAAGTATCAGTAGCCCGGATAAAGTGCTAAATTAACATTTCTAGATCTGCAAACCTTAGTTGATAAAAGTCCACTGTCTACCTTTTCGAGTAAAAATAAAAAAAGAACATGAAGGTTTTCTCATTTCTTCAATTTTAAATATTCATTAACTGCATATCCTTTGGTATTTGTATTCTTAAGCCACACTTCATAACATACACATGTTAATGCGTTACATAACAACTGTCAAATCAAACTATTAATGAGATATTTTAATAGTATTTGGACGCCTCTCGCTTCACTTAAAATCAGTCACATTATGTTTTAGTGTTCAGTTTTTCGTCCTTTATCTTGCAGAACTCAATCGCTTCTTTAATAGTTTGATGGAAGTTTCAGTCAGTTAATCTTTCAGTTTGTTCTCATCTTATAAGTGCTCTATTGGATTTAGGTCAGGGAGCTGGGAGGACCAGTCTGAGATATTCTCTTCTGATAAAAGTCATCTTACAGCAGGTTCTGGTATGTGTTAGATCTTTATCCTGCTGAAAGATTCACTTCTGTTGCTTGAATAACTTCCTGCTGTTTTTCTGAGCATGCTGAGTTGCAGATATAACTCTAGCTGAGTTATTCTTGGGCTCAGCAACGGTTTCACTCTCTCTCTGCAATCAAACGTTGATTTAACATTATTACAAATGGGCTGTGAACTGATTCTGAACTCGCTGATTTCTGACGCGAGAATCACAGCATAATTCTACTGTATCTGTACTTGTTTCTGTGCTTTCTGCTCAAGAATTCCTGGCCTCAAGGCATCCAGGCCTGGCGTACATCGACAATACACATTCACACACGCGGTTACCTTTTGCACCCTTCATATCTTTTCGTAGTGAATATTTCATGCACTGCTAGTCACTAAACAGCCTGTCCCAGAGCACTGTCTTTCTCTTATGTGGAAAGCAAGTGGTTGCTCTTCAGCAGCACTTAGTGCCTTTTACACAGATTGAACGTTGTCATGATCGCGACCCAGCCACGAGCCCCACGGCGCAGTAAAAGGAGAAACCGAGAAGACGTATACAAGCTGTGCTCGGAGGAGGATCACTAAATTCAGACATGCTCTCATTGCTTGTCTTAGGGCGTAAAGACCTTTCCTTCCAAGAGCAAAGAACATGTCCTAGAAACTGGGCAGCTGTGGATAATACTGCAACCAATAACAGTAGAAAACACTGCTGGAAAGATGAGACACTGTCTGGCAATTTTATCTCAAGAGATACTAAATGGAAGGAAAATTTTTAATCACAATTACCCATCAGAGCACTCCGCTTTACAAGTTACCCCATAAAACCTAGAAGTGTTTTATGGCCTCAAGCAAAGAGTTTTATTTATTTTTTAAGCTGTCAAAGGGACACTGAACAGGTTCAGTCCGACCAGTACCAAATAAGGTAAAAGGTTTTATATTCATCTACCACTGTATGAACTGATGGTGGTAGAAGTACACAAACTCAACACAAGTACTCTACTACAAGTGGAAGTACTACTTCAAATCAAATTCTTTACCAAGTACATCCAAAATGAACTTTATGTTCTAAAGAACAAGTGAGAAAAGTATTTTAAAACAGACAAAATGTGAATATATGTCAACGTTCTTTGTCTTATTCTAAAATGCACTGAACATATTTTGGGTTTTGCGCTTGAGATATTTTGTGTTTTTGTTAACAATAACTATTTTTATTTTTTATATTTATTAATTTGCTTACAAAATGTCAAAATAATATTTGAATGTATCCATACAGATTGTTTTTTTCAACCCAAACATATTCTGTTTATTCAGTAAGTTATGACAAAGAGAGGCAGCTAATCTCCATGTTTGAGCTGGAACCAGCAAATTTTTTAAGACTGACTAATCAATGAGCCACTGTGATCTTATAATAAAATGAAATGTAGCCATTACAATTTCCACGTCCCTGGATGAGTCTTCCAATTGTTTCTCTGATTTTTAATGTTAATTTTCAAATAACAGTAATGTAAAAAAGGAACAGTTCTCAAATTAGAAAACCTAAATGCAATAGTTTTAAACATTTCAAAGAAGAGTTAAAACATTGTGGCATTGGAGCTTTCTGTGAACGTCTGACGCACTCAGATTAATCTTATAACTTGTATTTCAGAAAATCTAGAACTATTCCTTTAACCTTCTGACCAAAAATAAATCCAACCAATTCCCTTGCTATGCAATAGCTGTTCTAGAATAATCCACCTGTGTCTGATCGGCGCTACTACCAAAAAGTGAGAATGTTGAGCTGGCAGAGGTTTCAGGAAGGAAGTGGTGCTGAATGACCTGTTTTTACGGACAATGTCACACAGCAGCCCACACTTTTTCTCAGAGCGTGACACAATAACGACTTGTTCTTGCCAGTGAACATTGTGGCTCTGTTTGGACTGCTGCCATAACTGTGCTGTCAGGATTTTGCTTCCCCTCAGCCGCCCAAGCAAAACCCACTATGCTCTGCCTCTCCGCTACATAATGGCGCCTTCTTCTCGCGCACAATGCGGTCTCTAAAGTACGCAAAGTGACAGCAGCTGATGTAACTCTGCAGTCACCGAAGCTGTTAGTCTCGCCTGGTTGCTCAGAGGCACGTTGGCAGGATCTGAGCTGCTTCTCTTCAACTGCTCGGAGCAGGCTGTGTGTCTGACACCATAACTCATGCTCAGCCTCTCCTGAATGTAATGGTTGAGAGGAACATTGTACGGTACAGCACTAATGGAAGAGGAATGACATCAATTCTCAATCACAGCAGATTGAGGATGAGCTATCTGTTATAAAGAGGGTTAGCCTAGTTTCCTTTGTCTTGATTAGACTGCTTGGCGTACCAATAAACTCCAGGACAGATATTAATGTAATTGCTGAAGCAGCTGGTTCCTGTCTGACTTACGATCCATTGTTTGAGTGAAAAAAATCAGAGAGCGGTAATCAGAGACAGAGTGGAAACAGTAACGTACAATAACCATTTGTTAAGAGAGAAAAAAGAAGGAAGTCTGCAAAGTCATGTTTGCACAACAGACAAACCGTTTGCCTGAGTGTGATACTAAACTAATACTGTGAAACAGTCTTCTTCAGTGAAACTGTCAGGACACGTCAAATGTGAGAGATGCAGTGGTCGAACATTAACTGCTGTCCTTACCAAGACCTTTCCTAAGCCACTGCTCTCTCCTTATTGAATTTTTTTTAGCTTTCTGTTGCCTTGTCTGGACCTTCAATTTAGACAGTTACCAAAAGACTTCTTTGTGTTTCTTGATATTTATTTTTTGTTCCTCAACAGTTTGCTCAAGAATCACATGAGTCTTTCAATGTATCATATGATTGTGTGGATTTGACTCCTCCATTCCTCTCAACTCTTATCTCCTGGGTGGTTTTCTGGTCACGAACTCTGTTAATTAATTCACTTTAAGAACATTATGATTAATCAAGTAGCTTCTTGACCTGAACTGTAATAAAGAACAGCCTGAAAATACTCCCCTGATGCAGGCTTTGACACTTGAGATGTAAATGTTTTCTGGGGAAGTGGACATTTTAAAGTGGTCGTCTACTGCCACCTGGTGGTTACAGTAAAGTGTTGTAAATATGCTGTAGATGGAGTGCAGTCGCACACGGCTGCATCCTGCCCACACAGCATTTTCTATTCTAAATAAAGTCGTGGTCTGTTTTAAAGTTGAATGTAAAACTTTATTAGAAAAAGTTCTGATAGTCACTCCTCATGAAAGCGTAATCTGCTCATGTTTGTACAGTGCTGTAAAAAGAGCTGTAATAAAGAACAAGAAGCTAATCTGTCATTTTCATGTGCACCTAAACGTTATTTCCACTAGATGGCAGGACAAGCTCACACACAGCACCTCTGTCTCTTTCGCCTGAAGCTGCTCATGAGTTTTCCATCTAATCATGTCTTATTCTGCTGGGAGCTGCCTCCTAGAGAATCACACCTGCCCACTTCTTTTTTGCTCCCCTGCCAGGGGAACACAGTAACCCACTCCCACAATGCACTGCAGCTCTATGAAGAAACACTGTAGTGGCGCTGTGAGCATATGGCAGAATAAGTCAGAAATTAACCTTTACTATGAATTGTTGTGTGTAAATGTTGACAGGCGCTGAGGCTCGTAGGTAGTGAGGGATGTTGACGTCTCAAGGGCGTCAGGTGACTCCTTTTTTGATGTTTCATACCTTGCTTTTGAAAATACTGAGCGGGTTGTTTTCATATGCAAACATGCTTTAACTGGGACTTGAAACTTTTTACTGTGACGGTAACAAAAGTGAAATTCCTCAACCATCACTCCTCTGAGATAAATTCTATAGCGACAACCTGGAATTCATTAAAGCTTGATGTAATTATAATTAATTTGACTAAAAGAGAAAATATGAAAATTGTGCCTTCTTTGAATATTTATCCACAGGGGAAGGATTTGGTGATATATTATATATATTTCCTTTAACATCCACCTTGCCTGGATAAATGTAATTCAGCTGTAAGTATGTTATTTGTGGATAATTGAGTGGATTGGAGTCGTAACAAGTAGAAGGGCAGCGACACTGGATTCTTATGAGACATTTTCCCTGCAGATTTCAGATTCAGGTAAATATACAGCTTTGCTGGTAGGTCTGCTCAATGGGCCTCCTGCAACCTCATTTCATTTAAGCTACTACAACAAACAGAACATTTGAACGCATAAATATAGTCCTCATCAATCCCTTCTGATAAATGTAACACAAGTTTTAAGACAATGAAGATTATCGCTGCCTGTACTGAGTGAGACTATCCCTGGTCTATCCTTATTTATCACATCCTCAGCCCTTTGTTTACTGCAAACCACACTGCACTGCATTGTTTGTCAGGCTGAGGGAGCCTTGATGGAATCAGAGTCCATTAACATGGAAGGCAGCGTCGAGGTGACTTTAGCTCCTAATTAAAAACAGATGTGTCCATTTAATAGTCTTAATACTTTGTGGGAGAGCGAGACAATCACCGCAGAAATATCTATTTGCCTCATTAAATCTGGAGGCTTGATCATGATGAGAAGCAGGGTAATGAATGAAGACAGACATGTTTACCGGGTTGTTTAAACAGTGTTTGAGGGGTGGAGAGGGTGGAATCTAGATGGACTGCTGTTTGGTGGCGGGGAGAGGAGGAGGGAGTCTTTGGCTCGGTGAGGACTGATGTGATGAATGAATATGAAGTCAGGTAAAAACTTGGAGGAGGACACACAAGAGACAACATTTACTCTGAAATATCAAACTAGAATTTTTTGATGCATCAGGTTTTCAAAACACTGGTGGTCTGAAAGCTTCACAGTGTTATTTGCAGTGCTGTACAGTGAAAATCTGCAGTAAACGTTGCTGCGATTTTTAAGTGGGAAATGCAGTGAGGTCGAAGCAACTGTGCTATTATAGACATTAAATATTTCAAACCAGGAGAAAACCACCATGACTAAAAGCTAAAGAAAGTGAAAAATACTTGGAATTTACATCTGAATGTTTGCAAAAGACATGAAAAATTAACTTTTTGACTTAATGGCAGAGCTACATGGAAGGTGGAGGGCTCGCCAAAGGAACCGCCAAAACTTAAATTTTATTAGCTTCAGTTACTGCCGAGAAAGAAGCAAAAAATAACCCAAAATTCAGGCCTCAAAACCTCTGAAATCAGATCAGACATAACAAATGCTGTATCTTTTTTTTCCCAACAGTGAAGGTTTTAACGACTATTAAAACTATCCCCAACAACAAGTTACGGCCGTTACAGCCTTCTTAGACCCCGACATAACATATGTATGATTTTTAAAACTTCTTTGAAAGGATGACACTAGCAACTGATATAGCTAAAAACACATCTAGATAAGGTTACGCTAAGAGGAAAGGTTTCTGAAGAAGAGGTAAGCTCACTAAATTAAATAACAAGTTGGATGCTTAGTTGTGGTGAAGCTAAAGCCATGGATACCATGATGTATTTTGTTTATGGCCTAAGGTAAAATTAGCTTATTCTTAAGTTCCATGTAGCATCCTGCTATTTGGCACCTGAGGACAGAGCCAAGGTGCAACTGTAGTTTGTTAAATGGGCAGCAAACTTTTTGACCTTTACATAATATTGATACCTGTATATCATCACGATAGGATTTTTCATAATTAATTAATTGGTTGATTATTTTTTCCATGAATCCTTTAGCTGTTCTCTAAAAGTCTATAAAATCTCAGAAGATGCAGCATCTTCTAATTGTCCGGTTTGTCTGCTAGAATCCAATCCTCAAAGCCCAACTCAATGGTCATTTACAAAGCAGCAAATCCACAAATTTGTGAAGCTGGAACAAGCAAGTTAAATTACTTAATCAATCAGGTATCAAAAGTGTTGCAAATTTAATTTCTGTCAATCGACTAAACCATTAATAAGCTGTTGGCAAGGAAAATGACTTGTCAATTTTTTTAAATTATTATGGTGTTAGTGTGCAAAATATGCATGTCAAGTTCATTTAATGTGTAAAACATTAGGCATTTAGTAAAGCATGTGCAAACACACGCACGCACGCGCACGCACACACACGCACACACACAAAAGCAAGCAGAAATACAGGCCCAGGTGACTGGTTGTGGGGTGTGACTGCACTCGTGTGTGTATGACAGGAACAAAGATGTGTGTGGACACTTCAGCATTGCTCAGGGATCCGCTGTCACATCCCATCATGAGAGCGGTGCACTCATACCAGCCACTGCTCCAGGACGGCTCACTAAGTGGGTAGCGACCCTTCTGCAGATCGACAGCAGTGCTCATGTAAGGATCGGTCTCAGAGTCACAGTTACAAGCTCCACACAGTCAAGGGTTCTGCATCATTTAAAAGATCTACAAATTTAAATTATTTCTGAATTATTATCAACACTTTTTGTCAGTTTATTTGAATGTAGGAAAAGTGTGACCGCACTTGCAAAACAACGCAGGCAAGCAGGATGGGAATGGTTTTGGAAGTAAACAAAGAAAGAAGCTGATATGGATCAATTTGAACACAACAAATACAAAGTGCCACTTTAGTTTCTGGATGTTTAAAAGATAAACAAAGGGAAAACATAATTGATATGTCAAGCGTATCCATCAATATACTTGACAGGTTGAGGGATCGCTAATAAAAAAAAAAAAAAAGGACCAGCTGCAGTCAGTCAGTGAGTCAGTCATCCTTTCTGTCAGAGGTTGTTGGTGAAGTTGTTAGATAATGAGCTAATTGGCACTGGACAGATCTGCTGTGTATGCTGGAAAATAAAGAGATCCTGTGAGACCTCAACTCTCCTTCAGTTGGGAGATGGTAGGAAAGTGTGTGTGTATACAGAGTGACGTGGTTGTGAATGCAGCAGAATATGACATGAAAAGAAAGATGTGAAAAAGATAAGTTTGCAAAAATCAGATGGGAAGGTTAAGGTTGAAGAGAGAAAGAAAGTGTTACAGTTACAGTGTGACATGTCATGTCATTATCCACATGTTTTAACTCTTAAATCATTATCAGAGAAAAAAACTTCAAACTCCAAATAAAGGTTAACTAAGAGAACCATGTGTAAGCATAGGTCAGCATGTGAAATATGCGCTCATGTTACATGCATTTACATGAGAGATGTAATGTAATAAAAGCTGAATAAAAGTCCATCTCTGCTAGCTAATCATAGTGAAACAACTTACGTTAGCAGCAATAATAATGTTTAACAAGTGTAGACACAAAGTTAGCTCCACTGGTAGACAGAGATTAACCAACACTAAATCATAACTGACAGCACGGGTCAAACTTAAAAGCACAGAAGTCATCCTGTCCACGATAACAGGTAAAAAATGTTACATGAGGGAAAA
This sequence comes from Ctenopoma multispine, assembly GCA_034779795.1. Classification (NCBI taxonomy): domain Eukaryota; kingdom Metazoa; phylum Chordata; class Actinopteri; order Anabantiformes; family Anabantidae; genus Ctenopoma; species Ctenopoma multispine. Next base: position 3,868,291 of record JAUYWH010000008.1, on the reverse strand, counting down.
AAGGGGCATTTCACATCGTCATTAATATAGAAATGGAATAATATACAAATTTACATTCCCTAGCAAACACAACTGTGCTACTCAAGAAAGCCGCATGTAGGACAGCAGCTCACTGGAAAAGAAGGATGGAAATTCCCTTCATGTTGTTTGCACTAATAAATGCTGCAGCCTGTGGACTGCAATCACAGATAAAACATTCAGTATTTTATTTTCTATTTATCATAAATATCATCTTTGCAAACTTACTTGAAATATCGTGATATCATTTTAAAGCTATACTGCCCACCGCCACCAACACAGTTCATCCCTTGAGCAAAGTCTTATCAGTACCCAGGGATCCAGATGGAGTTGACTGTAAACATGTCTGCACGAGCAGGGACCCAATGGTCTTCTGAGGAGTAATTATTATTATTATTAGCACCCTGAGCTGCAGCATGTCCCCACGAGGTCTCCAGAACAATGAAGATCCACATGGGTGTGACAGGTGCTCATATCATAGTGAGTCAGCTAGACGTTAATACCCAGGCTAATAATGGCTACCAAGTGCTGACCTAATAGGCTGAGGAACAGGCAGGTGACACCACGGGGAGCCACCTCACTCACAGATGGCCGTCCAGAGGCCTTGTCCTCAGGCTGTAATTAGTAGCCAATGACAACAAGACTCAACAGAGGAAAAGCAGCATGCCAAGCAGGTACACAAGGGTCTGTACAACAATTATAATTAACAGTCACCAAACAATCCCCAAGCAAACAGTCAATCCCCACTGCTGAATATTCTATTATATAAAGTTTTTAGGGTGTTTTCACACATTACATCTGCTCTGGTCTAAATTACATGAAAAGTTTGTAAACTTGCAGCATTTTCTTATTGGTTCAGTTTCTGTTCACACAGAAAAAAATCCAAGCGTCTACTAAACTAAAAACACTAATCTACATATAGTCCAATTCATAGCTCTTGGTCCTGTTTTGCTTCGGTATGCTTTTTCACCAGGAGGACCGCACCAGAGTTCGCTGAATAATTCGGATGGAGACCATCTCTTTTGGGGGGTCTCAGTGCGGTTGTTTTGGTCTGTATTTGCTCTTACTTTGTACACACCAGAAGAAATGTACCTCACAAAAAGGGAAAACAAACTAGAGTTTGATTCAAACAGACTAAGGCTTGTAAGTTTGGCAAGATTTAGTTCAACGATCAAAATCAAGGTCAGGGTAACATTCATATAAGTAACTATGACTACATTGCAATCCTGGTCCGTAATTTAGCAGAAGTTCTGTAGAAAACATCTTTGAGGACACAGCTTTTGGTCTTTATTGCTGTATTGTACATTTGAGCAAATCCCATTAAAAGACCAAAATCAACAATGAACTTAAACTACTAACACTGAGACCTAAAATGTAAGGAACTCTCTATAGAGGTGTGTGATATAAAAAATAGCAAGACACAGATCAGGGCAAGGGTATAAAACCATTTCTAAATTGTGTTTATGGAGTGCACATTAATGGGCAAGAATTGCAGTTGCACTCATTTAAAATTAAATCTACAACACAACAAAGTGTGTGAGGGGCCTGAATTCTTTCTAAAACTATCTTGATATAAAAACTGTAAAATAATAACCAAATGTAATAATCAAACAATAAAACGAAAGAAAAACAAGTTCTGACTAAGAATTTACAGAAGAAATGAGGCATCTAACCAGTTCACTCTTCATTTTGCTCCAAATAGCTTTTTTTCAGTTATGAGAGTAGAAATGAGTGCAAATGTTTTAACAGCAATCTAACAAAAATGAGGCAGAAGCCCATTATCCTTCCTCAAAATACATATCAGGCCTTTATCAAGGCACAATTTGTGTCCTCACTGATGGTCTAAGATGCAATTACCACATCCAATAAAACAGCACACATTTTCATATTTCATTGTCCCCAGTGTGTACAAGATTCAGTTGTGGAATTACTGACCTGCTATGCTTAACTGCCTGAGTGTAGTTTTAAATATGAATGCCACGCGTCTTATGAGCATTACATTAGAATCCTCTCTGTCTTGTAATGAGGAAATACATGTGGTTGTAAGGACATCAAACACATTTCAAACTAAAGTAGACATGGATGGTGAACCGACCCACAAGTCTATTTTAAGTGTGCTCCAATCCATCATAAGAGCCGTGAATCTTCTAATCTCACTACTCCACATTCAGGCAAAAAACTTTTAGATATTTTGAAAGAAGAAAAGAACAAATGATAAAAGGCATTTTATTGTCACTGATTGTTATGCGACACCACATCCTATAACGGATTTTTAGTCCTGATGTGAAGCCTGGTGTACATAGAAAAGTGTTGGCAAACATCATGTCAGGGCTTTTTGTGAGCTGAGATTTTTAAATTCTTTGCAAAATATTTATCAAATCACTTATTTTTCATCTTTCAAAATTTTAAGCCACACCCAAATCCACAAGACAGTGTATACAAATTACATTAATCTGGGTAATTTTTCATAGTTGTGTAATATTTTGGGTTTTTACTTCCTTTAGTACATTTAAACACAAAACAAATACACTCAAGATACATATTACTATACCAACTGTGATTCAAAGAAGAGCAAGCTGACAAAGCTCTCTGTTGGGAGACCTCCCAATGCGGCTGTTGCTGCTACACAGTATCTAAAGCCGACCCCTCGCTGCACTGAGCCCAGGGGCTGATGGGAGTTCTCCTGGGAACCATTAGCGAGTGGATCAGCAATGTGGCGCACGGGGAGGAAGAGCAATTCATGGGAGAGTGCCGAAAGAACTCACAACACTCTAACAACACCTGTCACCCCTGCGCCTAATGAGAAACACAATTAGCAATTAACAGTGCGATCTGTCAGGGCTAATACCTGCCTCCATGCACACACGCACACACAGAGCCAGGGGGAGAAACCAGACCCCCTTCATCAGCACTTCCATGCAGGTATGAAATGAGCCCAAACAAGCGGATCAATTAGACAGGTGATGTAATGTTGTGAAACCTAAGCTGATGCCTCAGTGGCAGATTTTCTAAACTGCGTCCTCGCTAATGCTCCACAGTGACTTCTGAGGCAGGAATTAAGTGTGATTTTTATCACTCAGCAGGGAGCTGAACTTTGAAGTTGGACGTGCTGCACACCGGCCATACATCATACAGCGTGGGCTATTAAACTGTGTGTGCGATGGGAAGTTTGTCAAAATGCAGTTTGCTGGTAGATTTGGTGCTCTATTCTTCTGGAAAACAATTGCTGCCATGGGGATTAACAGAAGATGAACTGAAGTGAATATAAACACTACAGGCAGTAAAGTTCCCTAAATCAGCATGTTCTGTGTTTGTGTAGATTCCTTTTAGCAGCTTCCTCATAGACTAGTTTCCAAAGACTAATTAATTCAAAAACAATATTGATCCTCATTCGTCCTGGTGTTTCTTATTGATTCTCTCCTAGGAGACATTTGAGGATATTTACAGCCAGATTTTCAGTTAAGTCTTTTAGTAAGTAAAAAGATATATAACGTTCCATGCTTGGGGTATTGCTGAAGCTGCCAGGGCTCAGGGCAAATTACTGCCAAACAAAAAAAGTTTCAAGCTACCACTACCCATATTTCAGTTTTGCCAAACATTAGGTTTAACTTTATGTTTATTATAAATACAAACATCTGTTAGGCTTTAACATCATAAATTTCTAGTAAACTGATACTCAAACACACATCCCACCTCACAGACACCAGCATAAACACTGGCTGTGTTCTAACTGGATTACACCAGTATGTGTTTGTGTGTCTGTGTTGCATCTCCAGCATAGTAATTGTGTCAGCCTTGCTGGTCAGTGGGGAATTGATGTGTTAAATCCAATTCTGAATTTGTATCTCTAGTACAGAGGAGGGGGAGATGTAGCGCGAGTACCAACCATATGTCACCGTCCCCAATTCAGAAGGATTGAATATGGATGAGAAACAACTCAGGATTCTGGCTTCGCCTCCAGTAGCAGGTTTAGACTGTGTCATTTGTTATCAGTGAGGAAGAGTTGTGGACAACAGCACTGCAAAACTGACAAAGATTCCCCTTAATGAAGATAAAACTGATTCATCAGCCTTGGCCTCATGTTGATCTGTTGTAGTTGTACTCAGCACAAGCTGCTCTGGACAAGAGGATAGCCACAAAGGGAACCATCTTAAAGAAACACCATAAACTGGTGTTGGATTAGAGAATTATTTATACGTATATGTATTTACTCTTAGTCAAGTAAGCAATGTCAACAAGCCTTATAGACATTCATTTTGCAAACGCATTAAGGTTGTGTCTCTTTCAATGTTGCTTTATACTGTACGTAAAACAAGAAGGATGTAACTGATATTTCAAATAAAAGTCTGCAGCATTATTATACATATTAATACAATCTACTGCTTCATGCTAAAACCAGTTTATAACAGCTTTGTCTTTTCTTTCTTTTCTTTTTTTTTTTTTTTTTTACATTCTTTGTAGTGTTTCTCTAACTTAATCAAAAGAAAACCCAAAGAAGAAATGTCACCTTCTCCCAGCACACATCAATCTAACAGCATACCTAACTTTTTGATTGACAAGCATTCATTGGGAAAATGCAACTTAGAAACAGCAGCAATCAACACCTACCACTAAACATGCTACTGTATAAGCCAAAAACAAGCATGAATCTTGTGAATTACCACTTTAAATGAATAACAAAAGGTGTTGATATTTTTTCTAATATTCACTGTTCTCTTTATGTTTTACAAACAGTGAAATATGAACACAGTCCCAACAGGTGTTAATTACAAGCAGGACAGATGCATCACAGTCTGCAGTACAAAACTTATGAGATCAAGACATTAACTGGCAAACGTGGCTTATTGACCATTATTCTAAAACAATATATAAGTAAACCAAAAAAGAATCACTTGAGTAACTGAATATGCAATGCTTCACACAACTGGTCTTTTGTAGCAAGATAAAATAATGTCTTAATTGTTTTTTAATTTTATGAGCAGGGCAGTGACGAGAACCAGCAAATGTACAGTAGGTCTGACTTACAAGCTCCTTTTAACTTCAATGAACAAAGGCTGCTGTTGTTCACTTGTGTCTACACTTAAACATTTGCTTATTTCATAAACTTGTTAACAGTTATGCTTCAAGTAATGTAAGTGCATATTACAAAATTTCCCCTGGGTTTCATTGCAGTGTCCAAATTGGTTTCCCCTGCAGTTTCACAGGCTTCCTTGACTTAGAGTTTTCTACTACATTTCGATCCAAGAGACAGTCATACTGTATATACACTAATCTGCATAATAAATATATCTTATATACAGCATGCAAATGTTTCAAGGGAGTTTATTTGGCTCTATCTTGTCTCTTCCTTTACAGAAGTTACTATCCCGGACAGTGCCTCTTCTTATCATTACGAAGAATTTTTTGCCTTTTTAGCTGAATCATTGCTCCACCAGGTTTTATCAACAGCCCACAAAAAGCATAATTTCTTGGGAAAATGCCATGCTAAGCTTAGTGTTGAGAGTCTGTGGTACAAATTGCTCCACTGGGCCTAATACCACCTCTTAAAGAGACCAAGACAACCCTCTGTTTAAAGTTTAAAGAATTTCTTTAAAGAAAAGGTGAAGCTCCTGAAAGTAGCTTGGCATTTTGTGGCTATTGCTTTGAAGTTTTAATACGACTAGCACAGTCTTCCTGCATTCTTAGGGAGTCAAAAATATCTGCAAGTAGGACACTACTTTATAAAACGATTTATAAAGTGTTTCACAAAAAAGCATAAAACTTTGGTTAACAACATCCTGCTGCAAACCTTACACAATTAGCTAGTAGGCAAATCAGAGTTACATATATAGAGCAACAACTCTTAAAAAAATACATACCATTTTGAAGATAAACAATGTACAGTATATATGTACACAATATTACAGACATTTTTAGCATACATAGTCACAGCCCCATCTCTTGAGTCCCAACATCTCAGGTTTACTTCAAGGACTCTGTATTTAGCTGCATTTAGAGTAGTGTGTCGGCGGACTTCAAAGACTTGCCTCATCTAACCAGAGATTTTTTTTCTCACCCTTTTGTCCTTTAAATGCTGTTTGGCAAACTCTAAGCAGGCTGACATATGTATTTTACTCAAGAGTCTACTCCATTTAGCCACTGTATCATAAAAGCCTGATTGATTAAGTGTTACTCAGATGGTTGTCCTTAGATTCTCCAACACTGCAAAGGACTTCTTAAGCTATGGTAGGCCAGGGTTGTACTTGTCGTTAGCGCACTAACCTAATATAATTCTTCCTTGTGAACTGAACACCTTATAATAACACCCAAACAGAGTCACTGTGCAATTCACAAGAAGCATCAGCTTATGGGAACCATGCCTTCCAAAAAAAGAGAACTCAGATGACGTTAGAATTGTTGATTTACATTTAGCTGGAAATTAGGTAATCTCTAAGAGTTCAGATATTCATCAGTCCACAGTTAGACAAATTGTCTATAAATGGAGACAACTGTGGCTATTTTATACAGCATGGGGGGACCTGGCAAAGATCACTTCACAGAAGGCTCAAAGAGGTGAAATAGAACCCTAACGTTACAGCAAAACACAGAAAAAGACACAACAAAGGCACCACAGAACATCTGAAGTTTGCCAAAGACCACTTTGACACTCCACAACACTGATGGGAAAATGTCTTGTGGACAGATGGGATAAAGATAGTACGGCATAAAAAGAAAACGTCATACTGACATGAAGACATGCATACAGTGAAATACGGTGGATGGAGCTTCCTTCATGGTGTCCTGACATGCATTTAATGACTACAGCGGGGGAAATAAGTATTTGACACATCAGCATTTTTATCAGTAAGGGGATTTCTAAGTGGGCTATTGATGC